>VDFB02026320.1:46268517-46312668 GCA_007258455.2 Sequoia sempervirens | reverse complement strand
GGTCCTATCATAGCCCTGGCAATCTAATCTCACCATTTTAGCCCTTTTCTCTATCACAAATTTTTTTTTGTCTAGCCGAATGCCAAATGTTCTTATCCCTGTAAAATTTTCTACCTTCCATTGACATACCTATGACTTCAGCAATAAAATTTTCATTAATGGTAGTATCCCTACCAAGCAAACTTAGCACACAACCATGCCATGTGTCAACAAAGTCCTTAAATATACTGGACTTAAAACCATTCAGTCTCTCCATAAAGGGAGTGACACCACCTCTCTATAAAATTTCCTAGACATCGGCATTGGCTCTAATTTCATAGCAAGACATAGGCTCTGTTTGACACCTATGCCCACCCATCATTGAATCACTTGCAGAAAGAAACCATAGACAAAACAAGCTAGAAGCAATAGCTAGAAAAGCACCCAAAAAGCATGTGAAGCTATCAAGGGTAGTAACAATAATATATATTATATATAATGTTAATATATATTAATATATATATTAATATAATTTATATATGTATATTAATATAGGTATTATATATTAATATATAATAAATATATATATCATATATCATAAGAAATAATAATTCTTAAAATTCAAATAACGGATATTTGTTTATTACGGATATCCGTTTTGAATTTTTATAGGTTATACACTTGGACGAGCAACAATATATATTATATATTAATATTAATATATATATTATATATTAAAATATAATATATAATGTATATTAATATATAATAATTAATACTAATATATATATAATATATATTATATAACATATGACATTGTAATTTATTAGACTAGACGTAATGGATATCCATTTTTTTAATTTTTATAGGTTATACACTTGGACGAGCAATAATATATATATTATATATTAATATATAATATATAATATATATATTAATATATAATATATAATATATATATTAATATATAATATATATTAATATATAATAATTTAACATATGACATTGTAATTTATAACACTAGAGGTAACGAATATTCGTTATAAACGGATATATGTTTCCTTGTTGAGGATTGTGTAGATTTGTGAGCATGTCAAGTGGAATACATAATGCATATCCATTTGGAATGGATATTCGTTTCAAAACATATATTTGTTTTGTAAGTTATTAAAAAACAAAAAAGGGACCATTTTGAGTATTTCAACGGTCCCTACATTCTTTTTGTCGTGAAATTCTTGTGCTTTCTATCTACATTAGACGAAATCCAGCTTTTCAAAGATTCTCTAACACTTTTTTTAGAATTCCAATCTTTTGTGTGTGTTTTTTTTGTTTGTACAATGGAGAGCAGCAATCAGCTAAGAGAAAAGGTAAAAGGAAACTTACAACAGATCAAATTGAAGCATATAATCAAAAGATAAAGAAACTCATAGGAAGAGAAGACAACGCACGCAAAATATTCAAATTGAAGCTTCTTCCAAACCATTAAATGTTAATTCAAGTGAACATGTTCAATAAAAATTGAAAATATTGAACATCATATTGAAATTGAAAATGAAAACATTGAAATTGAAAATAAAAATATGGACAACACTGAGAATGAAAATGTTGTTGAAAATGTTATTGAAAATGAAATTGTTATTGAAAATGTTGAAAATGAAAATGTGGTTGAAAATGAAATTGTTATTGACAATGAAAATGTTGTTCAAAATGAAATTGTTATTAAAAATGTTGAAAATATTGAAAATAGTGAGAATGAAAGAAAGGAACAACAAGATTTCCAAAGAGAAGGAGAATAGTGTGGACAGTCTGCTGATAATCATTAATAAACTCCTTGATAACATCTTGGTTTGCTAGTGGAAAACCCCCAATTGCCCTCCTACAGGCTGGGATAAAAATATAGATAAAATTTGGAAGTTTCCTAGTGACTTCTAGAAGTTTGATAACTCCAAGAAGATTGTCAAGAGCAACACGAAGTGGAAAAATCCAAAACCACCCTGGTTTAAGTTGAATTTTGATGGGGCGGCCAGAGCTGGGAAGGTTGCAAGAGGTGGTGTCATCCAAGACTATAATGGTTGCTTAGTTGCTACCTACTTAGGGAACTTGAAAGATCACACTTGCAATCAGGCAGAAGGTATGGCCCTCCTCTGGGGCCTCAAAGTTGCATTATCAATCGGCGTTAAGTCCATGGAAATTGAGGGTGACACATAGCTGAGTGTGGAAGCCACGAAAGGAATAATGGTTGTTGGTTGGGCCATTCAAGGGGTAATTGAAGACATTCGCTCTCTTCTTACCAAACTTTAGGAGTTCACCATTCAACATGTCTACAGAGAAGGAAATGCAGTTGTTGACAATTTGGTTGCAGTTGGGCTTAATCAGGAAGGATTATAGTGCTGAAGGAAAGAAGAGTCTTTGCCTCCTTCCACTGTGGCTCTTCTAAGAAAGGATTTTAATGAAATTCGCCATGATTCTTCAATATTTCTTTCCTAACTTAGTGTAGCTATTACTAACTTTCATTAGTAATGATGGCAGGAGTTTTTATTTAAATAACTAGCCATTGTGTAGGAAGAGTGTGGGGAAGTATTTGCCACATGTCACGTATGGCTATGACCATGAGGCACTTCTTGAGCCTTGGGACAGAGTTTTCATGGTGGTGATGAAATAATTTACCCTTGAAGGAAGATATGGTTTTTATTACTACTACCATTTCAATTTCCTCAATCACCTTAGGAATCACCATAATATTTCCTTCCTATTTTTTCTCATAGATTCTCTTGAGAGTACTGTGCTTGATGCGGTTGAAGCCATGAATTCAAATAAAAATTTCACCATCCTCCACCAAGGGCTCATGTCCAGACTTTACCATTTTCACTTGGCCCTTTGCCCCTTCTTGAACCATTACTATTGTTGAAGCTTCCTGACCCACCTCTATTGAAGAGGCTCCAGTTTCTTCTACTCCCCCGTCAGCTAGCATTATGGACACCCCTGGCCCAAGCAAGAAAAAATGTATCAAAAACCCTTCCTTGAAAGTTTCTCCATAGGACACATCCCCCTCTCTGGGGCCTATTGTGGAGAGAAAAGATAACAAATGCATAGTGCCCACCCTAAGAAGTAAGGCCAACGCCTCTAAGAAGACAAAATTTTGGCTCCATGAAATTGACTCTGACATTGAGATCACCAAGGAGACTAATACCTCTTGCAGGTCAAATAGATTGGTTATCAAGCAAGAAAAAGGGAAGAGTGTTAAGTAGGTCTCAGATTCTAACAATGGGGATGGGAGTGAGAGTAGGAGTAAGGAGGAAAAGGATGTGGGGGAGGAGGCTCTCTCGGTTTCTACTACTAGCTCCTACCATGTTTCTAAAAGCCTTAAAAGCGGTCCTGCCAGCATTAAAATCAAGGAGGTCAAGTCTAGTGCCTCCAACATTGTAGAAGGTAAGGCTCTCATGGAGGAAGCCTACAATAAACAAGATGTTGTTAGAGAGGAGGTTGACAATCTAAAAAATAGAATCAAGAGTTTTGAGAAAAGACTGCAAGATATTACTCATTTTTCCTTGAAGATTATGCACAGGTCAACCACTACGTTATGTCTGTTGCAGAAGAACAAGTCTACGAATGATGTGGAGGAAGAAGCTATCAACAAGGACCTTCTTAGGTTCCTCACTGAAGATTGGGCTACTATAACTTTAGTTAAGCCATGAAGTGGGAAAAAAGATTCGTCTTTGGTGGGTTTAGTTTTTTTGCTAGGAATGGTTGAATCAACCTTCATTTATGTTTTGTTATGTTAAAGAAATTGTTATTATGTTTATTTTCCTCTATGATTGGAATGACTCTTGGTGGCCTATAGCTATGGTGGTTTTAAATCATGCTATCATGATGAACATTACTAGTAGCTTTAGTTCAGTTGTTAGTTTTTTAAGTTATTTTTGATATGTTCTGCTTAGGGTGATGGTTTGGTTTTTAGACCTGTTGCTAGTGTTAGTTTGTTGTGGATGGTTGTTGGTGTCTTATTTTAATGGTACAACACCCTTGTTTTGCTACTTTTTATATCAAAAATATTGTACTAGAAAATGAAAATGTTGATAATATTGAAAATGATGAAAATGAACCTTATGTAACACCTAATTACAAAAGAACCCCTAAATGGTTGGTTGAAATAGATGAGAACATAATGGATAATATTGAAGGAAAAAGGTCAAAATGAATGGTCTATTTGTGGGCTATAAAAATGTTCGGTGAATTCTTTTCCAATAAGACATTAACTGAACAATGCCAACTTTTTGTGCAATTATTTAATATTTACAAAATGAGACCATTACTAAAAAAACTGAAGATTTATCTCACAAAAAAATTAAAAAAACTAGTCTTATTGTAAAAAATCTTTTTAATGCTCTAACCTCTATTGGAAAGACTAGTAAGGAAAAAGATAAAAGGGTTGCTCAAAGAGTGATCACAACCTCACTAGTAAGCCATCATTTGCAAAATGCTCATTTAATGAGACAAACTTGTATTGATTTTAACTTAAATCGTAAAACATTGAATAGAGCACTCTCAAGAAGAGGAAAACTCAATAGTGCTCTTCAAAATGATACATGGGCTTTTAGTGGGAGGCTTCCACGCATTGATAAAAAGCTAACCAATAATGTAAAGATGCAAATTGAACAATATTGGAATTCTCACTCTAGAGTATCACTGAATGTAAAAGATGTTTTAAAGTTACAAATTGGTAATCGAGATCATACACCACATCCTAAACATTTTTTGGAATGTAGCCAAATAATTTTGTACAAACCATTTTTTCAAGAACATCCACATTTGCAAATATCACAAAGGGCTTTTGAATCTTGCAAGCCATTTTATTGTGTTCCTATTAAGGTTTGTAATACATGTTGTAAATACCATGTTGAGTTTTCAATGTATCATGAATTGTTATGCCATATTTGTTCTACTATGCATACTAACAAAATTTTGTAGGAGAGTCATGCAGTGCAACTTCCCAAGTCATCTAGGGAGTTGTTAGATTCATTTTTATGCATTAGAGGTGATGGTTGCTTATTTTATAGAGATGATTGTTTAAATGAAACGTGTTTGCAATGTGGTGGTTTATCAAAGTTTGTAACATGCTTTCATGAGGGAAACGATCATGATTTTGGTAACAAAATTATTGAGAAAAACAAGTATGAGATAGTCAAATACACATTGAAGAGTAGAGGTGAGGGTTCTAGATGCGAGTTGGTTGCAAGAGAGGTAAGTATTAATGATTTTATTTCATATTTTAAGAAAAATGTTTTTTATAAGTATGCAAGGCATAGCCACATGTCACAGTAGTTAGATCAACAATTCAAGATGTGTAAGGACTCTTTCCCCATTGGAACTATTGTATTTGTCATTGATTTTGCTAAAAATTACACATTGCAACCACAAAATGAATTTCAATCACAATATTATAATTCTATTCAAATTGCTATTTTTTCCACATAACATATTGGCATGCCCCTAATAATACAGAAGAGGACAGGAAGATAATCAGGGAGTACCATTTTTACATGAGTGATGATAGATCTCATTCATTTGAGTTTGTACAACATTGTTTTGAAAAAAAATTGAGTTCTTGCAAGAAAAATGAATTGCAATGGGTCAACATCTAATTTGGTCAAATAACTGCACATGGAAATTCAAGAACGCTCACATGTTTTATTAGTTGAGCAGGATGCATATAGAGAGGGGTGTACCACATATTTGGAGTTTTTTCAAAGCTAGGCATGGAAAAGGCGAGCAAGATGGCACAGGTGCATGTGTGAAGAGAGCTTTGGTTAAGGAATAAATGAAGATCAAAGGTGGTGCAACATTCAGTGATGCACGTTCTATTGTGGATTGGTGTACTTATGCACTATCACGAGGAGGGGCACTTGATTCACAAGTGTGTAGGTTATTTTGGTTGGTTGAGGAGGGCACAGTGGGAGACTAAATGAAATGTCAAATAATTATAGATTCTTCAAAGATGCATTCATTTCGAAGCTCAGATGCGAGTGCATGGACCATATGGACACAAGAGATGACTTGTTTTTGTCATAATTATATTTAGTGTGATTGGGATCAATGTGAGTCAAGTGAGTGGGTAGATACATGGATTCCACAGTACCTAACCCCTTTATCTATAGCACAATCCTCATTAGAAGATGTAATGGAAAGTTCAACTGACTACAATCATCTTTTAGATCTTGTACAGCCAAGACATGTCTATGCAATTGTAGCACCGCAAGGGAATGAAGAGGGATTCAAACTATTGGTTGACATGATGTGTATAGGGAAATAAAAATATAACACAACCGATGACAGATGATGATGGGTTCATGTATCCTACATGTTCAGTTGTTTCTCAAACTTGGTTGCATTACCATTTCATCATCATTTAGTTTTTTTACAATAATATAGATTTGTTATTCTAAGCATCTTTTCTAGTTTGCATTACCATTTCATCATCATTTAGGTTGTTTAGATGAAATATTGATTTTTTATTCTAAGTCTATTTAGATGTTGATAAAAAACTTATGATCACAAAGGTTCAATTGTTGTTTTCAAAACTTGGTTGCAAACGTATATGATTAGAAAGAACGGTGTACCTGCATTTGAAGACTATGAGAAACACAAAACCATTCTCATGTATTTGTACCTTGTTATAGCAACAAATGTTAAGTTATTAAGATATCATGCTAGACCAAAAATAAATAAATAAACTATTGACAATTAGTAGTGTTGATCAGAAAGCATTACTGGAAACTCTAAAGGTAAGAGATGACCCTTCAGGCACACTTGAGTAGCGGATCATTTTTGTATGGGAAAGGTATGATATTGTTCATCATATTTTGATATTTTTTATTTGCTAAGGTTCATTATTTAGTTTTTTTAGAATAATATAAATTTTCTATTCTAAGCATCTTTTCTAATTTGCATTACCAATTCATCATCATTCAAGTTGTTTAGAATAATATAGATTTGTTAGTCTAAGCATCTTTTCTATTGTGACCATATAGATTTCTCATTTGAAGTATATTGTGATGTTCTTGGCAGGATTGATCATGGAGCTACTACAACAATAGCCAACTCTGATACTTTGGTAGAGGTATGCAAGATATTAGAATAATATAGATTTGTTATTCTAAGCATCTTTTCTAGTTTGCATTACCAATTCATCGTCATTCAGGTTGTTTAGAATAATATAGATTTGTCAATCTAAGCATCTTTTATATTATGACCATATAGATTTCTCATTCGAAGTATATTGTGATGTTCTTGGAACAATTGATAATGGAGTTGCTACAACAATAGCCAGCTTTGATCCTTTGGTAGAGGTATGCGAGAGATTAGAATAATATAGATTTGTTACTTTCAACATATTTTCTAGCTTGCATTACCATTTCATCATCACTTAGGTTGTTTAGAATAATATAGATTTGTTATTCTAAGCATCTTTTCTATTGTACATAGTTTAACTGGTACCTTGATGGTTTGTACAAGTGCTTGTCACTCTAGAACGTCAACATGCTACTATTGTGGATGACTGTGCCGACCGCAAAGGCAACACGTGCTTTATTTCCTTCCCCTATTGGGAAATGACTGTGTATTAGGGTCATTTGTTGTATGCCTACATGGCATTTTGTAAATCCTATATTTGATAGAAATTATTGAATGATAATATCATGTGTATTGTATACACTTTATGTGTATTCAAGTGTATACTTTACAACTTTTGTGTATACTTTGTCACTTATGAGTATTCCAATGTATACTTTAAGACCTAGATGTTTTAATGTGTATACTTTGTATTCATGTGTGTAGTACATGACTTAAGTGTATTTGAGTATATGAATCACTTTTGTAAATGACTTAAGTGTAGTTCAAAGATTTTTTCCTTTTAGCACTTTGGACTCTTAAGGGAAATCGTTAGTCCAATGTAACTTGAAGTGATTCGGTGTAGTTGGGCGCAAAAGAGGACCTTGTCTAGAGTAAACATACCCATCTGAATGTGTTAGAAGAGTTTGTTTGGTCGTACAAGTTGTAGAACGAAAGTTGCACCACTTTGCAACTTTACACTGCTTGCATCTGACAACTTTGTCCTCAACTAAAAACTCGTCACCATGGGAAAATGCCTCCGAGATAGAAAAAATCGAGAGAGGTTATTGTAGAGGGTCCCAAAACGATCCCATAGTCTTGAACAAAGAGTCTATAAGTGTCATGATTTCTGAGTAATAGCTTGTCAAAGATTGTTGTCTTTTAGCACTTTGGATTCTTAATGGAAATTGTCGATCCAATGTATTGCGGAGTGATTTGGCGTGTTTGGGTGAAAAAGATGACCATTCCTAGTATAAACATAACCATCTATAGTGTTCTTTAATTAGCTCAATAACTAGGAATCATGAATTCCTCTAATCAAGGATTGAACATCACAATTGGCAGTCATGACCTACTAAAGAACCTCATTTAATTATCAACCCAGGGACATAGACTTGAAATGGGACAGCATAAGATATGCACTAATCACCCTTCCATACATACATGATTCCTAAAATGCCTTATACTAGAATTTAAGTACTGGAAACAAATTTACTATTTAACTTTACTTGGAAATGAAAAACTCATAAGATAACCTATTCTGCCTCTAGTGGCTGCAGGAACAGTTGACAGCTCTGTGTTTCTGCCAGCTGTAGGAACAGTCTGTGATTAATTTCTATGAAGGAAAATGCAGCTATTTTATCTTGCAGAATACAAGTATGGATAGTTCCCTAAGTGGACCCCCTTAGGTAGTTCCAAAAGCAGACAACAAATTAGGCGAAAAACTTCATAAGCTTTATTGATTTAGTGCAAACAAGTACATGGCACAATCTCTTAGCTAAATTTCTAAAATTGAAAGTGTATTACAAAAGTGATTTTTTCCAGCCCCTTCTTTGAAGGAGAATGGGCTATTTATTGAAAACTGATCCTAACTACTAACCAACCTTCCCTTATAAAATGGGAGGCATTTATTACATTTAACTAACTTAAGTAAAGAGGTGAATGACAATGAAGAACTAAGTTGAATTAGTTGAGTAGTATAAAAGTGCCATCATCCTGGATTCATGCACCACCAAGACGACTAGCCTAGATTTCTGGAACACTCTCCCTACATGGCGGATGAGTTGAAACTATCTCCTCATCTTTTGTTGTTGAACCAGTCTCTTTATGGATTTGGTCTTCAATTCTTCAAGTGGAAATTGAATTCCTTTCCTTCAATCATGGTACCTGCAAAATATCTTGCCATCTTTTCCTGAGGAAGAAGGTTAGCTCAACACGTTCATCCTTTAAGACAATCCATTACTTTATTCATTCATTAATTAAGTATTAAACTAAGGCAAACATTGTTTTAGATATGGCTACAGGAAGTTTTGGTAGTGGAGGCTATAGGAAGATTTATGATCACACAAAACCATAAAGTATTTATCAGACTAATAAAAAATTAAAGGTAATAATCATGGGACTTCTTATCACAATATACTCATCATATTTAAGTCATAAAAAGGTCTATATCTATCCCATAAACAGAATAAATGTTTGTTTTAGCATAATAAAAACAAAAAATTATTTATAAAAGTATGATCAAAATGTGCCAAAGACTTGCCTCATCACTCCCCTCAACCAACTACTTGTTGGACCCTTCAACAAGTCTAGCATTCTTTCTTCTGGAAAACTCTCTCAGAGTTGCAATCAGTGGCTGTCCACATTCACCATTCTGGAAACTCCAGAAGTGAGCTCGCATTGCCTCCAGCCTTTGCCATCTATTATCTTCAGAACTTCTATTATAAGTGTTGTTATCCCCCCGTATAGCCAATAATGGCCATAGGAGAATAGGCAACTGCATAACTAAGGGCAGCCAATTCTCCTTCTTTGTTCTGGCATTCCTCATGTACCTCTTTGCCCTCCTAGTTGCTGCATACAAGGTATTGGGAGTATGTGGTTCTACTTTCTTTAATTGAAATGAAATATGCTCCCATCTATTTTGAATGTGCAAGGTTGCAGCATTAAAATCATTGTTTATAATTTGGGAGTATTGAGAAAATACCTCTTGTCTTAGAGGCTCAATCAGTGGCCTAGCTCTTTCATCTCTCCACAATTTCTTCCAATCAAATTAAATTCCCATTCCATTACTAGATTCATTTCTTATAGACAATGGCATATTTACTTCATCATGCATATGGCTATCAAATTGTTCTCCTCTGCTTATTTCATTTGTGATCCAAGAGTTTAGAGCACTGATATGAATATCACCGACATAACATAAGGGATTTCATTCCTTATCCTGGGATACAGCCAAATTGTGCAGATAAAATTCACACAAGAGGTTCCTGATGTGCAGAGGTGAATCCCTATATGCTTCGTAAAATTCCTTGGGGGTATCCAAAGAAGGATTCTTACCCTTCCAGACTCTAATCAGTTGGAAGTTCAAATATAGCTCCTTGAGATACATTGCGTAGACAAGTGAAGGTACACGACATTGCATCAATTGTGGAACTAGCTCTACCATCTGGTTGAGATTGTCATTCAAGTTAGCAATTTCCAAATTCTTGTTCTAGATTATCCTTTGTAGTCTCTCAATTTCAAGTGTAGAGGCAGTCTGTTGTTGCCGAAGTTCTTGAAAACATGCCATTCCTATAGTAAAGTTTGTGACATGGAGTGGTGGTCTATGATTATAGCACACTGCAGGTGCCTCCTGTACTTCTTCAAACAAATCCACCTTACCTTGCTCTTCTTCTAATGGAAACATAATTGGCTCTTTCTCCTTCTCATCACATTCCATATCTTCCTGTAGCTGCTCTACAATGGCAGCCAACGTATTCAGGCCAGCCCCTTCAGGTGTACTCACAACCTCCATGATAATATGTTCTTCTTCTCTCAGTTTAGGACTAGAAGGATCTGAAGGTGGTGTGGTAGGAGTAGTATCAAGTGTTTGGCGGGCTGCCTGGTTATGGAGCCTAGAGCTCCTTCTTATGGAAGTAGGAACTGTTTTATGCTTTTTGGAAGGTTTTGCTGCAAGAACAAATAAGTTCTCCTTTTTCTTTCTTTTTGCAGGTTCATAGGTTGCTACAATAGGTGACTTCCCTTTCCTATCCTTGGGAGACAGCTCATGAATTTTGATAGGACCTTGTGCCAGCTGCTTGGAAGTTCTTTCAGAAAGAGGAACATCATCCTGTGAATCAGATGATTCCTGAGGAGAGGACAAAGCAGCAGAGGTTTAGCCTGCAGACTATGAGGTTCGTTGTTTAAATGTAAGAGGTTCACCCCTAGGTCCTACATTTTGAATTTTAGGGTTGAATTGGACCATGAATTCATCCTAGGTCATTCCTGATGTGGTTTGAATGGATTTTTCAACAAGTAATTTAATAAGGCAGTGGTGAGATACAGATTTAACCCTACCCTTTTTAAATTTAGCAGCACTATTGGATAGAAAATTATAAAGAAAGTCTGGAATATTCATCAACAATCCATGGCGCAAATGAGACAAAAGTTTGAAGTGATGAGAATGTAGGACTGAAAACCTACCTTCACAGGTTATGTAGTTGATGATATACCCTGCCCGTGACACCCAGTCCTACGGCAAACTCATTCTTTGTGCACCTTGCTTATCTTCCCGTAGAGGAGGATCATTTGGCCGAGTGAACTCAGCCCTAGCGCTTTTTGCATCTCTTCCTCTGGGAAATGGTTCCCTAACTTGAGGTAATCCCGTTACCTCAACAATTCTATCAATTGACGCATTGACTTTTATGCCTCTAACTTTTGCTTCCCCATCATGAAATGTCCTTGTGAATTCCTCTGCAATGTCTGTATTAAAAGTCCTGAGCTTCAAGAAGTAATCAAGCCACCTATATTGCCTGAATAATGGTACATGTAGCACATCCTACAGTAGGATGCTATGGTCTGTAGGCTCATGCTGAATCGGTTGACCTCCCATTTCTTTCTATAATCAAATGAGTTAAGCAATGCTCACCTGGCTTTTCCAACTAAACTTCTTGTAACCCAATTAATGAACCCTTCTACAAAACTTCTTGTAACCCAATTAATGAACCCTTCTGCAATTTTACAACACTCTGTCCCCCCATCAACCAAAACTTTTGAACCTCTTTTCAAAAGTGACAGAAAAATAGGGAAAACAACATGATCATACAATCTTTTAGGGAGAGAGTAATCATGGATAAACGGAATACATGTAGGTTCATTATTGCAGGAAGGAAAGGTTGTTTGAGGGTTCTTAACAACAATGAGACAAGCTTATGGAGGCGAGAATAAGGACGTGGCTAAATAATATCATAGAAAAACGTGCTTAATCATGCAAATGAGCCGAAGGAAATGGCAACCATATAGAAAATTATTCTCGTTAATTAATACTAAATTAAATGAAATAAATAAAGTAACTGAAGCAATCTTAAAGTGAAGTGAAGCATACCTGGAGAGAATCACCATAATTATCTAATGTGGCCTCCTTCATTGCAATACATGACATGGAGAAACGTGGATGATATGGAAAATGATAGGTGGATGATTTGGAAGAGAGAGAGTGAGTACAGATTGTGGATGAAGTGAATGAATGGAATGGGGCTCTTATTAGATAACCCTTTTATTATGATTTGGTATGCACGTTTATGCATGGCCCGGGAATTTGAGCCGAGGCTCAATTCCTTTGGCTACAGGATCGCTGCTATCCTGCTCAATTTCAAACTGTCTTAGAAATGTTTCCTTTCCAATGGGTTTAGAATAGAGCTTGAGGTGATGCCCATTGACTAGCAGCTTGAATCGAACCTCATCAATGGTCCTTAATTGAACAGTACCATTGGTGAATACCTCCTCTATCTCATAGGGACCCAACCATCTAGTTTGTAGTTTTCCTGGACTGTCCTTATATCATGAGTCATAAAGCAGAGCCACATCTCCTGCTTTGAATTTCTTTTCCTTGATGTATTTATCATGCCACCTTATTCTCTAATTTTTTATCATCTCAGTGTGCTGCAGGGCATTCTTGTGGAGCTCATCTAGAGCATTAAGCTGCATGACTCTGTCCTTTTATGCATTTGTTAAATCCATGTCCATCTCTAATGTTGTTCTTAGAGTCTTATGTTTGAATTCTATTGGCATCATAGCTATTTTACCATACACCATTTCAAAAGGTGTACATCGTGTAGCAATCTTCCATGTAGTACGGTAGGCCCATATAGCTTCTGGTAACTTTGTGGCCTAGTCCTTCCTATGCAAATATCCAGTTTTAGTCTCTGTGTCCCTATTGGTGACCTCAACCTGGCCATTGGCCTAGGGATGATAAGGAGTTGATTTCCTATGCCTTATATTGTATTCATTTACTAAGGTTGTGATAAGTGTAGAAGTGAATTGTGCTCCTTGATCTGTCACTATCTCCCTGGGGACACCAAACCTAGTGAATATTTCCTCATAGAGGAATTCAGCTACTTTATTATCCCTAGCATATTTCATAGGTTTAGCCTCAACCCATTTTGTCACATAATCTATGCATACAAGGATGTAGGACTTACCATTGGAAGGTGGATCAATTGGTCCTACAAAATCCAGTCCCCATTTATTGAAAGGTGCAATGCCAACTTGTGGAAATAGAGGCATCTCATTAGATTGAGTTGGTCTTCCCATCCTTTGGCATCTGTCACATCTTCTAGTATATTTGGCTGCATCTCTATGCAGAGTTGGCCAATAGTAGCCAGTATTTAAAATTTTCATTGTTGTTCTTTTGGCAGCAAAATGTCCACCTCACGGCTCATCATGGCTTGCATGCAGTATATCATGAGTGTCCTCTTGTATACATCTCCTCATAACTTGATCTGGCCCTGTATAAAACATGCAATCTGCAATCCAAGAAAAGTTAAAGCTTTTCTCTGCTAATAATCTTTTTTCCTTAGGGGAGAATTGAGGAGGAGTTCTTCCTGTGGCCAGATAATTTGCTATAGCTGCATACCATGGGTGAATAACTTTGATTGCAAACAGGTCCTCATTAGGAAAGGAGTCTTCAATAAGTGCAGAGTCATCTTGCCTTTGAATTCTAGAAAGGAAATCAGCAACAACATTGGCTTTACCTAGCTTGTCCACAATTATAATGTCAAATTTCTACATCAACAATAACCATCTTGCCAGTCTCCTGGATATTGAGCTTTTGTTCATGAGATATCAGATTGCTGCATGATCAGTGTGGACAAATATCTGATAACCAGTGATGTAATGCCTGAATTTATTGAGAGCATAGATGATTGCCAACATTTCTTTTTCTATAACAGTGTAGTTGAATTCAGCCCCTTGCAAATTTCTGCTTATATAGTAGAGTGCATGTTTTGTTGATCCATCCTTTTGCCCTAACACTGCTCCAATGGCATAGTCCGATACATCAGTATGAATATGAAATGGAAGTGACCAATCAGGTCCTTTCAGAATAGGTGCCTGTGTAAGGGTGACTTTTAAATCAAAGAATGCTTTTTCACATTCCTCAATCCAAGAAAAATCTACATCTTTCTTTAGCAGACTGTATAAGGGGCCTACTGTTTGGCTGAAGTCCTTAATGAATCTTCTGTAGTATCTAGCATGGCCAAGAAAGCTCCTTACTTCTTTCTACTTGGTAGGAAAGGGTAGATTAGAGATGACCTCAATCTTAGCAGGATCAACCTGTTTTCCTGCAGCAAAAATATGGTGACCAAGTACTATTCCCTCCTGCATCATCATAAAGCACTTTTGACTATTCAGCAATAGGTTGTGATCTTCACATCTCTATAGTACTTTCTCCAAATTGGATCGAGCTTCCTCAAATGTTGTACCATAAGTAGTAAAGTCATCCATATATATTTCCATGCAATCATATAAGATGTCTGAGAAGATACTTATGACTGCCCTCTGGAAAGTTGCAGGTGCATTGTAGAGACTAAAAGGAAAAACTAAACAGGAAAACATTCCCCAAGGGCATGTAAAAGTAGTCTTTTCTTGATCCTTAGGAGCAATCTTAATTTGATTGTACCCACTAAAGCCATCTAAGAATGAGAAGTACTTTTTCCCAGCTAAATTATCTAGAACTTGATCAATGAACGGAAGAGGAAAGTAATCTTTCTTTGTTGCCAAGTTGAGCTCTCTGTAATCTACACATACCCTCCATTTTCCTCCTTTCTTAGGAACAATAACCAATGGGTAAACCCACTGACTATCTGAGATTGGGTAGATAAAGTCAGTTGTTAACATTTTCTGCAATTCTTCTTTAACAATTTCTCTCAAAGCTGGATTGATTCTTCTTTGAGGCTGCTTGATAGGTTTGAATTTATTGTTAATGTATATGCAATGTGTACAAATTTTTGGTTCTAAACCCTTCATGTCACCATATTCGCAAGCAAAAGCTAACTTATGACTAGTAAGCATTTTGATCATAGATTCTTGTTGCTCACTGGTGAGGTTTTTATTAATGCTCAAGGTTTTTCCTGCAACTACTTCAACTTGGGAGGTTAAGTCTACCATAGATACTTCAGACAGAAATGACATGTCTATCTCATGGGGTAGTAAGGTGTGTAAGCAATCAGTTGCTATAGGATAATGAGCTGATGTAGATGAAAGAAGAATAGTCTGCAAGGAACATGGATTTTTTTCACAATGAAAGTATTTAGTACCATAGTTATTAAGTAGGATATTGGACAATATATCTTCTTCTTCTTGTGCAATGAAAGGCTCTCTAGTAATCATCATTAAATTGGCCACAGAGTTCACTTCCTCCTCTTCTCCCAAATCTAGCCAAACAACCTCTCCAGACTCAAGTTGGAGCAGGAATGGAGAATAGAGGGTAAGCTTCTTTGTGCTATATCCATCAGATATTGTCATGTTTCCTAACCTACATCCAATGCAAGCATCAGTAGTAGCCAACCAAGGCCTTCCTAGTATGATAGGGTATCCCCCCAATGATGCCTTTGGAGATAAGACCATAAATTTGGCAGGGTACTCCCAGAAATCCAAGGTGAATACCAGGTCTTCAACTACCCCATCAGGTTTGACAGTTGAGCTATTAGCAAGCTATAATATTGTAGGTATAGCCCTTAGGTTTGAAATATTAAGTTTTACAACCAGGTCCTTTGTGATGACATTGATAGTTGCACCAAGATCTACTAAAGCATTCTTAATTTGCAACCCATTAACATTGATCTCCATAATAGGACTTCCTGGATCTAAATATTTTGGGATGCTAAGCTTCCCTAGCATTAAGTCAAAGAGTTGGCCTATGACATGGATAGTTTGAGGGTCTTTCTTTTTCCTCCCTGGTTTCTTCAAACATGCCTCCTTGATGGCCTTTCCATAGATAGGTACTTCTTTGATTTCTTTGAACAAGGGAATTTTCACACATATATGATTTAGCTGGTCAAGGATGTCAAAGGTAGGTTCCTCTTGTTTTTTTATATTTTCACCTTCCAACCTTTGTGGAAAAAGGAGGGGACACTTTATCAGATGGCTTAGGTAATGATGGAATCTAAACTGGCTCATTTGGTTGGGCTTGGTCATTGGTATCTTCTTCTTGGTTAGTCTCCTCATATGGAAATTTTGAGATTATGGGAGGAGATGGTGTGGGAAGCATGGTTCCTGAACGTAAATTGATATTATTCAAGTTAAGAGCATAGGCAGGCTGATGATTAGGATCAGCAAATTAGACTTGCTGCTACTGCTACGGTTGCTGGTTATTTGGATTAGGTGCTGCCTGAGCAGGTAGTTGGTTTGATTTTGGATTCTGACCTTGATTAGCTGTAGGAGGTGGCATAATGGATTGTTGTTGTGGTTGTTGTAGGAAACCAGTGGGTGGATTTGACCATTGCTGACTTCCTCTCCATTGGTTAGGCTGCTGCCAATTCCCTTGCGGAGGTTGCCACTGATTTTGCTGTGGTGATTGCCAATTCCCTTGTGAGGATTGCCAAGGGTTTTGTTGGGCATTTGGCCAAGGGTTATTCCACTGAGGTTGGGAGTATGGCCCATAATTTGGAGGGTATTGGTTTTTCCATTAACTATTATATGAACCAAAATTTTACAAAGGATCTTGAGGCATACCTTGTATTGGGGCCCATGGCCTGCGCTAAGCAACAAAGAACACTTCCTCCTCTCCTTCAATGGTTTTGAACTCACTAGGGAGATGTTGTACCTCCAAATTGGCCACTGATTTACATCGGCAGACTTTCTTTTTTTGTCAGCAATGGGGGCAATATTCAGCTAACATTGCCTCAGCTTCCTCTTTCTTCCTTCTAGCTTGCATAGTATCCAGTTGAGTAGCTACATCATTGATGATATCCTACTTGAAGTCATACAAGAGATTGGTAATCTCCACTCTAGATACTCTAGAGCCACTTCCTTTTATAGAAGAAAGTCTAAACCCCCTTCCCTTCTTTACAGTTGCTCTGGAGTAATTGAGACAGATTTTCTTGATATCATCCCAATCAATTTGGGTGACATCACCTCCTGCCATGAGGTCAAGAGCCTCCATACAAGTATCATTGACTCCCCTTAAGTAGAGAAGTTTTTGAGATTCCTCATTCAACTCATGATGGGTATTTTTTTGCACGCTAAACAAGAATCTTGACACATAATCCTCCAAGGTTTCATCCTCCTTTTGTGACATTTTGAAGATTTCATCTCCTCTCAGATCATTTCCTCTACAATACTCTTTATATTTACTCAAGAACAGAGTCTTCATTTGATCCCAAGTGTTAGCTACATTGCTTCCCAATCCCATGAACCATCTCAAGGCTTCCTCCTTTAGAGTAGAGGGAAACAATTTTAGCTTGTGTTATGAGGTTGTATAGTCATAGCTTCTATAAAGGATTTCAAATTCAAATAAGAAGGTATGAGGGTCCTCAGTAATAAGTCCATAGAACTTTGGCAGTAAAGAGGCAAGGATGTTCTTGAGGTTATTATTTCCATGTAGGTCAAGGATTGGAAATGGAAAAATAGGATTTGCCATTCTTGGTTGTATTCTTGGATTAGCTCCTGGCTGATGAACTACAAGAGCAAGTGGATTATTTGATTATGTTTCTTCGGATAGGTTAAAGCTTAGTTCAGAGGAATCAGAGGAAGAAGATGAAGTAACTAAGTCTTGGCCAACATCTAGATATGAGTCATCTTGGAATAGGTTTGGTTCAATCTCTTCAATATCTATGCTCCCAGGAAGGAATCTTCCAAATTGGTCTCTTCTTCTATGCATATAGAAAAAAGTAAACTAAGGAGATGCTAGAATGTAGAATTCTAAACTAAAAGTACTAAGAATGAAATTTTAAACTCTTTACTAGCATGCCTGTAATAGGTTCTTAGTTTGACACCATCCCCAGCAACAGTGCCAAAAATGTAGTGTTCTTTAATTAGCTCAATAACTAGGAATCATGAATTCCTCTACTCAGGGATTGAACATCACAATTGGCAGTCATGACCTACTAAAGAACCTCATTTAATTATCAACCTAGGGACGTAAACTTGAAATGGGACAGCATAAGATATGCACTAATCACCCTTCCAGACATACATGATTCCTAAAATGCCTTATACTAGAATTTAAGTACTGGAAACAAATTTACTGTTTAACTTTACTTGGCAATGAAAAGCTCGTAAGATAACCTATTCTACCTCTAGTGGCTGCAGGAACAGTTGATAGCTCTATGTTTCTGCCAACTGCAGGAATAGTCACATTAACTTCTATGAAGGAAAATGCAGCTATTCTATCTTGCAGAATAAAAGTATGGACAGTTCCCTAAGTGGGCCCCCTTAGGTAGTGCCAAAAGAAGACAACAAATTAGGCAAAAAACTTCATAAGCTTTATTGATTTAGTGCAAACAAGTACATTGCACAATCTCTTGGCTGAATTTCTAAAACTGAAAGTGTATTACAAAAGTGATTTTTTCCAGCCCCTTCTCTAAAGGAGAATGGGCTATTTATTGAAAACTAATCCTAACTACTAACCAACCTTCCCTTATAAAACGGGAGGCATTTATTACATTTAACTAACTTAAGTAAAGAGGTGAATGGCAATGAAGAACTAAGTCAAATTAGTTGACCAGTCTTAAAGCGCCATCACCCTGGATTCATGCACCACCAAGATGACTGGCCTAGATTTCCAAAACACTCTCCCTACATGGCGGATGAGTTGAAACTGTCTCCTCATCTTTTGTTGTTGAACCAGTCTCTTTATGGATTTGGTCTTCAATTCTTCAAGTGGAAATTGAATTCCTTTCCTTCAATCATGGTACCTGCAAAATATCTTGCCATCTTTTCCTAAGGAAGAAGGTTAGCTCAACATGTTCATCCTTTAAGACAATCCATTACTTTATTCATTCATTAATTAAGTATTAAACTAAGGCAAACATTGTTTCAGATATGGCTACAGGAAGTTTTGGTAGTGGAGGCTGCAGGAAGGTTTATGATCACACAAAACCATAAAGTATTTATCAAACTAATAAAACATTAAAGGTAATAATCATGGGACTTCTTATCACAATATACTCATCATATTTAAGTCATAAAAAGGTCTATATCTATCCCATAAACAGACTGAATGTTTGTTTTATCATAATAAAAATAGCAAAGTACTTATAAAAGTATGATCAAAATGTGCCAAAGACTTGGCTCATCAAAAAACCGAGAGAGGTTATTGTAGAGGATCCCAAAACGATCCCATAGCCTTGAACGAAGAGTCTGTAAGTGTCAAGATTTTTGAGTAATAGCTTGTCAAAGATTGTTGTCTTTTAACACTTTTGACTCTTAAGGGAAATCATCGATCCAATGTAGCACAGAGTGATTCGGTGTGTTTGGGTGAAAAAGATGACCATTCCTAGTATAAACGTACCCATCCAAGCATGTTGGAACAATCCATTTGGTCGTAGGAGTTGCAGAATGAAAGTTGCACCACTTTGCAACTTTACACTGCTTGTAATTCACAACTTTTTCCTCAAATGAAAACTCGTCACCATCAGAAAACACCTTCAAGATAGAAAAAAATGAGAGAGGTTATTGTAGAGGGTCCCAACACGATCCCATATCCTTGGACGAAGAGTCTATAAGTGTCACAGTTTCCAAGAAATAACATTTCAAAGATTGTTGTCTTTTAGCACTTTAGACTCTTAAGGGAAATCGCTAGTCCAATATAGCTCAAAGTGGTTCAAAAAATTTGAGTGCAAAAGGGGACCATTCCTAGCATAGATGTACCCATTCAGATGTGTTGGAACAATTTGTTTGGTTGTACGAATTGCAGAATGAAAGTTGCACCACTTTGCAACTTTACACTGCTTGCATCTGACAACTTTTTCCTCAACTGAAAACTTGTCACCACAGGAAAATGACTCCAAGATAGAAAAAATGAGAGAGGTTATTGCAGAGGGTCCCAAAAAAATCCCATAGCCTCAGATGGAGAGTCTATAAGCGTAACATTTTCTGAGAAATAGCCCTCAAAGATTGTTGTCTTTTAGCACTTTGAACTCTTAAGATAAATTGTCAGTCCAATGTAGCTCGGAGTGATTCAGTGTATTTGAGTGCAAAAGAAGACCATGCTTAGCATAAACATACCCATCTGAATGTGTTGGAATAGTATGTTTGGTTGTACGAGTTGTAAAACAAAAATTGCACCACTTTGCAACTTTACACTGCTTGCATCTGACAAATTTTTCCTCAACTGAAAACTCGTCACCACGGGAAAATGCCTCCAACATAGCAAAAACTGAGAGAGATTATTATAGAGGGTCCCAACACAATCCCATAGCCTTGGACAGGGAATCTATAAACATCACCGTTTTTGAAAAATAGCCCTTCAAATATTGTTGTCTTTTAGCATTTTGGACTCTTAAGGGAAATCATCGATCCAATGTAGCTTAGAGTGATTCAACATATCTTTGTGCAAAAGAGGACCATTCCTAGCATAAATGCACCCATCTGAATGTGTTGGAGTAGTCCATTTGGTCATATGAGTTGCAGAATGAAATTTGCACCACTTTGCAACTTTACATTGCTTGCATCTGACAACTTTTTCCTCAACTGAAAACTCGTCACCATGGGAAAATGCCTCTGAGATAGCCAAAGCCGAGAGAGGTTATTGAAGAAGGTTGTAACATGATCCTGTAGCCTCAAATGAAGAGTCTATAAGCTCACGGTTTTGGGGTAATAGCCCATCAAAGATTGTTTCCTTTTTGCACTTTGGACTCTTAAGGGAAATTGTTAGTCCAATGTAGCTCAGAGTGATTCGACGTGTTTGGGTGCAAAAGAAGACCATTCCTAACGTAAACATACCCATATAGTATGCCTGTTTTTCTTAATGATGTATTATGGTTAGTAACATTCATTGTTGTGCATTACGATAATAAAAATTTTATTTTGAAGGTCAAATAACATGCATGTCATGGAGTTGTATTTGGTTTGTTTAATGGTAGTATCACATTCATTTGGTTTGTTTAATGGTTGCATCATGGTTGAGTGATGTCTTAATTGTTGATCATGATTATGTATAGATTTCACATGACCAATCTAATGAACATGTATCTTGTTTAGTTGTAAGGACTTTGTTTGAAGGTTGCATCAAACTCTTATGGTTGAAAGATATTGATTCTCACTCAAGATGATTTTATACCTTTTACATGCTATTAAGCTTGAATGAAAATAGAGTGACATTGATTTTTATCAAGATGATTATATTACTATGTAAATTCATTCAACAAAGCTTGAAATCATGGGTATTCTCAAATTGAGTGTTTGATAAAAATGTATTGGTACAAATGTATGAAAAATGTGGTACAATAGAAAAGGCAATGAATTGTTTGAAAAAACACCTCAAAGAAATAGATGGATTACCAATTGTAATTCATAAGTTCTATTAAAATGTAATTTCGTTATTCTATAACATACATTATCAATCTATTCTTCTTCTACCCCTACTATTTTTTGTGGGTAGGTGTTGGACAAAGAAGAGTATTTCTCTTGTTCTGCTCTTATTTGTAGATTTAATGGTTTATGGCCTTCCCTCCCAAATTTGTACAAGTGGATTTTAGAGTCTTGGAGGCCTATTGTTGAGGATAGGATTGAGTTCTATCCTTCAGCTAGGGGGTTTTTTGTGGTTGCCTTTCAATTTGAGGAGGATAGGGCTCGGGTGTTAGAAGGGGATGTTTGGTTGTGGGGGAAGCACTCACTTTCTCTATAGCCTTGGTTCCCTTCTTTCAACCCTCTTTCTGAGTCTATTAACGTTGTCCCTACCTAGGTTAGACTTCCTAACTTTCCCCTTCAAGTTTGGACTCCTTGCTTTGAGTCCATTGGAAATGCTATTGGTAGGTTTATTATAGCTGATTCATCTTCTCTAATCTTTGATCATCCTACTTTCTCTTGCATTCTTATGGACATTGATACCTCAAAATATTTACTTGGGGAGGTCATTTTGATGGAGGGTGCTAGACCATAGTCTCAGATTCTTGATTATGAAGGACTTCCTTTCCACTGTAGGAGATGCTTTTCTACAGGTCATTTGGTTGCTAACTGTCGGAAATCTCATCAGAGTTATGCTACTTGGTGGAAAGATTCTCTTCATGAGCATATTACTGTGAGAGAATCTTTGGATGATGATTCTAGGGATGATTTTGGGGATGAAATATTGGCCCCTAAGGTCGTGGCTTCTTTTGCTGATGGTTCGTAGTTGCCTTCTACTATTGTTGGGGCTTCTAGTTTTGTTGTTTTTGGTGTTTTTGGTCCATCTATAGCTATTGGTGTGTTTGTAGTTTCTACTAATGTGGTTGGTTTGCCTACTTTTGTTGCTGCAACTAGTGAGGTTTCTACTATTGTTACTAATGATTCTACTGATGGTGCTATGACTGCAATTTTTTCAGTAGCTCCTGTTGCTACTATTGGTTGTGGGAATGACATTCTAAGTACTTTGGTGGCTTGTGCCCCATCCTCCCCTTGCTGTAATCCTTCGGAGGATGATCTTTCTTGGATGGTGGTGCAAAGAAGGAAGAGAGGTCTTCCTAAGCATAATCAGTCCTCTCAATCTCTATTTAAGTTTGTTTGTGGTGGTTGAAAGACCACATGTGTGGTTTAGCTCTATTGGGGCTTGTTGTTGTTTGGCTACATTGGTATTCTTTGTTGATATTTTGAGCAGTTGTTTGTATCTTTTGTTGTTTTTGGTTTTTTAGGATGTTGGTTGTCTAGTGTAGTCTCTTTTGAGCAACATATTGTGCCTATAGTTGTAAAGGGTTTTGGGTCCTTTCAAAACCTATTTTTCCCATATAATCAAAACATACATTATCAATCATAACTTTTAACCATTCTAAGATAATTATACATTCCATTTTGAAAATTCAAAGTAGAAAGACATACACACGAGGAACAAATTAGATTGAATATCAATTCTTATATATCAAACTGTAGAATAATTATGTTTGTGCATATACAAATTTGGCATATTCCTACTCAAAACAAGTTTTACAAAATATAGTAAATATGTCATCTCAAGATCTATCAAACCCTAAGTACATATCAATCTATGTCATATCCTGATCCTATGCTAGACCATCGAAATCGAGCCTCCTCGAAGAAATCAGTTGCTCTAAAGTTTCTCGCACAATAACATTTCAAACCACAAATTAGATTAATTATGTGAATGGTTGACAAGATAGACTAGTAAATAGAAACTTATATACCATCATTTATAAATTAGGAATTTAACATCAAAATTAGTATACATGTACTATATTATATCAATAATGAAATTCTTGTTTACCTCAAGTCTTGCTCTCTTTTCTGCAAGATGGTCTACATATGATTGTCCCCTAGGATGATCGGGAGTCCTCGTATAAAGTAATGGTCTCACACTTGTCACAGTGCTGAGTCGAGTAGAGGACTATAGAAGATAAAATAAAAATGATACAAATTAACATATAATTGTTGAAAAATGATCATATCTACTAAACATATATCTACTCCTATTAAGCATAAATATCTGCACTATAAAATAAACACATACCTATTGTGATGCTATGACACTGGATGGGCTCATAGTGGATGAATTAGCTAAGTTGGTTTTCTATATAAAAAATAACAAGAATGTAACACAATTTAAATGCACATGCACATATAATTATAATGTGGAGAATAAAAATATATATATACATGTTGTGCAACTTCATCCAATGGATCAGACCTAGTCAACAAGGTTGTATAAGAACCGGGTTACTGCATAAAAAGATAAGATTACATTAGACTATCAATATATGTAGTACATGTATTTAAACATAATAGATTTCAAAAATTAACATCTAAAATAAAAATTTAAATAATTTACCGTATACTGATTCTCTAGATCAAATGAAATGGTAGTATGTGTAGCCTCTTGCACTTGTGACATCTGCTCCTCTGTCAACAACTGTTAAAAATTATAGCACATAAACATATATTAGTACAAATATCTCTCATAAAATATGAAAGAATTTACATAAAACACACTATGAAACTAATTTAAGTCTTACCTGTCCTCCCATATCATCCCTGGCAGTCGATGTCTCTCTTGCAAATGGTCCACTCCGTGCTCTATCAACTCCTACATCTGACATATCATGAACCTCATAGTCGAATGTGTTTATGGAGGCCTCAATGGACTGTCAGAGAGGTCCCAAACATAAATTGTTGCATGTCATGCAATGATGAGGCACACAAATATGCCTTGAAAAGGATAGTGTACCAGTGGGAGTTGATGCAACAAGTACACCACCATCATGCTAGGATGTATTAGGTGCAGCACCATCGTGATGGGATGCACCATCAAATGGCTACACAACATGATGGATTTGTGTGACCAAATGATCACTCAACGAATGTAACGCATAAATTCTTAGAGTCCCTGCATCTACAACAATCTTAGGGTGAGGTAGTGGAGTCGGGGTAGTGATAGGCAGAGGACGAATTGGGCTAACTTGGTGTGTTCTAGGTCTATCCTGTGGCATCCCTCTACCAACACCCTAGAAATCTCACATGTCAAAGTAATTGACATGTTTCCCTAGCACAAACTCAACATATAATTTTCAGAGAAAATACTGAGGGACATCAAGATTGTTGTTTGGTGGTTTATCAAAAACCATCCACCAACATCTCCAAAAATTACCTAATATGCATCTATGGGTGCACCATTTAACTAAAAATTTTGGTTTCCGCACATTAACAGGTTGTCTTGTTCTCTAATCAATGAATAACTGGGATAATTGGGCTTTCTCAATATAAAGTGCCTTCACCTCATCATATGATAACCCATTTGCATAAAATTTTCTTTGTTCCTCTCGCCACTATGCAAATCTATTATGCTGAGTTGCCAAAGTTTCAACATTTGAAATGATTGTTTCCAAAATGTTTTTCATATCTGATAGCTCATTGAGTGTCTCATAGATTCGACATACCTTTATTAATTGATTTAAATTTCTATGAATAGACTCGTGTATTGTTGGCACATTCTGATTTGGAAACAACGGTTGCAGTGAAGGAGGATTTGGAGGGTTTTCATTTTGTGCGGGATTGGGGTTTTCATTTTGTGCAAGGTTAGGGTTTTCATCTTGTGTAGGGTTAGGGTTTTCATATTGATCCATTTTAAACCTATTAATTGATAAAAAATTTCAAAATTAACAATGCTTTTAATGCAATAAAAAATTTATCAAATTTTCCCTATTTTTGACTAAAATTTAAAAAAAAAATGCAAAATGAATATAAATTGAATAAAAATTGAAAAATCCAAACATACCTTAGAAATTTGATAGATTTTGAGCAAAATGATCTCTGGCGAATGGATATCTGAGTTGCAAACTAAAAAAACCCATGCACAAAGAGCTAAAATGAGCTCTTGGGTTTTTCTTTCTTAATGTATAACACAAGAAACAAATATCCATTTTAAAATGGATATTTGTTTCCTGATTTATAATTTTTTTAATATATGGTCGGGTCTAAGACCCAACCATATTTAATTGACGATAATTTTTTTGAAATTTATAATATACAAATATAATATAATATATATTATATATTATATTATATTATATTATATTATATTATATTATATTATTTATAATATATATATTATACATGATATATAATATATAATATAATATAATATTTTACTATAATATTATATTATATTATATTATATATATTATGTTATAATATATTATATATATTATGTTATAATATATATATAATATTATATTATAATAATATAATATATAATATTATATTATATTATATTATTATATAATATTATATTATATTATATTATATTATATTATTATATAATATTATATTATATTATATTATTATATAATATTATATTATATTATATTATTATATAATATTATATTATATTATATTATTATAATATTATATAATATATGGTCAGCATTTTTTTCAATGTAATATTTTATAATAATATTATATTATATTATAATATTATATTATATTATAATATATTATATATATTATTACAATATAATAAATTTAATATTATATAAATATTATAATAAAATATAATATTATAATATATTATGATATAATATTAAATTAACAAACATTAGTATTTAATGTTTTTTAATTGAATGCATATATGATAAATATATTAAAAAATTATTATAATATATAAAATAAAATAATTGGTTGGGGTCGGACTCGGCGAAATTAAAATTTTCACTTAAACTAAACATATATCTATTTAGAAATCGATATTCGTTTCTAACAAATATTGTACTTGGGCCTGGAAAAAGTCAAAGGCGTGAATTTCACATTTTTGGGCATGTAAAAAACACCTTTTTTTTTCACATTGCCACTTTTTGGACCCCCATGATCTTGCACATACCCTACTTGTTTCTGTTTGTGTTACCAAAGATTGAAGATGATGATCAGTTTATTAGGGATGGAAGTTTATTGCAAGTGAAAGAAAAATAGGATGGGTGATTTTTTTTTCTAGATATTTTTATGTTTTTGATGTTTTGAAATGTTTTGAGGCTATTTTTGAACTTTTGAGATTATGTGAATGTTTAAGTTTTTAAGTTATTTGAGGTTGTTTTTGGTTTGATGAAAGATATTTGAATGTTTTGATTTTCAAGTTTTTCAAATGTTTTTGTGTTTTCCAAGGTTAGACCAAGAACTGGACCTAAGGGGGATTGACCTAATGCCTCGGGGGCACATCAATGATGCCCTTTCCTACATAAATGCAAAGACAATGTAATTTGACTAGTGTTTTTTTTACTTTTTTGATGTTTTAGACCTGTTTAGGGATTTTGATATGATTTGGATGTTTTTGGCATTTTCAAGAATATTTGAATGTTTTTTAGATTTTGAACTTTATAAATGTTTGGATGTTTTTAGATCTTGAACTTTACAAATATTTTGAATGCTATTTATATTTTTTTGGAAGATTTTGTAATTTTTTTTGGGATTTTTGACAATAACCTTAAGGGAATATACAATAACTCGATCCAATGCAAGTCTAGGGAGATGCCCTTAGTGTGATGTGATAGACTACCTTGATATAGGTAGGACAAACTAACCTTAGGAATGCCAAGTAGTACTAAAGGGAATATAATACTTACTCAATACCCAACTATGATACATACATGGATGGATGAAGGAATAAATAGGATAAATAGGGTGGAGGATGAATGTGGTGGACAAAGACTACAAGATAAGCCAAAGAGCCTATGGTAGGTGGATGACACCTAGATCATGATGTTGATATCACGTTATGAGATATAATATGTGTATTAAGAGTTATTCAAAAATGAGAGTTCAAGATCCTGCCCCCAATGTCTAGCAATGTTTCATATTTCAATGAGCAAATCAAGATAGTGAATGGATAATCATGTGAAGAGTATACAGTAGGTTTTGTCATGTCATAAGATCATTAGAACAATGCTAAATATAGGCTATGGGACTTCTTGGGATAAAATGGGATCGAAAAGACCCTGTCAAGACTTTGTCATGACTAGAGTTGAAGTATACGCAAAACCTTTATCAAGATCAAGATATATTGGAAGATTTTGATAAAGATGAGTTGGATGGATTTATCATGAAAGGGATGAGATACTTCATCTAAAAAGGCTCATATAAACACTTGATTTTATTCATGATGCCTGTTTTCTAGGTTTTCATCAAAATACTTGCCCAAAGGGCCACTAAAGTGGTTTTCACTAAAGGATGATTTTTATCTTTACTATTTTCTTAATTTTTTATTATTTTTTAAAAATTTTACACTCATGTTGAACCACCTAGTGGTAATAATGTGAATGCAACTCTCATAACATGCCAATGATATCCTATGTGAAGAATTTTCCTTGCTAAGATACGAGCGCTTGAATGTAACCCCTAAAATTTCTTATCTACCTTGTCAATACCAAAATTAACCTCATCTAGGTGCGCACATTGTGATAGAGTTATTTTAGAATCCTTATGATAAAGAGTTGATGCCAACACCTGATTAACGCCAGAATTGGATAACATAAATGATGGAATGGATAACGACGCATGTTGAGGGATATGAGATGGATTGGTTGATAGTTTGGAACCTTTGACTCTTCAAACTTGGGAAGATGAGAAATGATGAGTGAAGATGGAATTTTGAGTGGAATTAGGACCAACCACTTGATATACTTTGTGTGTCACTTGAGAAGGCTGCTTTTATATTTGCGGATGTCTTTGAGGGATACATTTCCCTTTTTGATTTTACCCCATAGTTTCTTTGACTAATGGAGTTTCATAGGGATGATTTTCCTTTGTGTTCTTTGGTATCCATTTGAATTTGTTTTGTCCATTTTGATTCATTGATTCTTTTGCTTCAATGATTTTCTCCTTGCTTTGATTAACATCTTTCTTTATATGTCAGTCCCAATTTGTGGATGGGATGATGGGTGGATGTCAATTCGTGACATGACTAGTTGTAGTGTTGGCATTGGTTTCATCATAAGGACCCCTTGTGCCCCCTATGTTGGTGTTTGCATTAGACAAAGTTTCCCCTAACATTGTGGAGTTATTACTAACATGATTTGATTTCTTAATCGCTTTTGACAAATCATTTCCTTGTCACTTAAGATTGTTTAACTTTTCTGATTTCAAAATGTCATGTTGAACAAGGCCTAATCTTGTACCTTGATAATACATCCACTAATAAATGGCACTGAATATGACTTGTCCTAAATACATGATGTTACCTCTTCTACACTTTGCTACCTAAAGGCATTAACTATTTGTACTGATTCCAAGGTACCTTGTTCATGTAGACATAATCCCTTGCTTTGATAATGGGAGAAATCTTCTTCAATCTAAATTTGAGGTGTGCCAAATTTTAATGTTGATTCCTAAGAAGTTGATCATTCACCATCACTATGAGAATCAATAATTTCTATATTTTCTTTCTCTTATGTGATGATGTCAAGAGTGGGAGACCCTTGTTTCGAATGAATATCATCTATATGTTCCTCAAAAGAAAATATCTCATGAGTAGGGATTTGAGTGGTGGTATGGTCATCGTCTTTGAAATCTTGGATGGATTGGGAAATGTTTATTAAATCATGATAGTAATTTGGGGAAATGAACTCTTTGCCTTGACTTATATTAGAGAAACTATCACTTACAAATTGGAAGATACTATATAGATCATGACAATGTTGTGGGGATATGGGCTCTTGAAACTGACTTGATCCAGATAAATTTTCATTATACTCAGAATTATCATCATGACATGACTCTGGGGTAGATGGTATAGCATTGGTAAAAGACCCTTCACAAGTTTTGATAGGTATAAATGTAATAAGGGATGTTTCTTGTTGCTTTGGAACTTCTTCAATATGTCCAATCATGAAGTCATATGAGGGAGTAATATTATGGTCTGATACATATTTGATGCCCTCTTGATATGAAAAATTGGTAGATAGTGTTGATTGATCTTGAATTTGGTTTAAGAAAGTGTCTTGATTCATATCTAATTTTGCATCTTTTGTTGATGAGCGACACAAATGTGTCCTACCGTGTTATCATATGTATGGTTTGTGCTATTTGAACTTGATGCATTTCTATAATCTTTCACTTTTCCATGATCAAGCATAGGAATTTTATAGATGTCTAAATTTTGATTTCCTAATTTTTTATCAACATCAATTTCTCCTTGTTCAATAAGATCTTGAATGAGATGTTTGAGTATGAAATTTTTTTGTGTTTTGTGATCTTTGTATTCATGAAATTCACAATAATCTTCATCTTTGTACCATGGAGGTTTAACTTCAGGTTCTTGATAGTTTGTGAAACCAGGGAGTGTGACGAGATTCAATTTGATCAACTTCTTCAATACCATTTCAATAGGTTCTCCTAAGGGAGTAAATTATCATTTAGGAGTGTTGTTTGGTCTTTGTGGTAAGTAGTTGTTTTGTTTTAGTGGTGGCCCTCGCAAGGTGTTGGCATTGTTCACAATTTGTTGTGTATTTTGTTGTATGTTTTGTTATGTATTTGATTGTGTGTTTGATGGTGCCTTGATAACAACCTTTGCATCTACCACACTAACATTAGTAGTTGTCTTGCCTTTAGCCCAAAATCAGGGTTTATCATTGAAACTAGATGGTTGGTTTTGAGTTTGTGTGGATCCCCTAGCAATTAGGGCTCATTCAATATTAAGACCCTTGGGTATGAATTCTTCATATGTTGGCACACGTTTCATTTTAAACTAGAAGGCCAAGTTTTTTTCCATGTTTCCAACAATGATCTCTATTTATTTTTGTCTGGAATTGGCCATTTACATTTGCTTGCTCTATGTCTCCATTATTGTAAAAAGTTTGCAAATGTTCCTCCCTTGTTTTATTTAAGGGTATAGAGTTCCTCTAGGCTTACGTTTGCATCAAGACTATAGGAAAAGTATGCTACAAATTGATCTATTATCTCTTGAAAAGTTTTGATTCTTGGAGGTAGGTGTGAGAACCACTCTATGGCTTGGCCCCACAAACTATGTGGGAAGAGATTCATCAAGAATCATTGTACGCTACTTCCATGCATGCCACTTAAAATTCCCTAATGTGGTGGGAATGGTACCATTGTGATATTACAATCAAATGGATATGGACACAAATCTTGCACTATGTATGGCATTTTGGTTTTCCATACAGGAATATCTTGGATTTTTTGGGTGAGTGTCTTGATTTGTGAAAATATGTCTATTACATTGGTGGTTGCCATTGCACCAAAATATTGACATGTTCATGCCCGATACAACCACCAAATTTATACAAGATTTATAGGAGGCTGTTAAGCCATGTCACGAACCCAAGCACCGTATTGCACAAAGGAGACCAAGGGACACACCATCTTGCAACAATCCCCCCCAATGCAAGCAAGGGGTTCAAATCTGTGACCTAGGCTCTGATACCAATTGTTACATTGGTGGTTGTCATTGCACTAAATAATCAACCTGTTAATGCTTGATACAACCACCAGATTTATACAAGATCCACAAGAGGCAGTTAAGCCATGTCACAAACCTAAGCCTCATGCTACATAGAGGAGACCAAGGGACACGCCATCTTGCAATAGTATGTACTCCTATGGTTATTGGTTGCAAATTGAGCAAGAATGATGAATCCCTTAAGGCCAATCAAAGCAAGTACATATCTATGATTGGTGGACTACTATATCTAATTGCTACTAGACCGAATATCATGCATGCAATTTTTCTTGTGGCTAGATTTCAAGAAGATCCTAAAGAGTCACATGTTGCAGCAATGAAGAGGATATTTAGATAGTTAAAGGGCAGTATGGATCATAGCTTATGGTATCCAAAAGATATTAATTTCACATTGAGTGCTTACATAGATGTAGATTAGGTTGGTTGTGTGGATGACAAAAAAAAGTATAAATGGTGGTGCATTCTTTCTTAAATGTGGATAGGTTTCATGGCTAAGTAAGAAACAATATTCAATTTCTTTATCTACTACAAAGATTGAGCATATTGCAATAGCATCTTGTTGCACACAAGTATTGTGGATGAGACAAACAAGGATATCAAAGTAGTGTATGATGAGCCTATTTCTATCTTTTGTGACAATACAAGTGCAATAAACATTTCAAAGAACCTAGTGATGCATTCAAGGACAAAGCATATTTCAATCAGATAATGCTTTTTTAGATAGAAGGTTGTGGAGAATGAAGTAAAACTTAAATATGTGCCTACAAAGGATCAGATTATTGACATATTCACTAAGTCTCTTCCTAAGGATAATTTTGAATATCTTTGGGAGAAGTTGGGGGTCATTGCCCCTCCTTCTCTGAACTAGATGCATATGGAGATGCATCAATCTATTGGATCTCATGATCTATCCTTTATTCTAGATTGATGTTGGTGGCTACCTCTGAGGGAGTAAGTAGTGATCATTCATCTTTAAATTCCCATCAATATTTTTTTAGACTTAACTATATAGTAATAGATTAACTATAAATTTGACATTAATAGCTAAAAGTTAACATGATACCACCTACTGCTGAAATTTCAGAATTAACATTTTAAGCTTGTCCATTATTACAATATCCATGACCTGTTTATGAAAGCTAAAATATCTCCGCAGCACCTGCTGACATATTTTAGGGAGTTCCCTCCATGAGACCACTACATAACTATTTAGTGTAAAACATTAAATTCCATCTTATTTTAAATGATAAATATTTAATGTTGTACTCGTTGGCAGAGGATTGGCATTCAATGTTAAGTCGTGGGTTAAGTTTTTAACTGTCACTCGGTGTTTAGTAATGGCTGTAATTAAATCTTGAGAAGCTCACAATGGAGATTCTATCAGAGTTAGTTGAGACTGTAGCATTTTACCGTTAAACCCAATTAATAAAAACGTGCAAAAAGATTTTGAGCCTTGTGTGCAACTGCAGAATACTTAATGAGTATACGCGGCCATAGCACAAGTTTACTAAAACGAGGAAGACCCTGCATTAGAGGAGAACCTCTGTGTTTGTACTTAACGGTTATAATTTGATTTAGATGTGTCGTATACAAAATGTATATATGTCAAGGACGGTAATGGTGGATTAGCGAATGCTGATACCTAATTGAGATTAAAACACTTCATATGATTTGGTGGTTTGCACGCCCGCCAAAAAATACCTGTTCATTTGGGTGTGAGTATATTTGTTTTTTTCCCTTTTTTTGTTTACAGAGGGAAATACATTTGGGTCTGACGAAAAACATACAGTTTTGGGTGTTATTCAGTTTAATGTTTGGGTTTGATGACAATTACGTTTTTAATGTTTATTTATTCATGTTGAGTCGAGGAAATGGTGATAAGGATGATAGTGGGCATATATCTTATTGATTTTCAGATGCAATTTGGAAAGGTTAAAGGAAGGTGGAGATTCTCTTCCAGCTGCAGTTTGTCTGGTTTTGCAAAGAGGAGGACAGTGCCCTTAGAGTTATTTGTTTGTAGCCGTGTTTTTGTTTTTAGGGTGGTTTTAATATATGTTTTGTGTGTGAAAATAATTTACTGTTGATTTATACATTGGAATTTTATACAGTATCTGTCTGACAGCTACTACCACCGTCCTCTTGCCTGCCTTGCCAGACTTTGTTCTTCTTTATTTTGGTCCCTTTTTTCAAGCACTCTGCTTTTTTGATTTTGGCCTTGCTTTTCTTCTCTCACCCACCAACCCTGTTCACATATTATTCATGCCATTTTAACCTCATATTCCTTGCTCGAACAGTGCTGTTTTCCTTGTCCTTGCCTTTGTTTGCCCCGTTAGATTATTTTATGTTACTTATGTTGTTGGGATTCTGTTTTGCTGTTTATCTAAAACCAATCCGCTTCATTCTCATTCCAAAAAGCTCTCGCTTCTCGTATACATCTTCCTGCAATTAGTAGTCACTTTCAAAGTGTGCTGTATGTTGTGCATTCAACTTTCAGTGATTAGTTTGTGAATTCTTTCTCAAAATAGGTAATGCACCCAAAACACTGCAATCAACTTTCTTTCACATTACTTGGGTAATCTCTGAAAAGACAGGAGCTTGTCACTTTTTTGACCCGAAGTATTCCTTTTCTCTACTCGATTCATTTCTTTGCCTACAAGTTTCTCTGTATTTTTCCTCCCGCATGCACCTACATATCTCCTTCCTCAATAACTGTAACCTTCCTTTTTACCTTTTTAGTAGCCAAATCTTAACTCAAACAGAACAACTTTGCTTGAAGAGGAAGAAGTCGGTTTCAGTTTCGGCAGTTTTTTTTCTCTGTTCAAGCTTACTGCAACAATTGGGTTGAAGAGGCATTTTGCTTCAGATCTTGTACTTCTTCGCAGAGTTGTTGCTCATTTGGACGGCTTAGTATATTAAAGAGGGATATATGTTGCGTTTCTGAACCTGCAGGAGATTTTTGAATTTGGGTGTCAATACTTGGAATAATTATATTCCTCTGAGAGTGTTTGGGCTTTCAGAGTAGAGGTTTTGAGCTTGTCACTGTAGAGTTAATTGTGCCATTGGTTTGTCTAAAAGCGAGGAGGATAAAGGCACCATGTCTGCACCCAAGTTTGAGGAAATCAGCCATCCACCACTGGAACAACTGCAAGGCCTGGATTACTGCATAGATTCCAATCCCCCGTGGCGTAAGCTTCTTTTCCTTTCTTTTGAAGTATACTGTGTTGGCCCTCGTCTCTTAATAGTTTAAAAGCGAGAAATTTTTCTCTATGCAATGCGGTTTTGTATTGAAAGCTCTTTCAAAAGGGAAGGTTTGCACAAAACAGTCAACCTCAAACGTCTCTTTTGCATAGAATTTGTCAGGTTCGTTGCGCACGGCACAATAAGCATTCCCCGAAAACATATTTTTTAATGGAATGCCTATCACATGAGCATGCCTCAGATAAACTGGTATATCGAATTTCATTATCGACGATGTTTAACGACTGTTACTTAGTATTCTATATGAGCTTGTAGGGCTTCTGGTTTATTTGTTGTTGTAGTTGATCAAATTCGCCTTAATGGGTATCACTTAACTGCATTTCTCGGAAAGACCAGCAATGCTTTTTTAAATTATTAGCAACACGGGTAAGGTTGCACAAAAATGTGTTTTTATGTTAATAGGTCTTCTTCTATCAGAAATGTGATTATCTGAGTTCCAATTTTGTATACCCTTTGCCACTCAGATTGATCTTACAGGATTTGGTTGCTTATTTTTATTAAAAAAACTATAATTGGGAAAGTATTCGGCGATATTCCCCAGATACCGAGTGAAATGTGTCGCTTGACTGAGGAAAAATAGTTTCAGAGAAATCAGTAGGCTATTTTTAGTGAGGTTATTGAATCATCCGTACTTTTAACTGCCTGGGTATGTGAAGTCATCTCACATTCATGCTGAGAACTAGGCGTAAGGAGAATTCTTGCAAACCCCATCTCTATTTTGGTCCTGAGCTGTCGAGAGTTGAGAGTGTTACATAGATGCAGCTTTTTTGTGAATTCTTATCAATAGGCTTAAAATTTTCGTTTTCTCTATCTTACTTCTATGAATTTTTGGAATATACCTTGCTATGGATTGGGTATGGTTACTCATGCTTCAACAAGATGATCTGATATCCATGTTAAATGGTTTGTGTAGCTGAGACGATAATCTTGGCATTTCAGCACTACATTTTGATGTTGGGAACTACAGTCATGATTCCAACTTTTCTTGTGCCTGCGATGGGCGGAGATGATGTAAGGATGTCTTCTTCGCAAGATTTCATTTCTTATTTGTTGAAACCTAAAGGTAAATATTTGCATTATAAACTCAATTGGTTGGTTGTTCATCGCATACAGGATGATAAGGTGCGAGTTATACAAACATTGTTGTTTGTTGCTGGCCTGAACACGCTGCTGCAGTCCTTATTTGGAACTCGTTTGCCCACAGTTGTTGGTGGTTCATTTACATTTATCATACCTATAATGTCCATAATAGATGATTCATCACTGAGGAATCTGGATGGGCATGATGTAAGTTTGTTGAGAATTATGGCAAACCGATTAGAGTTTACTTCCTTGTTGCAACATAGTATTCATAACATTCTGTATTTGACATCGTTGCCCTTGCAGAGATTTGTTCATACAATGCGTGCCATTCAAGGAGCACTGATTGCTTCATCAAGCATACAGATCATCCTTGGTTACAGCCAACTTTGGGGCATCTTCTCTCGGTATTTATTTACATTGATTGTGCTTAAATTTATTTCCCTTCTCTGTTTTCAATGCCTGGAAATTCCCTTTAATCAGTCACGTGGGCTTCCTGAGGAATTTCTCATTTATTTTAAATATGACCATCGTGGCATCTTTATTTCAGGTTTTTCAGTCCTCTTGGTATGACACCAGTGATTGCTTTGGTTGGACTTGGTTTGTTCGAGAGAGGTTTCCCGGGGGTAAGTGTATATTGCCTTCACCGTTCTGTATTCCTTTGAGACAATTCAAAGTACTATTTGAATTATTTCTTTACCATACAATGTACCTGCCAAAGTCTCGATGCTCTTAGCAGATTTTAGTCCTTTTGTTTTGAATAGTAAATGAAAGAATTCAAAAGACCATCCATTGCATGGGGTCTTCTTGTCAGTGTTGTAACTCCTCTGTATATTGATTAAAACAATCAGGTTGGTAAATGCGTGGAAATTGGTGTGCCAATGCTTATTATATTTATTGGATTTGCACAGGTATAAATATGGTTTTCTAATAATCGCTAGACTGTTTTGTGAAGCTTCCAAATTTCTCAAAATGTTCACTTTCTTCTTTGTTGATTTCCCACTCACTCCTATCTCATGCAGTACTTGAAACATATACATGCAAGAAGCTTGCCTATTTTTGAGCGCTTTCCAGTGCTTATTTGCATTACCCTTGTGTGGGCATATGCACATTTGTTAACTGCAAGTGGGGCTTATAAGCATGTGCCTGTGATGACCAAGGACCACTGTCGCACTGATAGAGCTCACCTTATATCATCTGCTCCCTGGTATATTAAATGCATAACATGTCGTGATGGTTTTGCTTTAAAGTTTTATGGATGCTACTGTTCAAATGTTTATAGTTCTGAAATTCTGGTTGGTGTAGAGAAAGGATAATCAGATAAGTGATTGGCATTTTCAGAAATTTGGTTTATGCAGAAAATGATAATCAATTAAGTGATTGACACAAGTTTCTGTCAACCCAGGATAAAGTTTCCTTATCCTCTGCAATGGGGTGCCCCTACTTTTGATGCTGGTCATACATTTGGAATGATGGCTGCAGTTCTTGTTTCTCTTATTGAGGTTCAACTTTTAACGTGTTTCTTTTCTCATTTGCTATTTCTTACATTGAACAAAACTTTACAGTTGAACTAATCAGGTATATAAATATTATGTGCTATATCTTGGGCACAAGGTAGAGTAAGAAATGTAGTTGTAACTTATCTTGCATCTCTTCCTGACATTTTAATGCAGTCAACCGGGGCATACAAGGCTGCATCTCGGCTTGCAAGTGCCACACCACCTCCTGCATATGTGCTTAGTCGCGGCATTGGTTGGCAGGTGAGCTAAACAAGATTGGTGGATCAAATTTGCTTTAATGAACCTACTGAACCTCTTTTCTTTTCTTTTTTTTAAATTATGGTGCAGGGTATTGGAATACTATTGGATGGTCTTTTTGGGACAGGAACTGGTTCAACTGTTTCTGTGTAAGTATGCTTTATTTATTGCAACAATCTGAAGAACATTATGACTCTGATTTGTGTTAACTTTTGACAACTATGTTAAAATCCATGACTAAATCTGTAATGGTATCAGAGAGAATGTTGGACTTCTGGGAATTACAAGAGTAGGCAGCAGGCGTGTTGTTCAAATATCAGCTGGTTTCATGATATTCTTTTCTATATTAGGTTGGGGATAACTGTTCTTTCTCAGATACACACTTCTTGAGTTAACCATTTATTTATTTTGTATATAAATTGCTGATGCAACTGTGTCCTTGTTTGACATGTTTTAGGCAAATTTGGAGCTCTTTTTGCATCGATACCTTTTCCCATATTTGCTGCACTATACTGCGTACTCTTTGGGATTGTTGGTAAGTTTATAAAACCAATTTCATTTAACATCACAGGCACAACTTTGCAGGCTCTCAGAAATTCTAATTTTGTTGTTTCTTCCTTTTTTCCAGCTGCTGTTGGTATTTCCTTCATACAGTTCACCAACTTGAATTCCCTACGAAATCTGTTTATCATTGGAGTTTCCTTCTTTCTTGGCCTTTCTATTCCTCAATATTTCAATGAGTTTTATGCTACATCTCAGCATGGCCCTGTGAATACAAAAGCAGGATGGGTAAGTTAAGAAGGCACCAATTCAACAATGTGATTTTGATTTCAAAGGTTTAGATGTTCATGGCTTAAGATGAGATTAGGTTGTCATTCTAATTTGTTTTCTCTTTCTGCAGTTTAATGACTTCTTAAACACCATTTTCTCCTCCCCACCAACAGTCGCACTGATCATTGCAGTGTTTTTAGATAACACACTGGAAGTTGAGAAATCCAGGAAGGATAGAGGGATGCCATGGTGGGTTAAATTCAGAACATTCAGAGGTGACAGCCGAAATGAAGAGTTCTACACTCTACCATTTAATCTGAACAAGTTTTTCCCTCCAACATAATTTTGAGGATTTGCCTGCTTGAAGATTGTTGCAGTGGAATGTACAATTATGCTTTTCAAAATTGGTGTAATAGGTTGGATACTTATTCATCTGAGATGGTGGTAGATAATGATGGGCTTTCGTCTCCCATTGTTTGAGCCATCAATCTCCTTGCAATTTTGTGCATTTGGTGGGATTATTCAACCCATCAAAATTGATAGTGGCCATTGCAACGGAATTCAGCCTTTTTTTGCAGAGAAGCTATTTTTCAACCCATTAAAAAGAATAGTGGCTGTTGCAACGGAATTCGGCCTTTTTTTTGTAGAGAAGCTATTTTTTTGTGTCTTAGAGTGTTCTCTAGTTTTATCATCCCATTTAATTTTTTTCTGTCATCATTCATGTCTGGCATTTGTGCAAGCAAGAAGGCATGTGCCACCTTGAAATCTATTTCCCTCTTCTGTGCTTTCCATTGATTTGCCAGCACGTTGTGTTAATGACAAACACATCAATAAGGGTGCAGTTGTGAACACAACCACTTCCTTGAATTCTCATGGAAACTAAATGATGATGAGGGTCTGGCATTATTCTCTGTTTTGAGGATTAATGAGGAAGCCCTATGCTGTAAATAATGAGTCCTATGGCTTCAAAATCATTGATTCAATGTGAAACTGAAAACTATGCAAAGAGGAATCTTGCTCCAGATTGTACATGAATCTGTTGTGCATTCAATAAATAGGCTGCAAGTGACAATCAGGTGTTATAGAGAATGTCGTGCACAAGCTATAGTTATAATAATGACATAAAACTGCTAATATTAGAAATGAAAAAATTGTTAATCTTCACTGAACTTAGTATTTTCACAGAAGGTTCAAATTTCAGATTGGTGGAAATCTCTCTTCAGCAGAGATTTGTAAAGGGTGCGCTCTCTCCATGGCTTTTTACTCTATTCGAAACTACTTTGCAGCCACACCCTTTAAATAGTGATTGAATAGTTACCTATGTTATATTTGATGAAACAATACTGAGTGCATCTGAAATTACTTAAGCAATCACACCCTTTGAATGGTGTCTGAGTGCATATGGCAGTCTGGATTCATAGTGCCATTGAACTTCAAACAGCCCTATCATTCATCTGTTTTTGACAATAATGGATTTAGAGCTAAGGTTATTATAACGGAACAGTGGGGTTAAAGGAGTTGAATCTAAGCTGGTCTAACAATTATTGATAGTTCATGACAAACCTTTTTAAATGGAAGAAGGTTTCAAATTGAACATAGAATCCACCAAGGGTAACTGAAGTTCATACATTGAATTTTTTTGTAACTATTTGGACATATGCCTATACCTATCCAAGGAATAACTCCGAAAGCCAGAACAAAATCATGGTGAATTTGAAACCATTCAAAAATCCGAAACCTGGTATCTATGAACTCTGTAACATAACCACCAGTACCATATGTAAGACAAATTCTAGCCTGGAATCATTGACATGTATGCTGAGGTGAAAACCTAACTTTGTATGAACCCAAGCCTTCATTATTTAAAAACAATTTCTGGGTAAAAAAATGTTTCAGGAATCATCTCTAATGACGGATCATGTGTCTCTAAAGTCTATTAAAAACCTTTTATAGATTTTCAAAACAAAATATATATATATATGTGATGGATGACTATATACCAAGTTGGTTATGACTTAAAACGTTCTTTAGACCTGATAAGTTTGTAGGACCGTTTGAAATACATCGTTCAATTACATTATACAGTGCACATCTTGTGACTATTTATAAAGTTTATGTAAGAGCTGCTCTTAATGTTATTTGCTTTCCTTCAATCTTAATATTCAAAAGCTCTTTTCAGGTCTCGATCAAAATCACATTAGTTTGGTGCATGAGATTACCAATTGATAGCTAATGGGGATTTGTTTTTCATTTATGTCATGATCAAAATAGGCATACTACAATAAAATCTAAGTGTATATTTCTTTTTAAAGGTAAAACATATCAATGTATCATCTACTCTTTCTAAAAAAACACTTATAATGAATGTAACTATATATTACATCATATGGTATTGTTGGCAAAACAAGGACAGACAACTACTGAGAGGAGGGGGGCGAGGGGGAGAGGGGTGAATCAGTTGTCATGGAAATTTAAACTTTTCCTATTTAACTTAACTTAAATCTCAGATCTGATGAATAAGCAATTAGTCACAAGTAATAAGCACATCAGAGACACAAAGAACATCAAGATTTTTTTTACATGGAAACCTTATTAGGGGAAAAACCACGGTGGATATTAGTCCACAAGATTAGACTCTGCGAAAAGTATAATGAAAAATAATAAAGGGAATGCACATGCATTCAGGCACATTGCCTAGAGCTCACTGCTCAAATACAAAAGGCCCCCCCTGTCCAATAGAATAGGATTAAAAATCCAAAGGGTATGAATTGAGAAAATAACTTTTGCATAAGCCTAATTACTGTTCCAATTAAGCTCAACACTTCTTCACACTTTGCACAATCTTCTTCACACTCTACTCTGCAACCAAAAGATATTCGCACATGCACACACAGGGGCACCTTCTCCACTCGCTACACCAATGAAACAATCACACTTTATATCCACTACATGAGATTTCATCACATTTTAGTCGGCCAAAAAAAATATATATTTGCAATGTTGGCCCAAATTTTCAATTAAATTTTTAATGCGTATCTACCAAGATCGGCCACAATATAGTGGAGACCCAAATTGATATCTCCAACACAAAAATACTTCAATTAATTCCTCCTCAAAGATCCACAACACGCTACCACCATCATATTGGCCAAAAACATGAAAAATCAAACATATGGAGAAAAATCTTTGACAACGAGTGCACTGATCAATGTGGACATACCACAAAGATAGAGCACAATCTAGAAGCATCCAAGAACACCAAGAAACAACAGAGAAGCATCCACAACAACTGAGATTAACAAAATCATACAATCTACGTTCAGGAACACTGACAGAGACCACAGAAACACTGTCAAACCACAATACACTCAAAACATTACGCGAACCTCTAAAACTTATGGTAGATGATTTAGATATACTCGACAATAAGCCCTTTGATCCACACCAACTAATCTTCAACGTAGAGAACAAAACAACTTCATGATCTGCACAGTTCCACTAGGAACCTAGAACACTTTCTTTTACAAATTTCTCAATATCCTCGACATATATAGCCTTTGATACACCAAATGCTAATAGTGTTGACATCAATGACAACCACATATCAACAACACATCCACAACATCCAACAATTTCCCCCTTTAGCATTGATGACCACATGTGAAAAATACCATCAATCCAATACATTGACTTCTTCTATACTTCTCCTTTTGAAAGGATTTTTCACATTACACTTCTCCCACTTTGACATCAATGGCAAAGGTAACAAAGACATTTCCATATACAAGCTCTGAACCATGTATCTATACATCTGACTACTCCCCTTGAGTAGCAGCGACATAAACATCAATCTAGATCATAATATAGCAATGAAGTTCATGGATTGATGCAAGCAAATGCATCTTTTAGTTCTTATTAGGAGGGGTGATCACCCCTAGCATACTTCTGAGATACTCAAAAGTATCTTTTGGCAATGGCTTAGCAAATATATTTGCAATTTGTTCTTTGGTAGGAACATACTCTAGTCTGACTTCTTTCTCATTCACTTTCTCCCTCAAGAAATGAAACTTGACTAATACATGTTTAGTCTTAGAGTGTAGCACTGGATTCCTTGAGATATTTATTGCACTTGAGTTGTCACAATATATAGCAATAGGCTCTTCATATGTCACCCTGATATCTCTCAACATCTGTTTCATCCACATTACTTGAGTACAATTATTGGCAACAACAATGTATTTTGCTTCAACAGTAGATAGAGAAATTGAGTTTTGTCTTTTACTTAACCAGGATACTAGCTTCTTCCCTAGGAAGAAAGCACCACCACTAGTACTTTTCCTATCATCTACATCACCAACCCAATCCGCATCAGTATATGCACATAAAGTGAGATCATCATCCTTTGGATACCAAAGTTCAAAGTCAATTGTTCCTTTCAGATATCTGAAAATTCTTTTGACAATAGTTACATGTGATTCTTTTGGATCAGCCTGAAATCTTGCAACCATACACATAACATTCATAATGTTCGGTCTAGTCTTAGTCAAGTAGAGCAATCCACCGATCATTGACCTATATCTAGTTTGATTTACCTTAGGAGAGTCATCATTTTGTGTCAACTTACATCCGATCACCATGGGGGTACCAACAAGTTTGGAGTCATCCATCCCAAATTTCTTCAGCAGTTCTTTCACATATTTGGATTGAGATATGAAGATCCCTTTGTCCAACTGTGTAACTTATAATCCCAAAAAGAACTTCATTTCTCCAATCATACTCATCTCAAATTCACTTTCATCAGCAAACTTCATACATAGATTATCATCTCCTCCAAAAGTGATGTCATCAACAAAAACTTCTATAATTAACTCCTTATCAATATCTAATTTGAAGTATAAGTTGCTATCAGCAGTACCTTTAGTGAATCCAAGTTTCAACAAATATTTTCCCAATCTAGCATACCAGGCTCTAGGGGCTTTCTTAAGTCTATACAAAGCTTTCTTCAACCTACAAACCATATCTCCTTTATCTGTTAGCTGAAATCCATCCGGTTGTTCAATGTACTCTTCTTCTAGTTCTCCATTCAGAAATAGACTTTACATCCATTTGATAGACTTTATAGTCCTTGTGTGTAGCATAAGCAAGAAATAGTCTAACAGCTTCAATCCTAGCGATAGGGGCAAAACTTTCTTCAAAATCAACACCTTCTATTTGAGAATACCCTTTACATACCAGTCTTGCTTTATTCCGGACCACTTCACCTTCTTCATTGAGCTTGTTTCTAAATACCCATTTAGTACCAATCACATTTTTGTCTTTAAGTCTGGGAACCAATATTCATGTGTCATTCTTTTCAATCTGTGTCAATTTTTCCTTCATAGCTTCCAACCAATGTCCATCTTTACAGGCTTTAGAGACATTTTTAGGTTCAATCTTGGAGATTAGATAGTATTCTTCTGCAATTTTTCTTCTAGTTTGCACTCCTTTATTCTTATCTCCTATGATCTAATTTTCAGAATGATTAAACTTTACATACCTTAGATTTTTGGAACACTTTTGAGCTTTTGTTTCTTCTTATCTTTCTTCTATACTTGCACTTGTTTGAGCCTCTTGGCTGACTTGATTTACCGGAACAAATTGAGGTTGCTTCACCAGAACAACTAGAACATATGGAATATATGACACAATTTAAAGTTGATTTTGTGTTTGAACATTCTTCCCTTGGCTTGTAATGTCTTCATATAAATCATAACTACAATGTCTGGATGATTTAACAGAGTCTTCATCAACTCTAACATTTTCACTTTCAACCATCTTTCTTAGTCTTTTGTT
>VDFB02026320.1:46184273-46268417 GCA_007258455.2 Sequoia sempervirens | reverse complement strand
AAGAATCCAGAGAGATTTTTGCACGAAGTTCAATCCTCAGGATCCATAGAGGATGGAAAAATAACATATCAAGATATTTGAAACAACAATTAAAGATATGAAGATCGATCATGAGGATGTCGCATGGGGCCTCTTTCCATATGCACTAGGGGAGGAATATTTTTATTGGTATATTAATTTGTCGAGGGGGTCCATTACTTCATGGGACCTCATGAGGAATGCTTTCCTGTAGAAGTACAAGATTCTGATAAGCCCTTCAAAGCTATACTGACAGTTTGTCTGTCCGAAGGGAAATTAATGAACCAATTGGATCCTTCAATGATCATTTCCATCACACCTTTATGAGGCTTCAAGATCCATACATGCACAATGATGTTGCAGCCCTACCCGTCTACTATGCAGCATTAGATAATCTTACCGGGGATTTTAGTGTGTTGATGAGTTCACACCACGCTATGTAAGTTGTTGGCCAAGCAAGGACTTGGAGCAAAAATATCTCCTGGCCCACTGCCCTCTTGTCCTCAATGGCTCAATCAAACGTAAGTTCATGGGGTGTAGTGTTCTTTAATCAGCTCAATAACTAGGAACATGAATTCCTCTACTCAGGGATTGAACATCACAACTGGCAGTCATGACCTACTAAAGAACCTTATTTAATTATCAACCCAGGGACGTAAACTTGAAATGGGACAGCACAAGATATGCACTAATCACCCTTCCAGACATGCATGATTCCTAAAATGCCTTATACTGGAATTTAAGTACTAAAAACAACTTTACTGTTTAACTTTGCTTTGGAAATGAAAAACATGAAAGATAACCTATTCTGCTCCTAGTGGCTGCAGGAACAGTTGACAGCTCTGTGTTTCTACCAGCTGCAGGAACAGTCACATTAACTTCTATGAAGGAAAATGCAGCTATTCTAACTTGCAGAATAAAAGTATGGATAGTTCCCTAAGTGGGACCCCTTAGGTAGTGCCAAAAGTAGACAACAGATTAGATGAAAAACTTCATAAGCTTTATTGATTCAATGTAAACAAGTACATGGCACAATCTCTTGGCTAAATTTCTAAGACTAAAAGTGTGTTACAATAGCGATTTTCTTAGCCAGCCCCTTCTCTGAAGGAGAATGGGCTATTTATTGAAAACTGATCCTAACTACTAACCAACCTTCCCTTATAAAATAGGAGGCATTTATTACATTTAACTAACTTAAGTAAAGAGGTGAATGACAATGTAAGAACTAAGTCAAATTGGTTTAGCAGTCTTAAAGCACCATCATCCTGGATTCATGCACCACCAAGATGCCTGGCCTAGATTTCTAGAACACTCTCCCTGCATGGAGGATGAGTTGAAAATGTCTCATCTTTTATTGTTGAACTAGTCTTTATGGATTTGGTTTTCAATTCTTCAAGTGGAAATTGAATTCCCTTCCTTCAATCGTGGTACCTGCAAAATATCTCACCATCTTTTCCTGAGGAAGAAGGTTAGCTCAACACGTTCATCCTTTAAGACAATCCATTACTTTATTCATTCATTCATTAAGTATTAAACTAAGGCAAGCATTGTTTCAAATATGGCTGCAAGAAGTTTTGGTAGTGGAGGCTGCAGGAAGGTTTATGATCACAAAGAGCCATAAAGTATTTATCAGACTAATAAAACATTAAAGGTAATAATCATGGGACTTCTTATCACAATATACTTATCATATTTAAGTCATAAAAAGGTCTATATCCTATCCCAGAAACAGATTGAATGTTTGTTTTAGTATAATAAAAACAACAAAGTATTTATAAAAGTATGATCAAAATGTGCCAAAGACTTGGCTCATCACTCCCCTCAACCAACTACTTGTTGGGCCCTTCAGCAAGTCTAGCATTCCTTCTTTAGGAAAACTCTCTCAGATATGCACTCAGTTGTTGTCCACATTCGCCATTCTGGAAACTCCAGAAGTGAGCTCGCATTGCCTCTAGCCTTTGCCATCTATTATCTTCAAAACTTTTGTTATAAGTGTTGTTATCCCCCTATATAGCCAATAATGGCCATAGGAGAATAGGCGGCTGCATAACCAAGGGCAACCAATTCTCCTTCTTTGTTCTAGCATTCCTCATGTACCTCTCTGCCCTTCTGGTTGCTGCATACAAGGTATTGGGAGTATGTGGTTCTGCTTTCTTTAATTGAAATGAAAGATACTCCCATCTATTCTGAATGTGTAGGGTTGCAACATTAAAATCACTGGTTATAATTTGGGAGTATTGAGAAAATACCTCTTGTCTTAGAGGCTCAATTAGTGGCCTGGCTCTTTCATCTCTCTACAATTTCTTCCAATCAAAGTAAATACCCATTCCATTTCTAGATTCATTTCTTACAGACAATGGCATATTTACTTCATCATGCATATGGCTATCAAATTGTTCTCCTCTGCTTATTTCATTGGTGATCTAGGAGATTAGAGCGCTGATATGAATATCATCGAAATAACATAAGGGATTTCATTCCTTATCCCGGGATACAACCAAATTGTGCAGATAAAATTCACACAGGAGGTTCCTGATGTGCAGAGGTGAATCCTGTATGCTTCATAAAATTCCTCAGGGGTATCCAAAGAAGGATTCTTACCTTTCTAGACTCTAATTAGTTGGAAGTTCAAATACAGCTCCTTGAGATACATTGCGTAGACATGTGAAGGTACACGATATTACATCAGTTGTGGAACCATCTCTACTAACTGGTTGAGAGTGTCATTCAAGTTAGCAATTTCCAGATTCTTGTTCTGGATTATCCTTTGTAGTCTCTCAATTTCAAGTACAAAAGCAGTCTACTGTTGCTGAAGTTCTTGAAAACATGCCATTCCTTTTTCTTTCTTTTTACAGGCTCAGAGGTTGCTACAACAGGTGACTTTCCTTTCCTATCCTTGGGAGATGGCTCATGAATTTTGATAGGACCTTGTGCCGGCTGCTTGGGAGTTCTTTTAGAAAGAGGAACATCATCCTGTGAACCAGATGATTCCTGAGAAGAGGACATAGCAGCAGAGGTTTGGCCTGCGGACTGGGAGGTTCATTGCTTAAAGGGAAGAGGTTCACCCCTAGGTCCTACATTTTGAATTTTAGGGTTGAATGGGACCATGAATTCCTCCCATGTCATTCCTGATGTGTCTTGAATAGATTTTTCAACAAGTAATTTAATAAGGCAGTGGTGAGATACAGAGTTAACCCTACCCTTTTTAAATTCAGCAGCACTGTTGGATAGCAAATTGTAAAGAAAGTCAGGGATATTCATCAACAATCCATGGCGTAAATGAGACAAAATTTTGAAGTGATGAGAATGCAGGACTGAAAACCTACCTTCACAGGTTATGTATTTGATGATATACCCTGCCCGTGACACCCAGTCCTGCGGCAGACTCATTCTTTGTGCACCTTGCTTATCTACCCGTAGAGGAGGGTCATTTGGCCGAGTGAACTCAGCCCTGGCGCTTCTTGCATCTCTTCCTCTAGGAAATGGTTCTCTGACTTGAGGTAATCCCATTACCTCAACAATTCTATGAATTGACGCATTGACTGTTATGCCTCTAACTTTTGCTTCCCCATCATGAAATGTCCTTGTGAATTCCTCTGCAATGTCTGTATTAAAAGTTCTGAGCTTCAGGAAGTAATTGAGCCACCCATATTGTCTGAATAGTGGCACATGCAACACATCCTGCAACAGGATGCTATGGTCTGTAGGCTCATGCCGAATCGGCTGACCTCCCATTTTCTTGGTTTTCTGTAATTAAATGTGTTAAGCAATGCTCACCTGGCTTCTCCAACTGAACTTCTTGTAACCCTATTAATGAACCATTCTACAATTCTACAACACTCTGCCCCTCCCCTCAACCAAAACTTTTGAACCTCTTTTCAAAAGTGACAGAAAAATAGGGAAAACAATGTGATCATGCAATCTTTATAGGGAGAGAGTAATCATGGATAATCGGAATACATTTAGGTTCATTATTGCAAGAAGGAAAGACTATTTGATTATTAATTTTAGGTTTCATATATGGAGGGTTCTTGACAACTGACGGGACAAGCTTATGGCGGCGATAATAAGGACATGGCAAAGTAATAAAAAATGTGCTCAATTGTGCGAATGAGCTGAAGGAAATGGAAACCATATAGGAAATTGTTTGCGCTAATTAATACTTAATTAAATGCAATAAATAAAGTAACTGAAGCAATCTTAAAGTGAAGTGGAGCGTACCTAGAGTGAATCATCGTAATTATCTGATGTGACTTCCTTCTTCATTGCAATAAGTGACATAGAGAAATGTGGATGATATGAGAAATGATAGGTGGATGATGTGGAAGAGAGAGAGTGAGTACGGATAGTGGATGAAGTGAATAAATGGAATGGGGATCTTATTAGATAACCCCTTTATTATGATTTGGTATGCACTTTTATGCATGGCCCAAAAATTTGAGCCTAGGCTCAATTCCTGTGGCTGTAGGATCGCTGCCATCCTGCTCAATTTCAAACTGTCTCAGAAATGTTTCCTTGTCAATGGGTTTAGAATAGAGCTTTAGGCGATGCCCATTGACTAGTAGCTTGAATTGGACCTCATCAACGATCCTTAATTGAACAACACCATTGGTGAATACCTCCTCTATCTCATATGGACCCAACCATCTGGTTTGTAGTTTTCCTGGACTGTCTTTATATCGTGGGTCATAAAGCAGAGCCCAATCTCCTGCTTTGAATTTCTTTTCCTTGATGTATTTATCATGCCACCTTATTCTCTGATTTTGTATCATCTCAGTGTGCTGCAAGGCATTCTTTCAGAGCTCATCCAGAGCATTGAGCTGCATGACTCTGTCCTTTTGTGCATTTGTTAAATCCATGTCCATCTCTAATGTTGTTCTTAGAGTCTTATGTTTGAATTCTATTGGCATCACAACTGTTTTACCGTACACCATTTCAAAAGGTGTATATCTTGTAGTAGTCTTCCAGGTAGTACGGTAGGCCCATATAGCTGTACCTTGCACCACCCTCCTATGCAAATCTACACTTTTAGTCAAATGGCCTCTATGTCCCTACAGACTCTCAACTGCCATTGGCCCTGGGTGATAAGGAGTTGATTGCAGGTCAGACATTGTATTCATTTTAATAAGGCTGCGGATAAGTGTAGAAGTGAATTGTGCTCCTTGATCTGTCACTATTTCCCTAGGGACACCAAACTTGGTGAATATTTCCTCATAGAGGAATTCAGCTACTTTATTATCCCTAGCATGTTTCATAGGTTTAGCCTCTACCCATTTTGTCACATAATCTATACATACAAGGATGTAGGACTTACCATTGGAAGGTGGATCAATTGGTCCTACAAAATCCAGTCCCCATTTGTCGAAGGGTGTAACGACAACTTGTGGAAATAGAGGCATCTCATCAGATCGAGTTGGTCTTCCCATCATTTGGCATCTATCATATCTCCTAGTATATTCGGTGCACTTATGCGTAGTTGGCCAATAATAGCCAAGATAAAAATTTCATTGTCGCTCTTTGGTAGCAAACCAATTCACACCTGCCCATCATGGCTTGCATGTAGTATATCATGAGTGTCCTCCTCTGGTACACATCTCCTCATAACTTGATCTGGCCCTGTATAAAACATGCAATCTGCAATCCAAGAAAAGTTAAAACTTTTCTCTACCAATAATCTATTTTCCTTAAGGGAGAATTGAGGAGGAGTTCTTCCTCAGAAATGATAATTTGTTATATCAACATACCATGGGTGAATAACCTTGATCGCAAACAAAGCTCATCAGAAAGGAGTCTTCAATAAGTGCGTGAGCCATCTTGCCTTTGAATTCTAGAAAGAAAATCAGAAACTAAGTTGGCTCTACCTAGCTTGTCCACAATTGTAATGTCAAATTCCCGCATCAGCAATAACCATCTTGCCAGTCTCTTGGATATTGAGGCTTTGTTCATGAGATACCAAATTGCTGCATGATCAGTGTGGACAAATATCTGATAACCAGTGATATAATGCCTGAATTTATTGAGGGCATAGATGATTGCCAACATTTCTTTTTCTGTAACAGTGTAGTTTAATTCAGCCCCTTGCAGATTTTTGCTTATGTAGTAGAGTGCATGTTCTGTTGAACCACCCTTCTGCCCTAACATAGCTCCAATGGCATAATCCGATGCATCAGTATGAATATGAAATGGAAGTGACCAATCAGGTCCTTTCAGAATAGGTTCCTGTGTAAGGGCGACTTTTAAATCAAGAAATGCTTTTTCACATTCCTCTGTCCAAGAAAAATCTGCATCTTTCTTCAGTAGACTGTATAAGGGGCCTGCCATTTGGCTGAAGTCCTTGATGAATCTTCTGTAGTATCCAACATGGCCTAGAAAGCTTCTTACTTCTTTCTGCTTGGTAGGAAAGGGTAGATTAGAGATTACCTCAATCTTAGCAGGATCAACCTGTATTCCTGCAGTAGAAATATAGTGACCAAGCACTATTCCCTCCTGCATCATCATGAAGCACTTTTGACTATTCAGCAATAGGTTGTGATCTTCACATCTCTGTAGTACTTTCTCCAAGTTGGCTTGAGCTTCCTCAAAGGTTGTACCATAAGTAGTTAAGTCATCCATGTATATTTTCATGCAATCATATGAGATGTCTGAGAAGATACTTAAGTGATCGCCTCGAAAGTTGCAGTGCATTGCGAGACCAAAAGGCAAAATTGAATAGGCAAACATTCCCCAAGGGCATGTAAAAGTAGTATTTTTTGATCCTTAGGAGCAATCTTGATTTGATTGTACCCACTGAAGCCATCTAAGAATGAGAAGTACTTTTTCCCAGCTAAATTATCTAGAACTTGATCAATGAATGGAAGAGGAAAGTAATATTTCTTTGTTGCCAAGTTGAGATCTCTGTAATCTACACATACCCTCCATTTTCCTCCTTTCTTAGGAACAATAACCAATGGGGAAACCCACTGACTATCCGAGATTGGGTAGATAAAGCCAGTTGTTAACATTTTCTGCAATTCTTCTTTAACAATTTCTCTCAAAGCTAGATTGATTCTTCTTTGAGGCTGCCTAACAGGTCTGAACTCACTGTTAATGTATATGCGATGTGTACAGAGTTTTGGGTCTAAACCCTTCATGTCACCATATTCCCAAGCAAAAGCTGACTTATGACTGGTAAGCATTTTGACCATAGATTCTTGTTGCTCACTGGTGAGGTTTTTATTGATGCTCAAGGTTTTTCCTGTGGCTACCTCAACTTGGGAGGTTAAATCTACCATAGATACTTTAGGCAGAAATGACATTTCTACCTCGTGGGGTAGCAAGGTGTGTAAGCAGTCAGTTGCTGCAGGATAATGAGCTGATGTAGGCGAAGGAAGAATGGTCTGCAAGGAACATGGATTTTTTTCACAATGAAAGTATTTGGTACCATAGTTATTCAGCAAGATATTGGACATTATACCTTCTTCTTCTTGTTGTGCAATGAAAGGCTCTCTGGTAATCATCATTAAATTGGCCACAGAGTTCACTTCCTCCTCTTCTCCCAAATCTGGCCAAACAACCTCTTCAGACTCAAGTTGGGGCAGGACTAGAGAATAGAGGGTAAGCTTCTTTGTGTTATACCCATCATATATTGTCATGTTACCCGACCTACAACCAATGTAAACATCAGCAGTAGCCAACCAAGGTCTTCCTAGTATGATAGGGTATCCCCCCAATGATGCCTTTGGAGATAAGACCATAAAGTTAGTAGGGTACTCCCAGGAATCCAAGGTGACTACCAGGTCTTCAACTACCCCATCAGGTTTGACAATTGAGCTATCAGCGAGCTATAATATTGTAGGTGTAGCCCTTAGGTCTAAAATAATAAGTTTTACAACTAGGTCCTTTGTCATGACATTGATAGCTGCACCAAGATCTACTAAAGCATTCTTAATTTGCAACCCATTAACATTGATCTCCACAACAGGACTTCCTGGATCTAAATATTTTGGGATGCTAAGCTTCCCTAGCATTAAGTCAGAGAGTTGGCCTATTACATGGATAGTTTGAGGGTCTTTCTTTTTCCTCCCCGATTTCTTCAAACATGCCTCCTTGATGGCCTTGCCATAGATAGGTACTTCTTTGATTGCTTGGAACAAGGGAATTTTCACACATATATGCTTTAGCTGATCAAGGATGTCAAAGGTAGGTTCCTCTTGTTTTTTTACATTTTCACCTTCCAACCTTTGTGGGAAAGGAGGGGACACTTTATCAGATGCCTTAGGTAATGATGGAATCTAAACTGGCTCATTTGGTTGGGCTTGGTCATTGGTATCTTCTTCTTGGTCAGTCTCCTCATATGGCAATTTTGAGATTATGGGAGGAGATGGTGTGGGAAACATAGTTCCTGAACGTAAATTAATGTTATTCAAGTTAAGAGCATAGGAAGGCTGATGATTAGGATAAGCAAAATAGACTTGCTATTGCTGCTGCGGTTGCTGGTTATTTAGATTGGGTGCTGCCTGAGCAGGTAGTTGGGTTGGTTTTGGATTCTGACCTTGATTAGCTGTAGGAGGTGGCATGATGGATTGCTGCTGTGGTTGTTGCAGGAAACCAGTGGGTGGATTTGACCATTGCTGGCCTCCTTTCCATTGGTTAGACTGCTGCCAATTCCCTTGTGGAGGCTACCACTGATTTTGCTGTGGTGATTGCCAATTCCTTTGTGAGGATTGCCAACAGTTTTGCTTGGCATTTGGCCAAGGGTTATTCCACTGAGGTTGGGAGTATGGCCCATAGTTTGGAGGGTACTAGTTTTTCCATTGACTATTATATGAACCAAAATTTTGCAAAGGGTCCCGAGGCATACCTTGTCTTGGGGCCCATGGCCTGCGCTGAGCAACAAAGAACACTTCCTCCTCTCCCTCAATGGTTTTGAACTCAGTAGGGAGATGTTGTACCTCCAAATTGGCCACTGTTTTGCATCGGCAGTCTTTCTTTCTTTGTCGGCAGTGGGGGCAATATTCAACTAACATTGCCTCGGCTTCCTCTTTCTTCCTTCTAGCTTGCATAGTATCCAGTTGAGTAGCTACATCATTGATGATATCCTGCTTGAAGTCAGACAAGAGATTGGTAATCTCCCCTTTAGATATTCCAGAGCCACTTCCTTTTATAGAAGAAGGTCTAAACCCCCTTCCCTTCTTTACAGATGCTCTGGAGTAATTGAGATAGATTTTCTTGATATCATCCCAATCACTTTGGGTGACATCACCTCCTACCATGAGGTCAAGGGCCTCCATGCAAGTATCATTGACTCCCCTTAAGAAGAGAAGTTTTTGAGATTCCTCATTCAGCTCATGATGAGTATTCTTCTGCACACTAAACAAGAATCTTGACACATAATCCTCCAAGGTTTCATCCTCTTTTTGTAACATTTTGAAGATGCCATCTCCTCTCAAATCATTTCCTCTACAATACTCTTTATATTTACTCAAGAACAGAGTCTTCATTTCATCCCAAGTGTTAGCTACATTGCTTCCCAATCCCATGAACCATCTCAAGGTTGCCTCCTTTAGAGTAGAGGGAAACAATTTCAGCTTGTGTTCTAAGGTTGTATAGTCATAGCTTCTACAAAGGATTTCAAATTCAAACAAGAAGGTATGAGGGTCCTCAGTAATAAGTCCATAGAACTTTGGCAATAAGGAGGCAAGGATGTTCTTGAGGTTATTATTTTCATGTAGGTCAGGGATTGGAAATGGAAAAATAGGATTTGCCATTCTTGGTTGTATTCTTGGATTAGCTCCTGGTTGATGAACTACAAGAGCAAGTGGATTATTTGATTCAGTTTCTTCGGATAGGTTAAAGCTTAGTTTAGAGGAATTAGAGGAAGAAGATGAAGTAACTAAGTCTTGGCCAACATCCAAATATGAGTTGTCTTGGAATAGGTTCGGTTCAATCTCTTCAATATCTATGCTCCCAGGAAGGAATCTTCCAAATTGGTCTCTTCTTCTATGAATACAAGAAAAGTATACTAACTATAGAGATGCTGGAATGCAGAATTCTAAACTAAAAATACTAAGAATGAAATCTTAAACTCTTTACTAGCATGCCTATAATAGGTTCTTAGTTTGACACCATCCCCGGCAACGGCGCCAAAAATGTAGTGTTCTTTAATCAGCTCAATAACTAGGAACATGAATTCCTCTACTCAGGGATTGAACATCACAACTAGCAGTCATGACCTACTAAAGAACCTCATTTAATTATCAACCCAGGGATGTAAACTTGAAATGGGACAGCACAAGATATGCACTAATCACCCTTCCAGACATACATGATTCCTAAAATGCCTTATACTGGAATTTAAGTACTGGAAACAACTTTACTATTTAACTTTGCTTGGAAATGAAAAACTCAAAATATAACCTATTATGCTCCTAGTGGTTGCAGGAACAGTTGACAGCTCTGTGTTTCTGCCAGCTGCAGGAACAGTCACATTAACTTCTATGAAGGGAAATGCAGCTATTCTAACTTGCAGAATAAAAGTATGGATAGTTCCCTAAGTGGGCCCCCTTAGGTAGTGCCAAAAGCAGACAACATATTAGGTGAAAAACTTCATAAGCTTTATTGATTCAATGCAAACAAGTATATGGCACAATCTCTTGGCTAAATTTCTAAAATTGAAAGTGTGTTACAATAGCGATTTTTTCCAGCCCCTTCTCTGAAGGAGAATGGGCTATTTATTGAAAACTGATCCTAACTACTAACCAACCTTCCCTTATAAAATGAGAGGCATTTATTACATTTAACTAACTTAAGTAAAGAGGTGAATGACAATGAAGAACTAAGTCAAATTAGTTGAGCAGTCTTAAAGCGTCATCATCCTAGATTCATGCACCACGAAGACGACTGGCCTAGATTTTCGGAACACTCTCCCTGCATGGCGGATGAGTTGAAACTGTCTCCTCATCTTTTGCTGTTGAACCAGTCTTTATGGATTTGGTCTTCAATTCTTCAAGTGGAAATTGAATTCCTTTCCTTCAATCATGGTACCTGCAAAATATCTCGCCATCTTTTCCTGAGGAAGAAGGTTAGCTCAACACGTTCATCCTTTAAGACAATCCATTACTTTATTCATTCATTCACTAAGTATTAAACTAAGGCAAACATTGTTTCAGATATGGCTGCAGGAAGTTTTGGTAGTGGAGGCTGCAGGAAGGTTTATGATCACACAAAACCATAAAGTATTTATCAGACTAATAAAACATTAAAGGTAATAATCATGGGACTTCTTATCACAATTTACTCATCATATTTAAGTCATAAAAAGGTCTATATCTATCCCATAAACAGATTGAATGTTTGTTTTAGCATAATAAAAACAACAAAGTATTTATAAAAGTATGATCAAAATGTGCCAAAGACTTGGCTCATCAAAAAGCGAGAGGTTATTGTAGAGGTCCCAAAACAATCCCATAGCCTTGAACAAAGTACGTAAGTGTCACAATTTAGAGTAATAGCTTGTCAAAAGATTGTTGTCTTTTTAGCACTTTGGCTCTTAAGGGGAAATCATTGATCGATGTAAGCTGAATTGATTAGGCATTTTTGGGTGAAAAAGATGACCATTCCTAGTATATAAACATACCCGTAAGCATGTTGGAACAATCCATTTAGTGCATTAGAGGTTACTTGAATGAAAGTTGCACCACTTTGCAACTTTACCTTTCTGATTCTAACTTTTCCTCAAATGAAAACTACGTCACCATCCCGAGCATAGCCGAGATAGAAAAATGAGAGATTATTGTAGAAGTCCCAGCACAATCCCATATCCTTGGACCAAGGTACATAGGTGTCCGCGGTTTCCAAGAAATAGTCCTTCAAAGATTGTTTTCTTTTAACACTTTAGACTCTTAAGGAAAATTGTCGATCCAATATAGCTCAAAGTGGTTCAACGTGTTTGGGTGCAAAAGAGGACCATTCCTAGTCTAAACATACTCATTCAGATGTGTTGGAATAGTCTATTTGGTCGTATGATTTGTAGAATGAAAGTTTTACCACTTTGCAACTTTACGCTACATCGACAACTTTTCCTCAGCGAAAACTTTTGTCACCTGAGTAGCGACTCAAGATAGAAAAAAATGAGAGGTTATTGAAGAGGGTCGAAAAAATTCCTTAGCCTCGGATGGAGGGTGTATAAGCATGCATTTTATGAAATAGCCACTCGAAGATTGTTGTCTTTTAGCACTTTAAACTCTTAAGGTAAATCGTCGATCCCGATGTAGCTCGGAGTGATTCAGTGTATTTGAGTGCAAAAGAAGACCATGCTTAGCATAAACATACCCATCTGAATGTGTTGGAATAGTATGTTTGGTTGTACGAGTTGTAAAACAAAAATTGCACCACTTTGCAACTTTACACTGCTTGCATCTGACAAATTTTTCCTCAACTGAAAACTCGTCACCACGGGAAAATGCCTCCAACATAGCAAAAACTGAGAGAGATTATTATAGAGGGTCCCAACACAATCCCATAGCCTTGGACAGGGAATCTATAAACATCACCGTTTTTGAAAAATAGCCCTTCAAATATTGTTGTCTTTTAGCATTTTGGACTCTTAAGGGAAATCATCGATCCAATGTAGCTTAGAGTGATTCAACATATCTTTGTGCAAAAGAGGACCATTCCTAGCATAAATGCACCCATCTGAATGTGTTGGAGTAGTCCATTTGGTCATATGAGTTGCAGAATGAAATTTGCACCACTTTGCAACTTTACATTGCTTGCATCTGACAACTTTTTCCTCAACTGAAAACTCGTCACCATGGGAAAATGCCTCTGAGATAGCCAAAGCCGAGAGAGGTTATTGAAGAAGGTTGTAACATGATCCTGTAGCCTCAAATGAAGAGTCTATAAGCTCACGGTTTTGGGGTAATAGCCCATCAAAGATTGTTTCCTTTTTGCACTTTGGACTCTTAAGGGAAATTGTTAGTCCAATGTAGCTCAGAGTGATTCGACGTGTTTGGGTGCAAAAGAAGACCATTCCTAACGTAAACATACCCATATAGTATGCCTGTTTTTCTTAATGATGTATTATGGTTAGTAACATTCATTGTTGTGCATTACGATAATAAAAATTTTATTTTGAAGGTCAAATAACATGCATGTCATGGAGTTGTATTTGGTTTGTTTAATGGTAGTATCACATTCATTTGGTTTGTTTAATGGTTGCATCATGGTTGAGTGATGTCTTAATTGTTGATCATGATTATGTATAGATTTCACATGACCAATCTAATGAACATGTATCTTGTTTAGTTGTAAGGACTTTGTTTGAAGGTTGCATCAAACTCTTATGGTTGAAAGATATTGATTCTCACTCAAGATGATTTTATACCTTTTACATGCTATTAAGCTTGAATGAAAATAGAGTGACATTGATTTTTATCAAGATGATTATATTACTATGTAAATTCATTCAACAAAGCTTGAAATCATGGGTATTCTCAAATTGAGTGTTTGATAAAAATGTATTGGTACAAATGTATGAAAAATGTGGTACAATAGAAAAGGCAATGAATTGTTTGAAAAAACACCTCAAAGAAATAGATGGATTACCAATTGTAATTCATAAGTTCTATTAAAATGTAATTTCGTTATTCTATAACATACATTATCAATCTATTCTTCTTCTACCCCTACTATTTTTTGTGGGTAGGTGTTGGACAAAGAAGAGTATTTCTCTTGTTCTGCTCTTATTTGTAGATTTAATGGTTTATGGCCTTCCCTCCCAAATTTGTACAAGTGGATTTTAGAGTCTTGGAGGCCTATTGTTGAGGATAGGATTGAGTTCTATCCTTCAGCTAGGGGGTTTTTTGTGGTTGCCTTTCAATTTGAGGAGGATAGGGCTCGGGTGTTAGAAGGGGATGTTTGGTTGTGGGGGAAGCACTCACTTTCTCTATAGCCTTGGTTCCCTTCTTTCAACCCTCTTTCTGAGTCTATTAACGTTGTCCCTACCTAGGTTAGACTTCCTAACTTTCCCCTTCAAGTTTGGACTCCTTGCTTTGAGTCCATTGGAAATGCTATTGGTAGGTTTATTATAGCTGATTCATCTTCTCTAATCTTTGATCATCCTACTTTCTCTTGCATTCTTATGGACATTGATACCTCAAAATATTTACTTGGGGAGGTCATTTTGATGGAGGGTGCTAGACCATAGTCTCAGATTCTTGATTATGAAGGACTTCCTTTCCACTGTAGGAGATGCTTTTCTACAGGTCATTTGGTTGCTAACTGTCGGAAATCTCATCAGAGTTATGCTACTTGGTGGAAAGATTCTCTTCATGAGCATATTACTGTGAGAGAATCTTTGGATGATGATTCTAGGGATGATTTTGGGGATGAAATATTGGCCCCTAAGGTCGTGGCTTCTTTTGCTGATGGTTCGTAGTTGCCTTCTACTATTGTTGGGGCTTCTAGTTTTGTTGTTTTTGGTGTTTTTGGTCCATCTATAGCTATTGGTGTGTTTGTAGTTTCTACTAATGTGGTTGGTTTGCCTACTTTTGTTGCTGCAACTAGTGAGGTTTCTACTATTGTTACTAATGATTCTACTGATGGTGCTATGACTGCAATTTTTTCAGTAGCTCCTGTTGCTACTATTGGTTGTGGGAATGACATTCTAAGTACTTTGGTGGCTTGTGCCCCATCCTCCCCTTGCTGTAATCCTTCGGAGGATGATCTTTCTTGGATGGTGGTGCAAAGAAGGAAGAGAGGTCTTCCTAAGCATAATCAGTCCTCTCAATCTCTATTTAAGTTTGTTTGTGGTGGTTGAAAGACCACATGTGTGGTTTAGCTCTATTGGGGCTTGTTGTTGTTTGGCTACATTGGTATTCTTTGTTGATATTTTGAGCAGTTGTTTGTATCTTTTGTTGTTTTTGGTTTTTTAGGATGTTGGTTGTCTAGTGTAGTCTCTTTTGAGCAACATATTGTGCCTATAGTTGTAAAGGGTTTTGGGTCCTTTCAAAACCTATTTTTCCCATATAATCAAAACATACATTATCAATCATAACTTTTAACCATTCTAAGATAATTATACATTCCATTTTGAAAATTCAAAGTAGAAAGACATACACACGAGGAACAAATTAGATTGAATATCAATTCTTATATATCAAACTGTAGAATAATTATGTTTGTGCATATACAAATTTGGCATATTCCTACTCAAAACAAGTTTTACAAAATATAGTAAATATGTCATCTCAAGATCTATCAAACCCTAAGTACATATCAATCTATGTCATATCCTGATCCTATGCTAGACCATCGAAATCGAGCCTCCTCGAAGAAATCAGTTGCTCTAAAGTTTCTCGCACAATAACATTTCAAACCACAAATTAGATTAATTATGTGAATGGTTGACAAGATAGACTAGTAAATAGAAACTTATATACCATCATTTATAAATTAGGAATTTAACATCAAAATTAGTATACATGTACTATATTATATCAATAATGAAATTCTTGTTTACCTCAAGTCTTGCTCTCTTTTCTGCAAGATGGTCTACATATGATTGTCCCCTAGGATGATCGGGAGTCCTCGTATAAAGTAATGGTCTCACACTTGTCACAGTGCTGAGTCGAGTAGAGGACTATAGAAGATAAAATAAAAATGATACAAATTAACATATAATTGTTGAAAAATGATCATATCTACTAAACATATATCTACTCCTATTAAGCATAAATATCTGCACTATAAAATAAACACATACCTATTGTGATGCTATGACACTGGATGGGCTCATAGTGGATGAATTAGCTAAGTTGGTTTTCTATATAAAAAATAACAAGAATGTAACACAATTTAAATGCACATGCACATATAATTATAATGTGGAGAATAAAAATATATATATACATGTTGTGCAACTTCATCCAATGGATCAGACCTAGTCAACAAGGTTGTATAAGAACCGGGTTACTGCATAAAAAGATAAGATTACATTAGACTATCAATATATGTAGTACATGTATTTAAACATAATAGATTTCAAAAATTAACATCTAAAATAAAAATTTAAATAATTTACCGTATACTGATTCTCTAGATCAAATGAAATGGTAGTATGTGTAGCCTCTTGCACTTGTGACATCTGCTCCTCTGTCAACAACTGTTAAAAATTATAGCACATAAACATATATTAGTACAAATATCTCTCATAAAATATGAAAGAATTTACATAAAACACACTATGAAACTAATTTAAGTCTTACCTGTCCTCCCATATCATCCCTGGCAGTCGATGTCTCTCTTGCAAATGGTCCACTCCGTGCTCTATCAACTCCTACATCTGACATATCATGAACCTCATAGTCGAATGTGTTTATGGAGGCCTCAATGGACTGTCAGAGAGGTCCCAAACATAAATTGTTGCATGTCATGCAATGATGAGGCACACAAATATGCCTTGAAAAGGATAGTGTACCAGTGGGAGTTGATGCAACAAGTACACCACCATCATGCTAGGATGTATTAGGTGCAGCACCATCGTGATGGGATGCACCATCAAATGGCTACACAACATGATGGATTTGTGTGACCAAATGATCACTCAACGAATGTAACGCATAAATTCTTAGAGTCCCTGCATCTACAACAATCTTAGGGTGAGGTAGTGGAGTCGGGGTAGTGATAGGCAGAGGACGAATTGGGCTAACTTGGTGTGTTCTAGGTCTATCCTGTGGCATCCCTCTACCAACACCCTAGAAATCTCACATGTCAAAGTAATTGACATGTTTCCCTAGCACAAACTCAACATATAATTTTCAGAGAAAATACTGAGGGACATCAAGATTGTTGTTTGGTGGTTTATCAAAAACCATCCACCAACATCTCCAAAAATTACCTAATATGCATCTATGGGTGCACCATTTAACTAAAAATTTTGGTTTCCGCACATTAACAGGTTGTCTTGTTCTCTAATCAATGAATAACTGGGATAATTGGGCTTTCTCAATATAAAGTGCCTTCACCTCATCATATGATAACCCATTTGCATAAAATTTTCTTTGTTCCTCTCGCCACTATGCAAATCTATTATGCTGAGTTGCCAAAGTTTCAACATTTGAAATGATTGTTTCCAAAATGTTTTTCATATCTGATAGCTCATTGAGTGTCTCATAGATTCGACATACCTTTATTAATTGATTTAAATTTCTATGAATAGACTCGTGTATTGTTGGCACATTCTGATTTGGAAACAACGGTTGCAGTGAAGGAGGATTTGGAGGGTTTTCATTTTGTGCGGGATTGGGGTTTTCATTTTGTGCAAGGTTAGGGTTTTCATCTTGTGTAGGGTTAGGGTTTTCATATTGATCCATTTTAAACCTATTAATTGATAAAAAATTTCAAAATTAACAATGCTTTTAATGCAATAAAAAATTTATCAAATTTTCCCTATTTTTGACTAAAATTTAAAAAAAAAATGCAAAATGAATATAAATTGAATAAAAATTGAAAAATCCAAACATACCTTAGAAATTTGATAGATTTTGAGCAAAATGATCTCTGGCGAATGGATATCTGAGTTGCAAACTAAAAAAACCCATGCACAAAGAGCTAAAATGAGCTCTTGGGTTTTTCTTTCTTAATGTATAACACAAGAAACAAATATCCATTTTAAAATGGATATTTGTTTCCTGATTTATAATTTTTTTAATATATGGTCGGGTCTAAGACCCAACCATATTTAATTGACGATAATTTTTTTGAAATTTATAATATACAAATATAATATAATATATATTATATATTATATTATATTATATTATATTATATTATATTATATTATTTATAATATATATATTATACATGATATATAATATATAATATAATATAATATTTTACTATAATATTATATTATATTATATTATATATATTATGTTATAATATATTATATATATTATGTTATAATATATTATATATATTATGTTATAATATATATATAATATTATATTATAATAATATAATATAATATTATATTATATTATATTATATATAATATTATATTATATTATATTATATTATATTATTATATAATATTTATATTATATTATATTATTATATAATATTATATTATATTATATTATTATATAATATTATATTATATTATATTATTATAATATTATATATATATGGTGCATTTTTTTCAATGTATTATTTTATAATAATATTATATTATATTTATAATATTATATTATATTATAATATATGTATATATATTATTACAATATAATAAATTTAATATTATATAAATATTATAATAAAATATAATATTATAATATATTATGATATAATATTAAATTAACAAACATTAGTATTTAATGTTTTTTAATTGAATGCATATATGATAAATATATTAAAAAATTATTATAATATATAAAATAAAATAATTGGTTGGGGTCGGACTCGGCGAAATTAAAATTTTCACTTAAACTAAACATATATCTATTTAGAAATCGATATTCGTTTCTAACAAATATTGTACTTGGGCCTGGAAAAAGTCAAAGGCGTGAATTTCACATTTTTGGGCATGTAAAAAACACCTTTTTTTTTCACATTGCCACTTTTTGGACCCCCATGATCTTGCACATACCCTACTTGTTTCTGTTTGTGTTACCAAAGATTGAAGATGATGATCAGTTTATTAGGGATGGAAGTTTATTGCAAGTGAAAGAAAAATAGGATGGGTGATTTTTTTTTCTAGATATTTTTATGTTTTTGATGTTTTGAAATGTTTTGAGGCTATTTTTGAACTTTTGAGATTATGTGAATGTTTAAGTTTTTAAGTTATTTGAGGTTGTTTTTGGTTTGATGAAAGATATTTGAATGTTTTGATTTTCAAGTTTTTCAAATGTTTTTGTGTTTTCCAAGGTTAGACCAAGAACTGGACCTAAGGGGGATTGACCTAATGCCTCGGGGGCACATCAATGATGCCCTTTCCTACATAAATGCAAAGACAATGTAATTTGACTAGTGTTTTTTTTACTTTTTTGATGTTTTAGACCTGTTTAGGGATTTTGATATGATTTGGATGTTTTTGGCATTTTCAAGAATATTTGAATGTTTTTTAGATTTTGAACTTTATAAATGTTTGGATGTTTTTAGATCTTGAACTTTACAAATATTTTGAATGCTATTTATATTTTTTTGGAAGATTTTGTAATTTTTTTTGGGATTTTTGACAATAACCTTAAGGGAATATACAATAACTCGATCCAATGCAAGTCTAGGGAGATGCCCTTAGTGTGATGTGATAGACTACCTTGATATAGGTAGGACAAACTAACCTTAGGAATGCCAAGTAGTACTAAAGGGAATATAATACTTACTCAATACCCAACTATGATACATACATGGATGGATGAAGGAATAAATAGGATAAATAGGGTGGAGGATGAATGTGGTGGACAAAGACTACAAGATAAGCCAAAGAGCCTATGGTAGGTGGATGACACCTAGATCATGATGTTGATATCACGTTATGAGATATAATATGTGTATTAAGAGTTATTCAAAAATGAGAGTTCAAGATCCTGCCCCCAATGTCTAGCAATGTTTCATATTTCAATGAGCAAATCAAGATAGTGAATGGATAATCATGTGAAGAGTATACAGTAGGTTTTGTCATGTCATAAGATCATTAGAACAATGCTAAATATAGGCTATGGGACTTCTTGGGATAAAATGGGATCGAAAAGACCCTGTCAAGACTTTGTCATGACTAGAGTTGAAGTATACGCAAAACCTTTATCAAGATCAAGATATATTGGAAGATTTTGATAAAGATGAGTTGGATGGATTTATCATGAAAGGGATGAGATACTTCATCTAAAAAGGCTCATATAAACACTTGATTTTATTCATGATGCCTGTTTTCTAGGTTTTCATCAAAATACTTGCCCAAAGGGCCACTAAAGTGGTTTTCACTAAAGGATGATTTTTATCTTTACTATTTTCTTAATTTTTTATTATTTTTTAAAAATTTTACACTCATGTTGAACCACCTAGTGGTAATAATGTGAATGCAACTCTCATAACATGCCAATGATATCCTATGTGAAGAATTTTCCTTGCTAAGATACGAGCGCTTGAATGTAACCCCTAAAATTTCTTATCTACCTTGTCAATACCAAAATTAACCTCATCTAGGTGCGCACATTGTGATAGAGTTATTTTAGAATCCTTATGATAAAGAGTTGATGCCAACACCTGATTAACGCCAGAATTGGATAACATAAATGATGGAATGGATAACGACGCATGTTGAGGGATATGAGATGGATTGGTTGATAGTTTGGAACCTTTGACTCTTCAAACTTGGGAAGATGAGAAATGATGAGTGAAGATGGAATTTTGAGTGGAATTAGGACCAACCACTTGATATACTTTGTGTGTCACTTGAGAAGGCTGCTTTTATATTTGCGGATGTCTTTGAGGGATACATTTCCCTTTTTGATTTTACCCCATAGTTTCTTTGACTAATGGAGTTTCATAGGGATGATTTTCCTTTGTGTTCTTTGGTATCCATTTGAATTTGTTTTGTCCATTTTGATTCATTGATTCTTTTGCTTCAATGATTTTCTCCTTGCTTTGATTAACATCTTTCTTTATATGTCAGTCCCAATTTGTGGATGGGATGATGGGTGGATGTCAATTCGTGACATGACTAGTTGTAGTGTTGGCATTGGTTTCATCATAAGGACCCCTTGTGCCCCCTATGTTGGTGTTTGCATTAGACAAAGTTTCCCCTAACATTGTGGAGTTATTACTAACATGATTTGATTTCTTAATCGCTTTTGACAAATCATTTCCTTGTCACTTAAGATTGTTTAACTTTTCTGATTTCAAAATGTCATGTTGAACAAGGCCTAATCTTGTACCTTGATAATACATCCACTAATAAATGGCACTGAATATGACTTGTCCTAAATACATGATGTTACCTCTTCTACACTTTGCTACCTAAAGGCATTAACTATTTGTACTGATTCCAAGGTACCTTGTTCATGTAGACATAATCCCTTGCTTTGATAATGGGAGAAATCTTCTTCAATCTAAATTTGAGGTGTGCCAAATTTTAATGTTGATTCCTAAGAAGTTGATCATTCACCATCACTATGAGAATCAATAATTTCTATATTTTCTTTCTCTTATGTGATGATGTCAAGAGTGGGAGACCCTTGTTTCGAATGAATATCATCTATATGTTCCTCAAAAGAAAATATCTCATGAGTAGGGATTTGAGTGGTGGTATGGTCATCGTCTTTGAAATCTTGGATGGATTGGGAAATGTTTATTAAATCATGATAGTAATTTGGGGAAATGAACTCTTTGCCTTGACTTATATTAGAGAAACTATCACTTACAAATTGGAAGATACTATATAGATCATGACAATGTTGTGGGGATATGGGCTCTTGAAACTGACTTGATCCAGATAAATTTTCATTATACTCAGAATTATCATCATGACATGACTCTGGGGTAGATGGTATAGCATTGGTAAAAGACCCTTCACAAGTTTTGATAGGTATAAATGTAATAAGGGATGTTTCTTGTTGCTTTGGAACTTCTTCAATATGTCCAATCATGAAGTCATATGAGGGAGTAATATTATGGTCTGATACATATTTGATGCCCTCTTGATATGAAAAATTGGTAGATAGTGTTGATTGATCTTGAATTTGGTTTAAGAAAGTGTCTTGATTCATATCTAATTTTGCATCTTTTGTTGATGAGCGACACAAATGTGTCCTACCGTGTTATCATATGTATGGTTTGTGCTATTTGAACTTGATGCATTTCTATAATCTTTCACTTTTCCATGATCAAGCATAGGAATTTTATAGATGTCTAAATTTTGATTTCCTAATTTTTTATCAACATCAATTTCTCCTTGTTCAATAAGATCTTGAATGAGATGTTTGAGTATGAAATTTTTTTGTGTTTTGTGATCTTTGTATTCATGAAATTCACAATAATCTTCATCTTTGTACCATGGAGGTTTAACTTCAGGTTCTTGATAGTTTGTGAAACCAGGGAGTGTGACGAGATTCAATTTGATCAACTTCTTCAATACCATTTCAATAGGTTCTCCTAAGGGAGTAAATTATCATTTAGGAGTGTTGTTTGGTCTTTGTGGTAAGTAGTTGTTTTGTTTTAGTGGTGGCCCTCGCAAGGTGTTGGCATTGTTCACAATTTGTTGTGTATTTTGTTGTATGTTTTGTTATGTATTTGATTGTGTGTTTGATGGTGCCTTGATAACAACCTTTGCATCTACCACACTAACATTAGTAGTTGTCTTGCCTTTAGCCCAAAATCAGGGTTTATCATTGAAACTAGATGGTTGGTTTTGAGTTTGTGTGGATCCCCTAGCAATTAGGGCTCATTCAATATTAAGACCCTTGGGTATGAATTCTTCATATGTTGGCACACGTTTCATTTTAAACTAGAAGGCCAAGTTTTTTTCCATGTTTCCAACAATGATCTCTATTTATTTTTGTCTGGAATTGGCCATTTACATTTGCTTGCTCTATGTCTCCATTATTGTAAAAAGTTTGCAAATGTTCCTCCCTTGTTTTATTTAAGGGTATAGAGTTCCTCTAGGCTTACGTTTGCATCAAGACTATAGGAAAAGTATGCTACAAATTGATCTATTATCTCTTGAAAAGTTTTGATTCTTGGAGGTAGGTGTGAGAACCACTCTATGGCTTGGCCCCACAAACTATGTGGGAAGAGATTCATCAAGAATCATTGTACGCTACTTCCATGCATGCCACTTAAAATTCCCTAATGTGGTGGGAATGGTACCATTGTGATATTACAATCAAATGGATATGGACACAAATCTTGCACTATGTATGGCATTTTGGTTTTCCATACAGGAATATCTTGGATTTTTTGGGTGAGTGTCTTGATTTGTGAAAATATGTCTATTACATTGGTGGTTGCCATTGCACCAAAATATTGACATGTTCATGCCCGATACAACCACCAAATTTATACAAGATTTATAGGAGGCTGTTAAGCCATGTCACGAACCCAAGCACCGTATTGCACAAAGGAGACCAAGGGACACACCATCTTGCAACAATCCCCCCCAATGCAAGCAAGGGGTTCAAATCTGTGACCTAGGCTCTGATACCAATTGTTACATTGGTGGTTGTCATTGCACTAAATAATCAACCTGTTAATGCTTGATACAACCACCAGATTTATACAAGATCCACAAGAGGCAGTTAAGCCATGTCACAAACCTAAGCCTCATGCTACATAGAGGAGACCAAGGGACACGCCATCTTGCAATAGTATGTACTCCTATGGTTATTGGTTGCAAATTGAGCAAGAATGATGAATCCCTTAAGGCCAATCAAAGCAAGTACATATCTATGATTGGTGGACTACTATATCTAATTGCTACTAGACCGAATATCATGCATGCAATTTTTCTTGTGGCTAGATTTCAAGAAGATCCTAAAGAGTCACATGTTGCAGCAATGAAGAGGATATTTAGATAGTTAAAGGGCAGTATGGATCATAGCTTATGGTATCCAAAAGATATTAATTTCACATTGAGTGCTTACATAGATGTAGATTAGGTTGGTTGTGTGGATGACAAAAAAAAGTATAAATGGTGGTGCATTCTTTCTTAAATGTGGATAGGTTTCATGGCTAAGTAAGAAACAATATTCAATTTCTTTATCTACTACAAAGATTGAGCATATTGCAATAGCATCTTGTTGCACACAAGTATTGTGGATGAGACAAACAAGGATATCAAAGTAGTGTATGATGAGCCTATTTCTATCTTTTGTGACAATACAAGTGCAATAAACATTTCAAAGAACCTAGTGATGCATTCAAGGACAAAGCATATTTCAATCAGATAATGCTTTTTTAGATAGAAGGTTGTGGAGAATGAAGTAAAACTTAAATATGTGCCTACAAAGGATCAGATTATTGACATATTCACTAAGTCTCTTCCTAAGGATAATTTTGAATATCTTTGGGAGAAGTTGGGGGTCATTGCCCCTCCTTCTCTGAACTAGATGCATATGGAGATGCATCAATCTATTGGATCTCATGATCTATCCTTTATTCTAGATTGATGTTGGTGGCTACCTCTGAGGGAGTAAGTAGTGATCATTCATCTTTAAATTCCCATCAATATTTTTTTAGACTTAACTATATAGTAATAGATTAACTATAAATTTGACATTAATAGCTAAAAGTTAACATGATACCACCTACTGCTGAAATTTCAGAATTAACATTTTAAGCTTGTCCATTATTACAATATCCATGACCTGTTTATGAAAGCTAAAATATCTCCGCAGCACCTGCTGACATATTTTAGGGAGTTCCCTCCATGAGACCACTACATAACTATTTAGTGTAAAACATTAAATTCCATCTTATTTTAAATGATAAATATTTAATGTTGTACTCGTTGGCAGAGGATTGGCATTCAATGTTAAGTCGTGGGTTAAGTTTTTAACTGTCACTCGGTGTTTAGTAATGGCTGTAATTAAATCTTGAGAAGCTCACAATGGAGATTCTATCAGAGTTAGTTGAGACTGTAGCATTTTACCGTTAAACCCAATTAATAAAAACGTGCAAAAAGATTTTGAGCCTTGTGTGCAACTGCAGAATACTTAATGAGTATACGCGGCCATAGCACAAGTTTACTAAAACGAGGAAGACCCTGCATTAGAGGAGAACCTCTGTGTTTGTACTTAACGGTTATAATTTGATTTAGATGTGTCGTATACAAAATGTATATATGTCAAGGACGGTAATGGTGGATTAGCGAATGCTGATACCTAATTGAGATTAAAACACTTCATATGATTTGGTGGTTTGCACGCCCGCCAAAAAATACCTGTTCATTTGGGTGTGAGTATATTTGTTTTTTTCCCTTTTTTTGTTTACAGAGGGAAATACATTTGGGTCTGACGAAAAACATACAGTTTTGGGTGTTATTCAGTTTAATGTTTGGGTTTGATGACAATTACGTTTTTAATGTTTATTTATTCATGTTGAGTCGAGGAAATGGTGATAAGGATGATAGTGGGCATATATCTTATTGATTTTCAGATGCAATTTGGAAAGGTTAAAGGAAGGTGGAGATTCTCTTCCAGCTGCAGTTTGTCTGGTTTTGCAAAGAGGAGGACAGTGCCCTTAGAGTTATTTGTTTGTAGCCGTGTTTTTGTTTTTAGGGTGGTTTTAATATATGTTTTGTGTGTGAAAATAATTTACTGTTGATTTATACATTGGAATTTTATACAGTATCTGTCTGACAGCTACTACCACCGTCCTCTTGCCTGCCTTGCCAGACTTTGTTCTTCTTTATTTTGGTCCCTTTTTTCAAGCACTCTGCTTTTTTGATTTTGGCCTTGCTTTTCTTCTCTCACCCACCAACCCTGTTCACATATTATTCATGCCATTTTAACCTCATATTCCTTGCTCGAACAGTGCTGTTTTCCTTGTCCTTGCCTTTGTTTGCCCCGTTAGATTATTTTATGTTACTTATGTTGTTGGGATTCTGTTTTGCTGTTTATCTAAAACCAATCCGCTTCATTCTCATTCCAAAAAGCTCTCGCTTCTCGTATACATCTTCCTGCAATTAGTAGTCACTTTCAAAGTGTGCTGTATGTTGTGCATTCAACTTTCAGTGATTAGTTTGTGAATTCTTTCTCAAAATAGGTAATGCACCCAAAACACTGCAATCAACTTTCTTTCACATTACTTGGGTAATCTCTGAAAAGACAGGAGCTTGTCACTTTTTTGACCCGAAGTATTCCTTTTCTCTACTCGATTCATTTCTTTGCCTACAAGTTTCTCTGTATTTTTCCTCCCGCATGCACCTACATATCTCCTTCCTCAATAACTGTAACCTTCCTTTTTACCTTTTTAGTAGCCAAATCTTAACTCAAACAGAACAACTTTGCTTGAAGAGGAAGAAGTCGGTTTCAGTTTCGGCAGTTTTTTTTCTCTGTTCAAGCTTACTGCAACAATTGGGTTGAATAGGCATTTTGCTTCAGATCTTGTACTTCTTCGCAGAGTGTTGCTCATTTAGAGGGCTTTGTCTATTAAAGAGGGATATATGTTGCGTTTCTGAACCTGCAGGAGATTTTTGAATTTGGGTGTCAATACTTGGAATGATTATATTCTTCTGAGAGTGTTTGGGCTTTCAGAGTAGTGGTCTTGAGCTTGTCAGAGTAGAGATAATTGTGCCATTGGTTTGTCTAAAAGCGAGGAGGATAAAGGCACCATGTCTGCACCCAAGCCTGAGGAAATCAGCCATCCACCACTGGAACAACTGCAAGGCCTGGATTACTGCATAGATTCCAATCCCCCGTGGCGTAAGCTTCTTTTCCTTTCTTTTGAAGTATACTATGTTGGCCCTCGTCTCTTAATAGTTTAAAAGCGAGATATTTTTCTCTATGCAATGCGATTTTGTATTGAAAGCTCTTTCAAAAGGGAAGGTTTGCACAAAACAGTCAACCTCAAAATGTCTCTTTTGCATAGAATTTGTCAGGTTCGTTGCGCACGGCACAATAAGCATTCCCCGAAAACATATTTTTAATGGAATGCCTATCACATGAGCATGCCTCAGATAAACTGGTATATCGAATTTCATTATCGATGATGTTTAATGACTGTTACTTAGTATTCTATATGAGCTTGTAGGGCTTCTGGTTTATTTGTTGTTGTAGTTGATCAAATTCACCTTAATGGGTATCACTTAACTGCATTTCTCGGAAAGACCAGCAGTGTTTTTTTTAATTATTAGCAACACGGGTAAGGTTGCACAAAAATGTGTTTTTATGTTAAGAGGTCTTCTATGAGAAATGTGATTATTTGAGTTCCAATTTTGTATACCCTTTGCCACATTTGATTGATATTACAGGATTTGGTTGCTTATTTTTATTTAAAAAACTATAATTGGGAAAGTATTCGGCGATATTCCCCAGATACAGAGTGAAATGTGTCACTTGACTGAGGAAAAATTGTTTCAGAGAAATCAGTAGGCTATTTTTAGTGAGGTTATTGAATCATCAGTACTTTTAACTGCTTGGGTATGTGAAGTCATCTCACATTCATGCTGAGAATTAGGCGTAAGGAGAATTCTTGCAAACCCCGTCTCTATTTTGGTCCTGAGCTGTCGGGAGTTGAGAGTGTTTCATAGATGCATCTTTTTTGTGAATTCTTATCGATAGGCTTAAAAATTTTGTTTTCTCTTTCTTACTTCTATTCTATGAATTTTTGGAATATACCTTGCTATGGATTGCGTATGGTTACTCATGCTTCAGCAAGATGATCTGATATCCATGTTAAATGGTTTGTGTAGCTGAGACGATAATCTTGGCATTTCAGCACTACATTTTGATGTTGGGAACTACAGTCATGATTCCAACTTTTCTTGTGCCTGCGATGGGCGGGGATGATGTAAGGATGTCTTCTTTGTAAGATTTCATTTCTTATTTGTTGAAACCTGAAGGTAAATATTTGCATTATAAACTCAATTGGTTGGTTGTTCATCGCATACAGAATGATAAGGTGCGAGTTATACAAACATTGTTGTTTGTTGCTGGCCTGAACACTCTTCTGCAGTCATTATTTGGAACTCGTTTGCCCACGGTTGTTGGCGGTTCATTTACATTTATCATACCTATAATGTCCATAATAGATGATTCATCACTGAGGAATCTGGATGGGCATGATGTAAGTTTGTTTAGAATTATGGCAAACTGATCAGAGTTTACTTCCTTGTTGCAACATAGTATTCAAAAAACATGTTGAATTTATATACTTAAGCATCATAACATTCTGTATTTGGCATTTGTCCTTGCAGAGATTTTTTAATGCTATATTCTTGGTAAGTTGAGTAATGGTCCTAACATTCCATCATTGCCCTTGCAGAGATTTGTTCATACAATGCGTGCCATTCAAGGAGCACTGATTGCTTCATCAAGCATACAGATCATCCTTGGTTACAGCCAACTTTGGGGCATCTTCTCTCGGTATTTAACTACATTGATTGTGCTTAAATTTATTTTCTCTTCTCAGTTTTCAATGCCTGGAAATTCCCTTTAATTAGTCACGTGGGCTTCATGAGAAATTTCTCATTTATTTTAAATATGACCATTGTGGCATCTTTATTTCAGGTTTTTCAGTCCTCTTGGTATGACACCAGTGATTGCTTTGGTTGGCCTTGGCTTGTTCGAGAGAGGTTTCCCGGGGGTAAGTGTATATCGCCTTCACTGTTCTGTATTCCTTTGAGACAATTCAAAGTACTATCTGAATTATTTCTCAACTATACAATGTACCTGCCAAAGTCTCGATGCTCTTAGCAGATTTTAGGCCTTTTGTTTTGAATAGTAAATGAAAGAATTCAAAGGACCATCTATTGCATGGGGTCTTCTTGTCAGTGTTGTAACTCCTCTGTATATTGATTAAAACAATCAGGTTGGTAAATGCGTGGAAATTGGTGTGCCAATGCTTATTATATTTATTGGATTTGCACAGGTATAAATATGGTTTTCTAATAATTGCTAGACTGTTTTGTGAAGCTTCCAAATTTCTCAAAATGTTAACTTTCTTCTTTGTTGATTTCCCACTCACTCCTATCTCATGCAGTACTTGAAACATATACATGCAAGAAGCTTGCCTATTTTTGAGCGCTTTCCAGTGCTTATTTGCATTACCCTTGTGTGGGCATATGCACATTTGTTAACTGCAAGTGGGGCTTATAAGCATGTGCCTGTGATGACCAAGGACCACTGTCGCACTGATAGAGCTCACCTTATATCATCTGCTCCCTGGTATATTAAATGCATAACATGTCGTGATGGTTTTGCTTTAAAGTTTTATGGATGCTACTGTTCAAATGTTTATAGTTCTGAAATTCTGGTTGGTGTAGAGAAAGGATAATCAGATAAGTGATTGGCATTTTCAGAAATTTGGTTTATGCAGAAAATGATAATCAATTAAGTGATTGACACAAGTTTCTGTCAACCCAGGATAAAGTTTCCTTATCCTCTGCAATGGGGTGCCCCTACTTTTGATGCTGGTCATACATTTGGAATGATGGCTGCAGTTCTTGTTTCTCTTATTGAGGTTCAACTTTTAACGTGTTTCTTTTCTCATTTGCTATTTCTTACATTGAACAAAACTTTACAGTTGAACTAATCAGGTATATAAATATTATGTGCTATATCTTGGGCACAAGGTAGAGTAAGAAATGTAGTTGTAACTTATCTTGCATCTCTTCCTGACATTTTAATGCAGTCAACCGGGGCATACAAGGCTGCATCTCGGCTTGCAAGTGCCACACCACCTCCTGCATATGTGCTTAGTCGCGGCATTGGTTGGCAGGTGAGCTAAACAAGATTGGTGGATCAAATTTGCTTTAATGAACCTACTGAACCTCTTTTCTTTTCTTTTTTTTAAATTATGGTGCAGGGTATTGGAATACTATTGGATGGTCTTTTTGGGACAGGAACTGGTTCAACTGTTTCTGTGTAAGTATGCTTTATTTATTGCAACAATCTGAAGAACATTATGACTCTGATTTGTGTTAACTTTTGACAACTATGTTAAAATCCATGACTAAATCTGTAATGGTATCAGAGAGAATGTTGGACTTCTGGGAATTACAAGAGTAGGCAGCAGGCGTGTTGTTCAAATATCAGCTGGTTTCATGATATTCTTTTCTATATTAGGTTGGGGATAACTGTTCTTTCTCAGATACACACTTCTTGAGTTAACCATTTATTTATTTTGTATATAAATTGCTGATGCAACTGTGTCCTTGTTTGACATGTTTTAGGCAAATTTGGAGCTCTTTTTGCATCGATACCTTTTCCCATATTTGCTGCACTATACTGCGTACTCTTTGGGATTGTTGGTAAGTTTATAAAACCAATTTCATTTAACATCACAGGCACAACTTTGCAGGCTCTCAGAAATTCTAATTTTGTTGTTTCTTCCTTTTTTCCAGCTGCTGTTGGTATTTCCTTCATACAGTTCACCAACTTGAATTCCCTACGAAATCTGTTTATCATTGGAGTTTCCTTCTTTCTTGGCCTTTCTATTCCTCAATATTTCAATGAGTTTTATGCTACATCTCAGCATGGCCCTGTGAATACAAAAGCAGGATGGGTAAGTTAAGAAGGCACCAATTCAACAATGTGATTTTGATTTCAAAGGTTTAGATGTTCATGGCTTAAGATGAGATTAGGTTGTCATTCTAATTTGTTTTCTCTTTCTGCAGTTTAATGACTTCTTAAACACCATTTTCTCCTCCCCACCAACAGTCGCACTGATCATTGCAGTGTTTTTAGATAACACACTGGAAGTTGAGAAATCCAGGAAGGATAGAGGGATGCCATGGTGGGTTAAATTCAGAACATTCAGAGGTGACAGCCGAAATGAAGAGTTCTACACTCTACCATTTAATCTGAACAAGTTTTTCCCTCCAACATAATTTTGAGGATTTGCCTGCTTGAAGATTGTTGCAGTGGAATGTACAATTATGCTTTTCAAAATTGGTGTAATAGGTTGGATACTTATTCATCTGAGATGGTGGTAGATAATGATGGGCTTTCGTCTCCCATTGTTTGAGCCATCAATCTCCTTGCAATTTTGTGCATTTGGTGGGATTATTCAACCCATCAAAATTGATAGTGGCCATTGCAACGGAATTCAGCCTTTTTTTGCAGAGAAGCTATTTTTCAACCCATTAAAAAGAATAGTGGCTGTTGCAACGGAATTCGGCCTTTTTTTTGTAGAGAAGCTATTTTTTTGTGTCTTAGAGTGTTCTCTAGTTTTATCATCCCATTTAATTTTTTTCTGTCATCATTCATGTCTGGCATTTGTGCAAGCAAGAAGGCATGTGCCACCTTGAAATCTATTTCCCTCTTCTGTGCTTTCCATTGATTTGCCAGCACGTTGTGTTAATGACAAACACATCAATAAGGGTGCAGTTGTGAACACAACCACTTCCTTGAATTCTCATGGAAACTAAATGATGATGAGGGTCTGGCATTATTCTCTGTTTTGAGGATTAATGAGGAAGCCCTATGCTGTAAATAATGAGTCCTATGGCTTCAAAATCATTGATTCAATGTGAAACTGAAAACTATGCAAAGAGGAATCTTGCTCCAGATTGTACATGAATCTGTTGTGCATTCAATAAATAGGCTGCAAGTGACAATCAGGTGTTATAGAGAATGTCGTGCACAAGCTATAGTTATAATAATGACATAAAACTGCTAATATTAGAAATGAAAAAATTGTTAATCTTCACTGAACTTAGTATTTTCACAGAAGGTTCAAATTTCAGATTGGTGGAAATCTCTCTTCAGCAGAGATTTGTAAAGGGTGCGCTCTCTCCATGGCTTTTTACTCTATTCGAAACTACTTTGCAGCCACACCCTTTAAATAGTGATTGAATAGTTACCTATGTTATATTTGATGAAACAATACTGAGTGCATCTGAAATTACTTAAGCAATCACACCCTTTGAATGGTGTCTGAGTGCATATGGCAGTCTGGATTCATAGTGCCATTGAACTTCAAACAGCCCTATCATTCATCTGTTTTTGACAATAATGGATTTAGAGCTAAGGTTATTATAACGGAACAGTGGGGTTAAAGGAGTTGAATCTAAGCTGGTCTAACAATTATTGATAGTTCATGACAAACCTTTTTAAATGGAAGAAGGTTTCAAATTGAACATAGAATCCACCAAGGGTAACTGAAGTTCATACATTGAATTTTTTTGTAACTATTTGGACATATGCCTATACCTATCCAAGGAATAACTCCGAAAGCCAGAACAAAATCATGGTGAATTTGAAACCATTCAAAAATCCGAAACCTGGTATCTATGAACTCTGTAACATAACCACCAGTACCATATGTAAGACAAATTCTAGCCTGGAATCATTGACATGTATGCTGAGGTGAAAACCTAACTTTGTATGAACCCAAGCCTTCATTATTTAAAAACAATTTCTGGGTAAAAAAATGTTTCAGGAATCATCTCTAATGACGGATCATGTGTCTCTAAAGTCTATTAAAAACCTTTTATAGATTTTCAAAACAAAATATATATATATATGTGATGGATGACTATATACCAAGTTGGTTATGACTTAAAACGTTCTTTAGACCTGATAAGTTTGTAGGACCGTTTGAAATACATCGTTCAATTACATTATACAGTGCACATCTTGTGACTATTTATAAAGTTTATGTAAGAGCTGCTCTTAATGTTATTTGCTTTCCTTCAATCTTAATATTCAAAAGCTCTTTTCAGGTCTCGATCAAAATCACATTAGTTTGGTGCATGAGATTACCAATTGATAGCTAATGGGGATTTGTTTTTCATTTATGTCATGATCAAAATAGGCATACTACAATAAAATCTAAGTGTATATTTCTTTTTAAAGGTAAAACATATCAATGTATCATCTACTCTTTCTAAAAAAACACTTATAATGAATGTAACTATATATTACATCATATGGTATTGTTGGCAAAACAAGGACAGACAACTACTGAGAGGAGGGGGGCGAGGGGGAGAGGGGTGAATCAGTTGTCATGGAAATTTAAACTTTTCCTATTTAACTTAACTTAAATCTCAGATCTGATGAATAAGCAATTAGTCACAAGTAATAAGCACATCAGAGACACAAAGAACATCAAGATTTTTTTTACATGGAAACCTTATTAGGGGAAAAACCACGGTGGATATTAGTCCACAAGATTAGACTCTGCGAAAAGTATAATGAAAAATAATAAAGGGAATGCACATGCATTCAGGCACATTGCCTAGAGCTCACTGCTCAAATACAAAAGGCCCCCCCTGTCCAATAGAATAGGATTAAAAATCCAAAGGGTATGAATTGAGAAAATAACTTTTGCATAAGCCTAATTACTGTTCCAATTAAGCTCAACACTTCTTCACACTTTGCACAATCTTCTTCACACTCTACTCTGCAACCAAAAGATATTCGCACATGCACACACAGGGGCACCTTCTCCACTCGCTACACCAATGAAACAATCACACTTTATATCCACTACATGAGATTTCATCACATTTTAGTCGGCCAAAAAAAATATATATTTGCAATGTTGGCCCAAATTTTCAATTAAATTTTTAATGCGTATCTACCAAGATCGGCCACAATATAGTGGAGACCCAAATTGATATCTCCAACACAAAAATACTTCAATTAATTCCTCCTCAAAGATCCACAACACGCTACCACCATCATATTGGCCAAAAACATGAAAAATCAAACATATGGAGAAAAATCTTTGACAACGAGTGCACTGATCAATGTGGACATACCACAAAGATAGAGCACAATCTAGAAGCATCCAAGAACACCAAGAAACAACAGAGAAGCATCCACAACAACTGAGATTAACAAAATCATACAATCTACGTTCAGGAACACTGACAGAGACCACAGAAACACTGTCAAACCACAATACACTCAAAACATTACGCGAACCTCTAAAACTTATGGTAGATGATTTAGATATACTCGACAATAAGCCCTTTGATCCACACCAACTAATCTTCAACGTAGAGAACAAAACAACTTCATGATCTGCACAGTTCCACTAGGAACCTAGAACACTTTCTTTTACAAATTTCTCAATATCCTCGACATATATAGCCTTTGATACACCAAATGCTAATAGTGTTGACATCAATGACAACCACATATCAACAACACATCCACAACATCCAACAATTTCCCCCTTTAGCATTGATGACCACATGTGAAAAATACCATCAATCCAATACATTGACTTCTTCTATACTTCTCCTTTTGAAAGGATTTTTCACATTACACTTCTCCCACTTTGACATCAATGGCAAAGGTAACAAAGACATTTCCATATACAAGCTCTGAACCATGTATCTATACATCTGACTACTCCCCTTGAGTAGCAGCGACATAAACATCAATCTAGATCATAATATAGCAATGAAGTTCATGGATTGATGCAAGCAAATGCATCTTTTAGTTCTTATTAGGAGGGGTGATCACCCCTAGCATACTTCTGAGATACTCAAAAGTATCTTTTGGCAATGGCTTAGCAAATATATTTGCAATTTGTTCTTTGGTAGGAACATACTCTAGTCTGACTTCTTTCTCATTCACTTTCTCCCTCAAGAAATGAAACTTGACTAATACATGTTTAGTCTTAGAGTGTAGCACTGGATTCCTTGAGATATTTATTGCACTTGAGTTGTCACAATATATAGCAATAGGCTCTTCATATGTCACCCTGATATCTCTCAACATCTGTTTCATCCACATTACTTGAGTACAATTATTGGCAACAACAATGTATTTTGCTTCAACAGTAGATAGAGAAATTGAGTTTTGTCTTTTACTTAACCAGGATACTAGCTTCTTCCCTAGGAAGAAAGCACCACCACTAGTACTTTTCCTATCATCTACATCACCAACCCAATCCGCATCAGTATATGCACATAAAGTGAGATCATCATCCTTTGGATACCAAAGTTCAAAGTCAATTGTTCCTTTCAGATATCTGAAAATTCTTTTGACAATAGTTACATGTGATTCTTTTGGATCAGCCTGAAATCTTGCAACCATACACATAACATTCATAATGTTCGGTCTAGTCTTAGTCAAGTAGAGCAATCCACCGATCATTGACCTATATCTAGTTTGATTTACCTTAGGAGAGTCATCATTTTGTGTCAACTTACATCCGATCACCATGGGGGTACCAACAAGTTTGGAGTCATCCATCCCAAATTTCTTCAGCAGTTCTTTCACATATTTGGATTGAGATATGAAGATCCCTTTGTCCAACTGTGTAACTTATAATCCCAAAAAGAACTTCATTTCTCCAATCATACTCATCTCAAATTCACTTTCATCAGCAAACTTCATACATAGATTATCATCTCCTCCAAAAGTGATGTCATCAACAAAAACTTCTATAATTAACTCCTTATCAATATCTAATTTGAAGTATAAGTTGCTATCAGCAGTACCTTTAGTGAATCCAAGTTTCAACAAATATTTTCCCAATCTAGCATACCAGGCTCTAGGGGCTTTCTTAAGTCTATACAAAGCTTTCTTCAACCTACAAACCATATCTCCTTTATCTGTTAGCTGAAATCCATCCGGTTGTTCAATGTACTCTTCTTCTAGTTCTCCATTCAGAAATAGACTTTACATCCATTTGATAGACTTTATAGTCCTTGTGTGTAGCATAAGCAAGAAATAGTCTAACAGCTTCAATCCTAGCGATAGGGGCAAAACTTTCTTCAAAATCAACACCTTCTATTTGAGAATACCCTTTACATACCAGTCTTGCTTTATTCCGGACCACTTCACCTTCTTCATTGAGCTTGTTTCTAAATACCCATTTAGTACCAATCACATTTTTGTCTTTAAGTCTGGGAACCAATATTCATGTGTCATTCTTTTCAATCTGTGTCAATTTTTCCTTCATAGCTTCCAACCAATGTCCATCTTTACAGGCTTTAGAGACATTTTTAGGTTCAATCTTGGAGATTAGATAGTATTCTTCTGCAATTTTTCTTCTAGTTTGCACTCCTTTATTCTTATCTCCTATGATCTAATTTTCAGAATGATTAAACTTTACATACCTTAGATTTTTGGAACACTTTTGAGCTTTTGTTTCTTCTTATCTTTCTTCTATACTTGCACTTGTTTGAGCCTCTTGGCTGACTTGATTTACCGGAACAAATTGAGGTTGCTTCACCAGAACAACTAGAACATATGGAATATATGACACAATTTAAAGTTGATTTTGTGTTTGAACATTCTTCCCTTGGCTTGTAATGTCTTCATATAAATCATAACTACAATGTCTGGATGATTTAACAGAGTCTTCATCAACTCTAACATTTTCACTTTCAACCATCTTTCTTAGTCTTTTGTTATAGCATCGGTAGGCCTTGCTTTTAGTGGAGTAACCTAGGAAGATTCCTTCATCACTTCTTGCATCAAATTTTCCTATATCATCATCTCTCCTGATATAACACTTGCTTCCAAAGATCTTAAAATACTTAACAGTAGGTTTGTGACCAAACTATAACTCATAAGGAGTCTTACTAGAATTACCATTAACATTTACCCTATTCAAAGTATACACAACAGTGCTTACCGCTTCACTCCAGTACATCTGAGATACATTTCCTTCCATCATCATCGTTTTGGCAACATCCAAAATTGTTCTATTCTTTCTCTCTACAACTCCATTCTATTGAGAGGTTCAAGGAGCAGATAACTATCTTTTGATTCCATGTTCTTCACAAAAAGAGTTGAATTCATTGGAAATGAATTCACCACCTCTGTCAGATCTTAGGAACTTAATTTTCAGACCTTTCTCATTTTTTGCCATAGCCTTGAAACTTTTGAACTTCTCCAATGCTTCACATTTTTCTCTTAAAAAGGCAACCCAAATCATTCTAGAGTAATCATCAATAACTAGAATCAAATACCTTTCTCTGTGAATACTTCTAACTCTGGAGGGACCATAAAGGTCAGTATGTAGCAGCTCCAACAAATTATTTGAATGAAATTGTTTGCTTCAGAAAGAGACTCTAGTTTGTTTACCCATCTGACATTCCTCACAAATTATATTATTAGGCTTTACTAACCTAGGAAGATCTCTTACTGCTTGAGTAGAACTTATCTTGATAATGTTGTCAAAGTTTACATGGCACAATCTTCTATGCCACAACCAACTTTCATCTACTTGAGCAATTAAACAACTTCCACTAGCAGTATTTAGATGAAAAATGTTACCTTTTGTTTGTTTGTCTATTGCAATCATATTCCTAGAACTCCCACATATCTTGCATCTTCCATCTTTGAACTGAAGATCATATCCTTGTGAACCATATGTCCAACACTCAACAAGTTGTGCTTCAGGCCTTCAACATAGAGGACATCATCATTGTTGTCCTTACCACCAAGGAAAATAGATCCTCTGCTATGAATCACACCAACATTGTTATCTCCAAATCTCACAATCCCACCATCATACTTCTCTAGACTCACAAATTTGCTTTTATCACTGGCCATATGATGTGAGCATCCACTATCAATGATCCACTCAACTTTTTCTTCAACTTGGTCTGCAAGAGCTTTTTCATCTTTAGTAGATTCAATAGCCACAAGATTATCTTCAATGGTAGCAATGAAAGCCCATTCATCTTCTTTTCCATTATCTTTATCAAACTCATCATCAATCATTGCTTCTTCAGCAAAGTAGCATCTTTTTTGGAATCTAGACTTTTTAGGCTTAGATATAAGAACTCTTTTAGGACATCTTGATTCAAAATGACCTATTTTACTACATGAAAAACATTTAATAGGCAATACATCTTCATACATGCCTTTTCCTCTCCCTCCTTGCTTTGCAATTAGTGCTTCCAATTCTTCTACCTCTCTTTCTTTATCTTCAAGTTGTTTCAATTCTTCATCATACTTGGATATATTTTTGGAACTCTCTCTCATACTATATCTTTGTCTGCTACTTCCGAATACAATAGCCTTGAGTGTAGATTCAGTCTTTGGTGTAGATTCACCGAATTCATTTATTTCAAAAGCAGCAAGCTTCCCAATCAGTGTGTCTCTAGTCATCTTGTTTACTAATTTGAACTCTTCAATAGCATGAACCTTCATTTTGTAGGAGGGATGCAAGGATATGAGTACTTTAGCTACAATTTCATCCTCATCCACAAAACCATCGACACATTTAATACCCATCACTATTTCATTTACTCTCTGCATAAAAGAAGTGATAGTTTCATCTTCACCCATCTTCAAATTCCCATACTTACCTTTCAAGCTCTATAGCTTATCCATCTTCACATGTGCATCTCCTTCATACAAAGTTTCCAGTTTCATCCAAATCGCATGAACTATCTATAGACCCAACACATTAGTCATATCTGAATTTGTCAGAGCACTCACCAAAGCTTCAACAACCATGGTATTACTTTCAACATCTTCTATCTCATCAGCAGAAGCGAGACCATTCACAAGAATAGTGTATGGATCTTTTGTAATCTTCCAGTAAGCATCACCAATGCACTTTAGATGACATTGCATCCGGACTTTCCACATTGAATAGTTAGTGCCATCAAATCTAAGACTATCCTTCTTGAATGTTGCTATCCCAAATCACCTCAAGCTTTTAGACTTCTTCAGATGAACCTACTCTAATACCAATTGTTGAAAAAATAAGGACAGATAACTGAGAAGGGGGAGGGGGGGGTGAAACAAAAATTTACTTTTCCTACTTAACTTAACTAGTTACAAACAATAAACACATCAGAGAAAAAGAACACTAATTTTCTTTTTGCGTGGAAACCCTATTAGGGGGAAAACCACAGTGGATGTTAGTCCATAAGATTATACTTTGCTAAAATTATAATGAAAAATAATAAGGGGAATGCACATGCATTCAGGCACACTGCCTAGAGCTCACTGCCCAACATACTAGGATTAAAAATCCAAAGGGTAAGAACTGAGAAAATAGCTTCTGCACAAGCCTGATTATAGTTCCAATTAAGCTCAACATTTCTTCACACTTCACACAATCTTCTTCACACTCTACTCTGCAACCAAAAGATATTTGCACATGCACACATAGGAGCACCTTCTCCACTCGCTATACCAATGAAACAATCATACTTATATATCCACTACATGAGATTTCATCACATCTTAATCGGCCAAAAAATATATATATTTGCAATGTCGGCCCAAATTTTCAATTAAATTTTTAATGTGTATCTACCAAGGTTGCCACAACATAGTGGAGATCCAAATTGATATCTCCAACACAAAAATACTTCAATTAATTCCTCCTCGAAGATCCACAACATTCTACCACCATCATGTTGGCCAAGAACATGATAAATTGAACATATAGAGAAGAATATTTGACAACAAGTACACCAATCAATGTGGATGTACCATAGAGATAGAGCATGATCTAGAAGCATCCAAGAACACCAAGAAACAACAGAGAAGCATCCACAACAACTGAGATCAACAAAATCACACAATTTACGTTTAGGAACACTGACAGAGACCACAAAAACACTGTCATACCACAATACACTCAAAACATCATGTAGACCTCTGAAACTTCCGGTAGTTGATCTAGATATACTAAAAAATAAGCCCTTTGATCCACACTAATTGATCTTCAACGTAGAGAACAAAACACCTTCATGATCTGCACAGTTCCACTAGGAACCTATACCATTTTCTTTTACAATTTTCTCAATATCCTCAACATATATAGCCTCTAATATACCAAATGCTAATAGTGTTGACATCAATGACAACCACATATTAGCAACACATCCACAACATCCAACAAGTATAAATAAGTCTTCCAATTGTTACATGAGAAGTGATACATCATTGAAATAGTATTCTATAAAAGAGAACATTTGATAGGTTAATTTATTTATATATTCTCGCATTCACTAGTAAGATAAGCATACCATTTCCAATGCAATAATGTCCTAGATCATGATCTATCTCTCAACATGTCACTATCTAAATTTGTCTTCCAATTGTTACATGAGAATTGATACATCATTGCAATAGTATTGTATAAAAGAGAACATTTGATAGGTTTATTTATTTATATTCTCAATTTCACTAGTAAGATAAGCATATTGTTTTCAATGCAATAATGTCCCCGATCATGATCTATCTCTCAACATGTCACTATCTAAATAAAAGACAATCATTTTCTATTCACACAAGATATCCCTAATGCAATAGTCTCTCGTGTAAGATTGGAAAACCTTAAATATTTCTTTTGATTAAAATAATAGGAAGAGGGCCTTGACCCAATAGTTCAAACAAAAGGAACTAAAAGAAAAAAAACATTAAACATAAAATAGTTTATGGCATGTAGACCCCAAATACTAGCTCACAAAGAAAAAATAGCAAAATTAAACAAAGGTAGATAGAGACCAAAGACCAAAGAAAAATAGAAACCAACACTAGCATATGATGTTCTAGTCTTCCATCAGGGAGTGGAGAGGCTCCTTCTAAGCAACTTTATCTTTGACATTTTGAATGTTGGTGTCCCTTGAAACCTAGGTCCCTTTCCCAAAGTTTCCCTATTATTTCCTTTGCTCTTGATGACAAACCTAAAGTTTTACTTTATTTATTCAAATTCATCTTACAACATAAAAATTTCATGTAGTTCTTCCCTTCAAGTTGATTGATTATTAGGTTTAACCATTGGTTGTTTAACTTATAAAAGACATTCTTCAATTTTGTATTCCCAATGTCTTATGAAATTAATTTAAAATAGGCTCAAAACTCATAAAATACTATGTGTAGATCAAATCATGTACGATATCAAAATTATGTTTCAATACAAAGATATTTCACAATTTTTCCATTCATCCAATGTATTACATGACTAGTGTAATGTTTAAGATTTGAAACTCAAATAGAAAAAAACTATCATGCAAGTTTCTATTTCAAAAAAAGCAAAACCTCTGGATAGAGCACACAAAAGAGATCAAAACAAGACAATAACATCAAAAACCAAATTGAAATGTTACCATAACCTCAATTATGACTTGATTTGCTCCAATGACTTTGGGATATGGATGCTCATTGCTTGAAGATTACCAATTTGACAACATATACGTAGCATAAGTGATAATTTTTTTTGGATGAAAGAGTGCTTGAATTTATAGGTTTTTGGGAGGAATGAGATGGTCAATATTTGATTGTGAGATCTTGGGTGGAGAATGGTTGAGAGGAATTCCCTAGGATCAGGGAGAAGATGGAGGGTGGAGATTAAGGTGGTTATATTAGACAACTTGTAGCAAGATAAGGAAAAAATCTTATTGATGTGTTTGGATGGAAGTGAGGTTTTGGATAAAGTGTTTTGTGGAACATGCTTATAAATTGGGAATATGTTTGGATAAGTGTTTATTGTTGTTTGTCATCTTGATGGGGGAACCAATGACAAGAGGTAAGCCAAGAGACAAGGATAAACATGGTTTGGATGGAATGGTTGATGAAATGGATGCAATAGAGAGGATATGGATTGATGGAAGGATGTAGGGGGGGATGCTCAAGGACTATATCACATAGGATTAACATGTTTTGATCCAAAATAGGGGATCAATAGTGCTATCTAGGCAATAGTGTTTGGATTGAATTGATGGTAGATGGTGTGTGGCCAAAGGATGACTATGTCAAGAGTTTTCCAAAGTTTGCATTGTGTGCCTCCAATCATTGTTAAGATTAGAGTGAGTAGGGAAGATGGATGAGGCATGACTAAATAGATATGGTGGATGGGTATGATGGAATAACATGATAGGAGGGATATGTATAATGGAATGGATGAGACAAACTACCTCAAATTTAAAGGTTCACATAGCTAGTTTATTTACACATGATACCCATGAATGGGTTTTCATCATGGTACTTTCCCAAGGTGCCACAAGAAGTGCTTTTCACCATTGGACGAGTTTATTTCTTTACTATTTCTTTTCTCTTTTTTGGAATTTTGTTGATTTTGTAAGTTTTTTTTTTTGGAATTTTGGATTGAGGTATCACATTCATGGACAACTGATGTAGCTCATTTGGATGCTTTAGTCATGACATGCCAATAATAGCTTTCCTTGTAGAGTTGCTACACTAGGATCATTACACTAGTATATAATGTGCAATTATGATGATGTTTTTTGATAGTTGGGGTGGCCTTGTCCAAATACAAACATCTCGATAGAGTGCCATCATAACTTTTGTGGTAAGGTGTGGCTACAAGGATGAGATGGATTCTAGGTTTTGGTTTAGATTTAGGGTGAAGTTGTGTGAATATAGATGGTGGAGATGAGTATTGGGATTTTAATTGTGGATTTGATATGTAGAATTTAGAGATGGATATGTGGATTGATGAATTTTATATTTAGGGATTTGATGTTTCGATTGGAATGATAAATATTGGGATTGGGTGGTAAAATTAGATTTGTCTAGCTTAAGATGGACCAAAGTTCTCTTTAAATAGTGGAGTTTTACATTATATTTGTGAAGGTGGTGCACACCTATTATATGTAATATACAACTTTTGATTTCTAGATTGCTTTTGATGATTCACTTTGATTGGATTCATCAATACACTTTGCTTTGGGATCCATATTTCTTTTTTCCTCTCTTCTTAATTTTTTGATGCATATCACTCTCTAGATTTACTTTGACATGTAGTATGTGATGAGCCTGATTAATAACTAGTTTTCTCTTGTTTAGTTTATATCTTTTAAATGCTTTAAGTTTCTTATTTCATATGCATTCCTAAACTTATATTATACCTTTTATATCCTTTATGCAATCCAAACCAGAATTTGATGTGTGGTGATATGATTATGATATGATGATGTTTATATGAATGAATGTGTGAATGCGTATGAAACTCAATGGGAATCTATTTAATTCATGGATATTAATAGTATGTATGCTTTGGATGAAACTGAATCCTTGTAGCTAGAAGTATTGCAACCTGCAGTAACTAGAGAACTCAACCCGCAACCAAAGGATTTTAGGTTGATAGTAGGGGAGATTCTAGAATGACTAGACATGTGACAGTTGTAGAAGATAATGAAGGTGATCATTGGAGTGTTTGATTGTGAGTCATCAAAGCATTCATTAAGACAATGGAAGGATGGAGGAATTTGTGATGACCAGGACATTGACGTGACTATTTGCATAGAGCATGTCTTTGTCATGCTGTTAAAGTAGAGTTGCAAACCTAGTTGTCTTCTTCTATCTATTCCAGTTATAATTTCTATTGCAATTATTTGTCTCTCTCTATTTTGAAGGAGAGTAGACACTTTCATTTAAATTTTTTTTATAGTACTTATGAAAATAAACCTCCTCCCAAACCTATATAGTTGGGTAGGTGGTTGAGGAGCTAATCTAGTTGGAGATATGTGTTTTTTTTGTATATTTTCAGTCTTGTTTTCCAGCAGATAATCTTGCATTGTTAGTTTTTTGTTATCAACTATAATAGATATGCACTCATGAATGAAAGATCTATGAAGATTCTTGTCATGTTGAGAGAGTTCAGTTATTAGTAATGAAGAAGTTTTATTTCATTGTTATGCTTAGTTGATTCAAGTAGCACATATTTGGTTTCTTTATGGGTACAAGAACTTGAGTAAGGGCCACTCAAGGTACTGTTCACCCACCTTAATTTATGTTGTTAAAATATATGTTCATATTATTGCATTCATTTCAATTAGTTCTTCCTTTACATGCACGTAAATGATATCTTGTTTTATGATTCATATTCTATACTGAGACCTTGAATCATCCTCCGGAGTGAGTTAAGTAGTTAGGAGTAAGAAAATTTTAGTAGTGCTAGTGAGTTGTAAAGTTTAGGTTTAGCAGTTAGTTATTACAATGTTAAGCTAAAGGTACTCACAACATTAGTACTAGATTCCCCCCTATTTTACAGTTTATGCTTTATTTTCTTTTCAATCTTTACTATTTTCCTGCACATGTGTAAATCACCTATACTAGATGATATAGGTTGTGTAGAGTCCATGAATGCACATGCAGTGCCAACATCATCAAAATATTACAAAGCCTTGGTTGATAATTAAATGAATTATTTGCAAGGGTTTAGTGGACTATTCAATTAGGAATCCTTCCTCTGAATTGTGTGTCTAACACCAAGTTGACTGGACATTAGTGAGGCCTTATATTTTTGGCACTGTTGCCGAGGATGGTGCTACATTCAAGATTCTCCTGTGTAATTTTAAAAGCATTAAGTTAGAATTTCACTTTTAGCATTAGGGTAATTAGGTTTTAGTCATCAAATACAAAACAATTTACTAACACTATGTAGGAGCCATTAATCCAAATAGTCACAACTATTATATGTGAAGGTGATGAGATGCTCTGGGATGATTTCTCCCTTCAACACATGAAGCTTTAGAAGATATTGGTGATCATAGTAAATGGAGTGAGAGTATTCCTAAAGAAGAATCTTCCCCAACACTAGTATTCACACCAAAAATAGAGGAGACTTCCCTCACACAAATCATCACCATGGGTGATGTAGTGGAAGACCCACCAGAGCATGTAACCTTTGAGTTACCCATTGCCAACCAAGAGAGAGAAACTGCACTGAAGAACACACCTGCTTCATCATTACCTATTTTTTATGGTTTGGCCACTGAGGACCTAGATACATTCCTATTTGAGTTTGATGTGTTGTGCATAAGTTATGATTATACTACAAATGCATGTAGGCTCAAATTGTTTCCAACAACTCTAAAGGATGTTGCTCTGAGATGGTTCATGGGTTTAGGAAGAGATGTTGTTCCAAATTGGACTACCATGAAGACAAAGTTCCTGGAGAAGTACTAGGATTACTATAGATGAATTAATAGAAAGAGAGATGACATCTTTAGGATGTCACGAAAGGAGGATGAATCCCTAGAAGACTACATGGAAAGGTTTTAGTTTTTCCTTAATAAATCCCACCAAAACAAACTTTTTGTTAAGTCTTTAAAGTTGACATTCTTAAGGGGGATTAATGAGGATTGCATGGATGCACTTAACCTTATTGGAGCAGGAGATATCTCTCAAGCACCACTTGGGGAGATATGCAAGGAAAGTAAGAACTATTCAAGGTCTTTCACAAAGAAGGTTAGATGAGACATGACATCTTTGATCAACAAACCATTTAATGGAGTCTCTAGAGTTGAATTGAGTAATCTTCTATCCAATATGGAGGATATTATTAGCCATCTAGATACACAACTAGATACCATCCATATCAAAAAGAAGCAAGAGGAGGTAGAAGCAACTCTTAGTAAATACTGACCACATTGTGGGCAAAGGAAGGCTAATTGCAAGTGCAAGAAGTGGCAAGTATCTCCGAGGGAAATCATGGGATACCAATATTTCATTAATTGGAAGGTAGAGATGAAAAAATATTCTACATAGCTCAAAGGAAAACATGATAGCCAAGATAAGGTATGTATCAAGATCCTTTGAATTATAACATGTCATTTCCTTGTAAAAATGCAAATTTTTCTATTTGGAATCCTCAACCTTGGGCTAATCCACAAAACTAGCAATGGAAAAATTCTCAATCCAATTGGAACCAACAACAACAAAGCATGTGGCCACCTAAAATTTACCAAGGATATAATTATCAATGGTCACCCCAAAAAAAATCAATGGCAAGCTAAGTGGGAAAGAGGCCAACAATGAAAAAACCAAAACATGAATTATCAATAGCCCCTACAGCCACAACAACAAGCCATTATGCTAAATCCAACAAAACCAACACTACAACCACTTAGAGCACCTCAACTACTAGCCCAACCTATACTTAACTCCAATAAAAATCTTGTCCAACAGGCCTACACTAATGAATTTGTTCAATACCCTACTTATGGAGTAGGGGTGAGTGATGTCCACCTTAGATCAGGGAAGACTTTGGTTGGGCCTTCATCTCCTAAAATTACTGAATTGATTGATGAGGAATTCCCAATAAAGACCTTGGACAATTGACCTAAGGAGCTTGAGTAAAATCAAGTTAACCAAGCCAATCCAAGTCCAAAGCCTCCATTCCCTAAAAGATTGGCAATTCAAAGGCATCAAACATAAGTTGAAGTTGACTTGTTGGGACAACTTAAATATGTTTGTATCAAAATACCCCTTATTCAAGCCATTAAGGAGGTTCCTATCTATACTAAAACAATGAGATAACTATGCCTTAAAAATCCAGGAAGAAAGAGAAAAGATTCTTATACTGTATATGTCTTAGGACAACTTGCAAACATTATGTTGGGAACCATAAATGTTCCCAAGTATGTAGACCCTAGGAGCCCTATAGTGGATGTAAAGATAAGTGACACTCTCATAAAGAACACCTTAATTGACTTGGGAGTATTTATTAATGTGATGACTAAAGAGACAATGAAGTTAGTACAGTTGATAGAACTCAGACCTACTCTTACTGTTTTACAGTTGGCAGATAGGTACACAGTCAAAACTGAGGGTATCATTGAGGACTTGGTGATAACATTGGGTTCATGGGAGTACCCTATAGATTTTATGGTCTTATAGCCAAAAGATAATCTTGCAGGCCACCCCCTCATATTAAGAAGACCATGGTTAGCAACAACAAATGCATTCATAGGTTGTAGGTTTGGGAATATGATTATCTCTAATGAAAATGTGACTAAGAAATTAGTCCTCTATCCACTAATCTAGCCATATGTAGACCTAGAACAAACCATTTGGCCTACATTGGATGAGGAGGATTAGTACTTTTGCAAGCCTTGATGACTATTGAATGCAATCCCTTGTTAGAAAACAAGATGAAGATGGCTTGATAGTAAACATCATGAAAAATGAATAGGTAGGGACTTGCAACATCATGACTGCTTGACATGTTTGCAGGATCATTTGCAAAATATCATCCCTTCCAGTTCATTTAAGTCAATTTCCCAAATATTCACAATTTGTTACCACGTGAATATATCCCAAACATAACGAGACTTGACATATCATCAGTACAAACAACATCCAAGACTTTAGAGATAATGTTGGGTAAAACACTGAATGTTAACAACCAATTGACTGATATACAACAAACCTCACCGATGAATGTGCTGCAAGCACACGCAACAACCTTTTCATGGGATTACCATGACATCAAGGGAATAAACCTATAATTGTGCATGCATAGGATTTACATCAATGATGGTTTTAAACCCATAAGGCAACAACACAGGAGAATGAGCCCTACAGTCAGAGACAGTGAAATTAGAATTGAAAATATTGCTTGATGCAGGCTTTATATATCCTATCTCTAACAGTCAATGGGTGTCACCTCTAGTAATTATTCCAAAGAAAGGAGGAAAGTGGAGAGTATGTGTGGACTACTGAGAATTAAATGCTACAACTAGGAAGGACCACTTTCCAGTCCCCTTCATTGACCAATTGCTTGATTCATTAGCAAGGAAAAAATTACTTCTTTCTAGATGGATTTAGAAGCTATAACCAAATTAAGATTGCTCTAGAAGAACAAGTCAAGACAACATTTGCATGCCCTTGAAGCACATATGCTTATTTTGTCTTGCCATTTGGCCTATGTAATGCACCAACCACTTTCTAGAGGTAGTATAGAGTATATTCTCAAATTTTGCACATGATTCCATGGAGATTTATATGGAAGATTTCACAACACATTGGAATACATATGATGAAGCACTTGGAAATATAGATAAGGTGCTTAAAAGGTGTCAGGAACACAAATTATCCTTGAGTCAGGAAAAGTGCTTTATGATGATGATAAAGGGCATTACATTGGGACATTTTGTGTCAACAAAAGGAATTCAAGTGGACCCCAACAAAACTAAAGTTATATCAACACTCCCCATGCCTCAAAAAAAAAATGCTAGAATTTTCCTAGGACATGCTGGATATTATAGGAGATTCATCCAAAACTTTAGTAAACTTGCAACTCCACTATTTGTTTTACTATTTAAGGGTGTAGAATTTGAGTTGACTACTTGTCAACACTCTTTTGAAGTACTCAAGACAACATTAACCTTGAAATGCATATCTTGAGAGGATGAGATTGAACCTTACCTTTCCACATCCTTACATATGCTTCTAATTTTGCTATAAGAGTTGTGCTTTGGAAAAATGAAGGCAACAAGGAGTATGCCATATATTACATCAGTAAAAAAATACAAGGGGTAGAACTCAATTAGACAGTGATAGAGAAGGAGATGTTGGCATTAGTATATGCAATAAATAAATCCAGGCATTATATTATAGGATATCCAATATTCACACACACTGACCATACAACAATCAGGTATCTAATGAACAAGCCAATGGTTGGTGGTAGACTTATCAAGAATTTGACATTACCATTGTGGACAAGTTAGGCAAAGAAAATGTAGTAGCAAACTTTCTATCCAAACTATCAACCAAATTAGAAGAAGATGTTGATGATTCATTCCCAAATGAGCATCTATTTTCTTTATCTTTGCATACACCTTGGTTTGCATACATTACCAACTGTCTAGTAGTAGGACATACACCACCTCATTTCTCCCTAAGATAAAAAAGGAAATTGGTTCACAAGAGATTTTTGTACTCCTAGATAGTTGAATACTTGTTTTGCATAGGCCCATATAACATTATGAGGAGATGTATCAAAGAAGATGAAGTGAAATTATCGGAGCATGCCATGATGAACCCTATGGGGGACACTTTGCAACAAAGAGGACAACTCTTAAGGTTCTCAACACTAGCTATTATTGAATAACTCTTCATATGATGCTATGAAGCACACTAGGGGCTATGCTAGGGTATCGAGACATAATAACGTGACCACAATAACCCTGGACACAATAACCTCGGCATAATAACCCAAAGAAAAAATAACCCAAGGTCATAATAACCCATGGACAATATAGCCCATGGTCAAAATAACCCATGGACAAAGTAACCCATGTAATTTATAAATTTTGTTTTCCTTTCTCTATATTCTTAAGGGGATATTATGTCCATGGGTTATTATGACCCTGGGTTATTTTGTCCTTGGGTTATTATGAACGGGTTATTTTGTCTAGGGTTATTTTGGCCAAGTTATTATGTCCTATAACCCTATGCTAGGTGTTAGAGAATGAGAAGGCCAACAAAAAAAGATGAAATACTATTGCAACCATAGTTATCAATAGCACCATTTGATAAATAGGGATTAGATTTCATTGGCCCAATATCACCAATATCCAACAACAAGGAATACATATCTAGGTATGTACAAATTACCTTACAAAGTGGGTGGAAGTTAAGGCTTTACAAGTTGCAAGGGATGGCAATGTTGAAAAGTTTCTCTATGAGGACATATTTACATGATATGGAGTTCCAAGAGATATTGTCATAGACCAAGGACCCCAATTTATATTAGAGTTGATCACAAAATTAGTTCAAGAGTATGAGATCAAACACATGAAGTCTACACCTTACCACCCTCAAGCTAATGGACAAGTAGAAGTAACAAATAGGGAAATTGAGAACATTCTAAAAAAATAGTACAAAATTTTTGATATGGAATCAGAGTGTGGATTTGGTGAATCCCTTCTCATTTTTTTGAGCATTTTCTTCAACTAGGGTTATAGGCTTCAGATTTGGAATCTTTATTGTTGTTTTTGAATTTTTCAAGGTGAGAAATTTTTAGGTGTATTTTGGTACAAAAAGGACCTCTCTGTTGCATTCAGAAGACCAATTCGACAAATTTTGATATAAAATTCACCCAATTTTGGCTATAGGAGATTTTGAGGAAAAAAATTGTTAGGGGGCATACGACCTCCCAAAAGGCCATACTTCACAAAAAAATATTACACTTTAAGCACTAGACAAAGTGCTTGGAGCTAACCACTAGTGCTAGCACTGCAGTCAGTAGACCATCAACTTGCATAGTGGTGGCTAACTATTGGTGGCAATGGCTTCAACACCACCAACAGTTGACATGACCATCCATTTGTTGCTCAACCAACAATGGGGGCCAACAATTTTTTAAATTATTTTCTAATAAATTTGTTGCCCAGGGTCGCATGGGCAACCAACACCTAGCCCTTGGGGGCCAAACATTTTTCTTTTTTTTTGTAAAATATGAAGAATTAGGAAAATTGACATAAATTTTCACTTGGTTATCAAAAACGAGATATTGTCTAAATTTTGGTTTTGAGTACTATGTAATGGTGTTGTTTTTCTCAATTTTTATTGTTGGTACATTTTATAACCTACCAAATTCAAATGTGAGTTCTTCACTCCCAAGCTTGTAACTTTGGACCCATTTCTCTATTTTTTTCTTTTTTTTGCATTATTCTAGTGGTGTTCAAATGGTCTTTCAGAGCTCTTTATAGCCATTTATGCTTTTTTTCAAGTTTGTCTCCAAGTACACTTTATTTATTTATTTATGTTTTCACACTCTAGTGAATTATTTGGACATTTTGGCTCCTAGAAACTTTATGTTTGCATGGGATGCCTTGTTTTAAGTTGTTCTATATGTATTTGAATCTTTCTATCTTATTTGAACATTGTGGACATATTTTGCATGTGAGTTTCTCTTTAATAGATGCACTGAGATAAAGTGTCATTCTGGTGTATACTTTTTGGGGGATTTCACACATCTTTTGTGCCTTTCGTACTCACACTATGATATAAAGTGCCATGGGTAGGTTATGAGTGCCTTTATTTTGTCATCACACCTTTATCGGGAGTGTTCCTTCCATGAAAACATCAAATCCATGTGACTCTTGCCTCATGTGTGTGTACCTTAGTTTGCACACCCTTTTTATTTGTAGGTACTATTTTGTGCACGTTTAGACGTTCTTGTTTCTCCTACATGCACTTATTGGTGTCACACAATTTTAATGAATTTGTCTTGGCTCCCCCTTGTTAGCGTTATGGGGGTTTTTACTATTAGTGCTAATGCTTCCTTGGTTTCACATTGGAGTGAGCTATGTATCTAGTTTTTGTTCCCATGTATTAAGTGGATGTAATGGCTAGTTACCCATGAATTTTGGTGAGATGGAGCATTTACCATATGGAAATTCTTGGATTCCTATTTCTAGAGGTGACCTTCCATTTTCACTTGATCAGTGTTCTTCAGATTATTGGTACTTATGCCAATTGTATGTTTGAGTTCTAGATGTTTTCCTTTGTTTTCCATCTAATTCAAGTAGTGTCATTGAATGCACTCATGCAAATTCTTGTCTTCTTGATCTTGATCATCATTTGTTTCAGAGGGGGTTATTCATTTAGTGCTATAATGATCATCATTTGACAGTTGTCTACAACTTCTTCGTACTTCAACAATGTTCTTCATGTTCCTCTTTTTTGGGACATTGTTTTGTTTAGAGGCTTCTTAGTCCTCCACATTGTTTTTTGGAGGCCTTTTAGTCCTTCATTCTCCTTTCTCTCTTTTGGAGAGGACTTTTCCCATGAGGTTTCCTCTTTTTCTCTAGTTGTGAGAGATTAGATTATTTATACATGGGTACTTCACTAGGCCTTGTTTGTTGGGACCCATCATGCATTCCTTTTTTAGGGTTTTTTGTTGCTCCTTAAGTTCATCTTAAAGGGGGTATTAGAGTAATCATGTATTAGCTAATAATTAATTAATATTTAATTGATTATTAGGCTAATTCATTCTCATGCACTTAAGCTAAACTTAGGAGTGCTTTTATTATTTTATTAGTTAATCTATTATTAGATCATTTTGTCTCATTGCATGAGATGTTGACACTTGTCATGATCTAATCCCTTTAAAATCATCTAGGGTTGATCCTATAAAGCACTCACTCTCATTGTATTATCTCTCTTGAGATTCATGGAAGCTTTTCATTCTGTAAGTTTTTTCTTGTTGAGGAATATCAAATATTTGTTTTGCAAATCTCTTGTGTCAAAGGTGTCTTTGTTCATTGTTTGATCCTACATTTTTTACAATTATAATAGTATGCCCCTACATAGTTTAGCCTATAAATAAGGAAGATTACTCTCTCCTATATCATCACATCATACAATATTAAATTCATATATTATTATCTTATTATTGGAAGTCACCCCTCAAAGTGGTCTATTATATTTCTAATTTTTACAAATATTTCCAAGAAATATAATAATAGGGAAGATAGGTATTTTTATCGACCCAAGTTGAAAATATTATTGTACAATATATTTGGATACTACTAATTTTATACATTGCTTTTAATTTTGTAGGCATTATGATACCAAACCATAGTTGAAAAGTGTAGGGTGCCAAAAATTAAGATTGATTTGCAGCATGGTAAAAAAAAATCATTGTGATGTTTCCCTAAAATCTAGCTTGGCTTGTCCAATGGGCATCGATCACATTTACAATAGTTGGAAAAATCACTATTAGATTAACAATTTTCATCTACATTTGAGAGAGACAACTCCCTTGTAAGATAGATTTTGAGTTTTTCGATGACATGCATTTAATTGAAAAGTAGGAAAAATAAAGAAACTAAAACTAGAACAAAATAAAAAAACCCTAGAGAAGGCTAAGGTGGGGCTAATAAACTAGTTTTTCCTAAAAGATGAATAATTTTCAAAAAAAAGTAGAACATACACAAAGATTTATTTCCATAAAATATGTGGTTTCAAAAAAGATATTGCAGCTAGGGTTTAAATGAGGAAATGTCACCTGATATAAGAAAGGGGAGATTCACCTAGGATTTCAAATGTATAAATCATAAAATCACCTAATTTACATCCTTATTACATTGTGAAGAAAATGAAACTGATTATATTCACCACACAGAGAGAATCTCTAGTGAAACATTTGCAAATTTGATATTAAAAAAATATTCAACAAAGAGATATAATATACATCCTCATTGACCAACGACTTCTATTCTCTATTTTATTTCATAATGAGAGCCAAAGACTCATTTTCTTCTTTATAATATGCTGAAATAAAAAGATTTCTAGGAGAAAACCTTTACATTGAAATTGATTACAATTATAGCCCTTCCTCCATGGTAACTAACTAGTAACTGCCTTATATTCACCTCTTTAAGGGCTTTATGAAACCTTTGAAATAATATTATAAATTTCCATAATAGACATACATATTCAACTCATTAAAATATAATAAAGTATTAAGTCTTCACTAAATATTTATAAGTGTTTGGTTGTTGCACAATTCATGGAAAAATTCTTACACATTGAGTTTATGTGCTGAATTCTAGAACATTTTATTGAATATTTTAATGAACTAGTTCTTTCAACCTTAATTTCAACTTTGTTAAAAAATTTAACTTCTCAATGAATTAATCAAATCACTATCATCTTTTGATCTGACTCCAGGATTCTTTAGTTTCAAGAACCTCTATAAATAAGGTCTTCCTTCCAATAAAGCAAGCCTTAGAATCCAATAATTGCAAAACCATTACATGATCATGCATACGTTGCAACTATCCCAAAAAAAAATTACCTCTTTGAGTATAACTTATCAATTGGACAGCAATCTTTTTTTGGCCTCTGATGGTATCTCTTGTTTTTTCTATACTATCTTGCTCAGTTTTAGGGCCTTGAAGAAATTGACAAATTTCTTCCACTAACCATAAATGCTTGTTGAAATTTTTTGTATCCTGTGTTATAATCGATCGCCATAATGCTCAAAGATTACAATTTTCTTGGCATTTGTGCTAGTCAAATGCATTGTCATGTTCATACTCTTCCTGGCAGACACTGCATTTCACTTTCCAAAGTATTCAGATCAGCAACTCCTACATCTAGGGAAAATAGAACTCTCATCATACACTTTGAAACTTACTTTCCTTAGTAAGTCTTGTACTAACACTATCAATTCACTCCACTAATACTAAAAGCTTTTTATACGACATGTTTTTTAAATCAATCTCTAATTAAAAAAACAAATTTTCTTCTTTGTTCATGGTTCTAGGAAAATTCATCGTCAACAATTCACCATCAACAAAATGCTGGTGGTGAATTTTTCACAGGATGAATTTGTCACGGCGATGAATTGTTGACGATGAATTTGTTGACGGTGAATTTGCCTGGAGCCCTTACTCATATGTTAATTCTTTATCTTATTCAATATATTCTAATCCAAGAATACCTATGCTAATCCTTCCCTAGCATGTTTAGTATGTCTATTGACTTTAATGGACAGAGATCTGAAAGCCCTGTATCCATTAATTTCAAAATGGGAAACCACAGACATTTCAAGAAGAGCATTAGTTTAGAAGACTGCCCTTGTTCCTTATCTTTGATGCCACTGGGTGTGACAGTAGGTACCTTGATACTACCTCCAATTCTAGTAGGATAACAAATGATTCTTGCCTCCTGATTCAGCTCTCCAGAAGCCAAATGAGAACCATGCCTACCAACAATAATGGGCATTGCATTCCTCCTACTAGGAGGATCAAGGAGGATCATCCATGATGGTACCCAATGTTGTCATACTCAGAATAAGAATGAACATTTCTCCATTAAAATCTCTGAAAATAGCAGAAAGTTAATCGATTGGCCTTCAAACAACAACATGGTCATTTGAACTAAACAAATAATAGAATGGATCCCATGAAAAAGTCCTTGTAATATACAATGAACGAATCCCTAAAATCCTTGTGCTTGATTTAAGAACCTCATAAAACTTAGCAGAAGCATCGACATATCGCAAGGTTTCTGAATTATCCAAACTACCAATACGAGTTTACACCCATGTCGGGGATTTGGAAATTCTTATAACCATCAATCTACCAACACTTTTTCAGTTGGAGTTTTTGAAAATAAACTTTACATCTGTAAGATAATCTTGTTTATGTTATATTCCCTAGATTTTATGAAGATTCCAATCAGTGATGCCATATTAAATTCTCAACTATCTTCTCATAACTGTTCAGTATCATGGCATCTCGGGTTTCTAGAAGGTCAACATGCAATAGCAAAGACTAGAGCTTTCACGAATTTAGATCTGCAGGCTTGGCATCTCATGGAGTTTGAATATGCTTTTTTTTTGTTTTTATTGTGGACCTGTGCATAGATTGTAGTGGACAAAGAATATGCTGCTGTTAAAGGCAATTTTCACTTTAAGGGTTAGACCTGAATATAACAGGGAGCAAGTGGAAGCTCCACTTGTCTTGGCCCCATAATCTCCACCACTTCAACCTCAACTATTATCATTGTCTGGTCACATCCCCAATGCTTTACAAAACCTCACCTCTCTCCTATTTTTAATTTAGTTTTAAACCATTTTAATTCCATAGTGCCATTATGATTGGGAAATATGACTACTTAAGTCTTCATTTATTTTGATCAATATTATCTAATCTTTAATGTCCATTTCTCTTAAGTTTCTCATTTGCCTCATTTTAAAGAGTTTATGTTGTATTTTAAAGAGTTTATGTTGACTTACAACACAATGATTAGAAATATAAGTCAAATATTATCATACAAATCACTGCCCCAACTTACTATATTTTCTCTCCTAGATTCTAGTGTTACAAGAAGTTTACCACATAACTTTTATGTTCTTCAATAACTTGATCTTCAATCCATCTCATTAAATAGAATTCTAGTTTCTCTTGGTTTGATTCTATCATTAATTTATCTAAGGTTCTCTCATAATCGATTGAACGACTATTTACCCTTCTAGATTGGGTGTGATTTCCACTTTGGAAGTGGTCCATCTAGAAAACAATTACCTTAATGGAAGAATTACCACTCCTCTTGGAAGTTTGAGTCAAATTTATAGAATTAATTTCTTTTACAATAATTTAGAAGGCTAAATCGTTCTCCGTTTCTTTAAAAATGTTAAGAGGCTCATTGATCCCAAGCTTTCAAATAATAAATTGGTTATCCATATTGAGCTCGAATAAATACATCAAATTTAGTTTTATGAATTGGACTTTTATTCTTGTCATTCTTGCAAATGTGCTTATAGTAGCTCGATCATCCTTGATTGACTTTGGTTCTATGAAAAAATATCACTGCTACCCAAATCCATACTGTGATGCTAAACAATTTGATTTAGAAAGTTTAGATGGTCCAAGAAATTTTCTACGATAGATTATAGCTTATTAGGTATATTTCTCTTCAATCCATTTTGATTGATTGCAAATTTCAATAGCTTGGAGAGTTTCTTCAATGCTTAGGAATACTTTTAGGGTTATTGGAGGAGAGTACTAAAGTTTTCATCTTGGAAAGGCTGCTAAGATTATTAGGAATGAGGCCACTAAAATTGTTGTCACTAATGTCAAGATAAGTCAAGTTGGTGCATCTAGTAAGCTACTGACATGGAAGCGAGGTTGAGGTTCAAGAAAATCCAAATGATATTGTGTACATAAAAATTGGAGCAATAGAGTACTAGTTAAACTAAGTTAACCTATCCTACCCACAATGTATGCAACACTCCAATTATTCATAAGTGCTAGCTAAAAACATTGATGAAAATATACAAATAGATCACCAATACCAACCCTTATTGTACCAAGCTATGTTGATTAAGCTCCAAGATGGTGATATGTGAATGCCCTTACCAACAACATAACATTACATAAGGAGGCAAGATGAGAATGGTTTAGGTTGCATCCAATTTATAGATTTTTGGATGAGGGATTGGATGGCTATGATCAATCTAAGGGATCAAGGGCTCAAATTGGTTGAGAGGATTGGGTTTATGAGGAGAGGGAAAGTGTCTTCACTTGGTTGATGAGGATGAAGGGGTCCAAGGTTCAAGAGGAATTAGTGGTTGAGGATTCCTTTGGAGAAAGTGGATGGATGAGATGAAAAGGTGTACTATGGAGTACCTTGTGGATATAGGTAAGTCCTTATATCCCATGTGACATGTACCAAGGACCCTATCACATGTACACATATCCATACCTTGTGTACATACCTGCCTATGCCTATGTACAATCTTGGAGGATGTGCATGCTTTGAGGGGATTTCACCAAGGTTAGGAATGTGCAAGCAAGGAATTAATGGGTTAACTAGTTTCAACCCTCTTAATGAAAGGTGGATAAAATATACACTTAAATAAATAAGTATATGTATTTAATTTTTGGGATGATGATGGGAGACTTAGGTAAATAAATATTTGGATTTGTTTACATAAGGTGGACAATAGAAAAAGGATTATTAATGATTTATTGCTAGGAATAGGGTTTGGTGAATACTGATGAATAGTGATTGTATTAATTAAATAATAAAACATTATTTAATGAAAAAAGGATAAACATTATAATTAATCAAATAAATATGTGGATCTATTCAATCAATTTTAGAGGAAATGGCCAATATATTAGTTGAAATGATGATGTCCTCTTTAGAGGTTAGGCAAGTTTGGGAAAATATATGTGTGCTCTCAAAATGGATTGAAAGATGCAAGGTAAATAGAAGAGGTGAAGGGATAGGTAATAAAGAGGATGGAGGGATAATGGATAAGATAGATAGGATGAAGGGGATGGGGATGAAAGGGAATGACTAGATATTCTAAATTGGCTTGACATTGTTTATTTGATATTATATTGGACATTATGAAAGTATAAAATAATAGGGTGATGATATGTCCCATCCATAATAAAATTAAGTTACAAACAAATTCATGTTGTATAACACCATGATATGGAAGACCATAATACTATTGTGGTAGGTAGGTTGTAAAACCATTATATATGCAAGATGAAAAGATAATGCACACACACAAGCAAGAAAATATTCACAAAATGATTCAAAGACAAAAATGGTGTTGCCTTGGTCAAGTTGAAAAGCCAAGATTGATTGATTAAAGGAAAAGAGGGTTGTTGATATGAGAATGATATATCATAATGATGATGATGATTTTGATCAAGGCTTGCAATGAGGCTAGGAAAAATTCTAATGGATGTAATTGGATGATTTTCTTGGATTGCATAGTGTGAAGCATGTGGATTATGATTTTACCAAGATATTTGGATTTATAGGAGCATTGGACTATTGAGGGATTGGATTGGATTGTATATAGGTAGTGTATATCTTGATACCAATGATAATAAAAAATCTGAGTCAAAGGATAAATGATAGAGGATGAGGGGAGATGATTGGATGTCGATAGTGAGTATAAACATATGAAGGGAGGGGTTTAGAAGTGATATCCAAGGAATAATTCATTGAGGAATAACATTCCCACTCTAGATAATTCATGTGTAATGAGGCACTAGGATGCTCATATTTTAGCTAAAGAAAGAGTGTGTTAGTCACTTATGAAATAGGGGATGGGAGGATCATTGGATGGAGGATTGAGGATAAAAGGAGAGTGGATAGAGGGAATTTAGATGGGAAATTTAGAGTAAGTATGATTATAAAGATTATTAATATCATGGATGGATATGATAGAAGGATTAGAAGGGAGGAGGATAGAATACCTTCACTAATTGGTGGGAAATATGTTGAAACCCTTGTGGGAAAGTCTACTAAATTTATGGGAAATGGTAAGGGAGGATGTGGGAAAGTGAGGGGATAGCTTGATGGTTAAAGGCAGTAAAATATTTATGGATGGAGGATATGGAGGATTAAAAATAAAGTGAAGTGTGTATTTTCTAAAGCATGTGTCAATGTTACCCCTATCCTTATCAAGATCAAAGAAGAGTGGAGGGATTGGAAAGGGTGGGGGATGATGGTAGACATGGATATAGTGGATGTGTAGATGGGATGAGGGAGATAGAATGAAGTAGATGAAACTTGCCCCAAGTATAGAGTGCAAGTGAATGGGGGGATTTATACATGACACCTATTTTCCAAGTTTTCATCATAATATTTTCTCAAGGTGCTTATTTACTAGGTTTTCACTGTTGGATTGATTATTTCTCTTTACTTCCTTTTTTGGTTTGATTTTTCATTTTGTATTTTAAGGATACGATAGAAATATATGGATAACAGGGGGGATGATGATTTGGATAAATTATAAGTGAATTGGGAAGATAGTGAATGGTGGATGTTAGTGAAAATCAAACATCTATTCCTATACTAAGCTGATAAGATCCCATTTGGAATGACCAATGAATGTTGGTGACAACCTTTTTTGAGTCCTAGGTGAGATTTTAAAAAGGATAGGCATGGTGTTATCAAAGTTGGGATGATGGAGGATGCTATCAATGTAAATGGTAGAGTGGAGAGAGAATATGTGGATTATGCAAAGGAATGGAGGAAAGACATATGATGATGTGGATATGTTGGGTAATGGGTGGAATTATGTGGAAAAATGTATGGAAGAAAAAATGGGATGGTGAAATTATGAGGAAATATTTCCAAGGCCAACATTGGCACACACCTTGATGGGTGTTTAGACAAGGGAGTTTGGATGATTGATTTTGAGATGTAAGGATCCAAAATAGATTTTAGAGGGGTATGCACATGGAAATGGGACCCAAAATAGGGTCAAAAGTAGTCATTTTTTTCTAAAATCAATTACAAATGATCTTGGATGATAAATTTAAGATAGTCACACTCAAAATTTAGAGATGTAACAAGAACAAGAGTCGTAGTGCTCAAAATCTACTTTCTAAACTACTATTTTTTTTTAAATAGTGGAGATTCAGAGGTTGAAATATGGGGAGTACACAATGTGCTTTTTTTGTTAGAAAAATATAACACAACATCTAGTGTGCTCCCCCTATAATGTTGATTTTTTTTTTAAGTATTTCAAAAATTGTTCTAGTAGAAAATTAGCTAACATCGTGTAATTTATGCCTAATTTTTCTATTAAATTTTAATCAATATAATTTTTATTAATTTTTAAAATGGACGTATCCTAAAAATAAAAGTTTGAGCTTATTCCCCGATAATTATTTGAAAGTTAATAAAAATCATGGTATTTCTTTTTGAATGTGTATAGAATAAAGTTAGAATATAAAAAGGTCATTTGTTTCAAATTTAGATGAATGGATAAAAATGACACTAAAAATACTACACATAGGTTTTTAGAAAAAATAAGACACTAACAATAGAAATTCAAGATCAAAATCTTAACGTATTGGAAATATAGAAAAAATCTATATGATTAGAAAGGTAAAAGAGAGCTTGACATTATTGTGGTATTTTTCACATCGACACTAAAAGATGTGCAATATTGATGAAGAGCATACTTGATATTTAAGTGTTTTTCTATATTTTATAAAAATATGCCTTTGGGCATTGAAAATGAATTCCAAGCTTTAGATTTGATGCCCAAGGAAAATCTAACCTTAAGGGCTAAAAATAAAGGCAACAAATAGTGTAAATGTGCTCACGTTATAACACGAGTGCATTTTTGTAGGTAAAAAATAGAGAACTGTCAAAAAGCATGTGCATGCCATGAGTTTGGACCCACATGCTCTATTTTACCTTCCAAACTATGCTTTCACTAACAAAGAAACACACTTTTTATAATTTTGAGGAATTTCAACCATTGTTTGACAAATATATCACATTTTTCTTGTTTTATGGACATAAAAGATTTGAATTGTATGTTTTTAAATTGATCTGATAAATTGAATGATTATTTTCATTTTTTTTATTTGATAATAAAAAATATTAATTATTTTAACCAATTTTATTCAAGTGATATATAATTTAACATCATATCAAGAAAAGTGATCAAAATCTAAAACATTGGAGGAATGTGAAGAAATTAAGAAATTGAATTTTAGAGTTGAAAGTACATCCTCTTTTCCATCTATAATGGCATGAATTTTCACCCCTAGGAAAATTCCACATTTACATTACGCCCTACCTTAGAGAATAAAATTTGATGATGCAATCCCTACACCTGCCACCTTTCCCTATCCACTTGGAAACTCATTTGTGTGTCGATGGAGGAATTTTCGCTTGGGAGGCTAGTGCAGCACACAAACATCCGTGCAACACGCTTCCATCCTAACATTATTCTTGCCTCTAGAATCCGCAGAGGCATTACACTCCTCCATTGGACATGAAGTGTAGCATTTGTTCCTGACAAGGGAGCAAACCTGAGACACAGAAATACACTCACAAAATAGAGAATAATATTTTCTATTAAAATATGGAACTATTACATGCAGAGGATCACAAATCCTCGAGCTCTGTGATACATGCAAAATTACAGAAGTTCAGAAAAATTACAGAATTGCAGCAAATCCCCTTTTTGCAACATGCGAACTCTTTCCCCAAAAAGTTACCCAAAAATCAAAAATCAGCCCATAAATAGCCTCTTTCTAGTTTGGAGCCAAAAATAACATCCGAGATAAGATTTTGGCATTTTGGCGCGAAAAGTACAATTTGAAATTCAAAAACTAAGTCCTAATTTGAAAATTGGCAATTTTCCAAAAATTGGCCAACTTTCAGAAGCCATAACTTTTGATCCGAGACTCCGTTTTTCGAACCGTTTGCATCATCGGAAAGGTCTCAGAGTGAAGAACATGCTAAGAACTTGCTCTACCAATTTTGAAAATTTTTGGGCCCATACGGGACCGTTTAGTGCCTCAAACTGGACTCAGAAGGTTTTTCAGGGCAAAAAGCAAAAACTAGAACTTCAATAACTTTCAAACCGTGAATGATCTTGACCTGATTCTTTCACCAAAGTGCTTATTTTTCCCTCAAGAACCTTCCCATAAATTTTTGTCTTCCCACGCCTTAAAATTCCCACCTACTAAAAATAGCAGTTGAGCAGAAAAAGTAGAAAAGCAGTTTTGAAAGTTGGAAACTCTTATTCGACGAAAAGGGTATCCAGAAATGCAAAAACATCTACAAAAATCAAACAAAAGCAACATAAATGGAAAGCATATTTTTGGGTGATGCAAGATTGCCTTCACACCACTGGATGCTCCTGCATCAGTTCCTCCCTTAACCAATTTCAAAAAAGCTTATAATTGCATGATTGTGTATTTTAATAGTTGTATTTTTATTATATTCGAAGGTTGGTTTGCTACATGTTAATGATGTTTGATGTATTTTGGGAATCAATAAACTAGAAAAGAAAACAAGGAATTACTATCTAGTTACATTTGGAAAATATATGTTTTTTTAATCTAGAATATTCCTTATTTGTAAGTTAAATTTTACTATCCATTTTTTAATTAAAAAAAGGAATTGAGTATTAAGTAATTTGATATCAATGCTAATTTAGAAAAAAGGAAATAAAAAGGTAAAAATGAAAAAAAAATGGGAAAAGGGAAGGCATTTTCCATTCATTCTGATTTTTTTTTTAAATTGCTCTCAAAACCCTCTCCCTCTCAATTTGGAAATGGAAAAATTGATTGATTGGAGGAGTTTTTGGACATGGATTAGATTGAAAATTGGCTGCATTGAAGGTGTGTTTGGCTTTTATGCCAGTTTGCTTCTCAAAAATAAATTTGACATAAAAATTGGCAATTTGGTGTGCCTCAAATTGAAGGTAATTTGATATCCTCTTGCATTTTTAATTCTTTCAATTCATGGGTGTCAAGCCCACATTAGTGGTAGCATGTGGCTTTTTTTTAAGTCTTGAATTCATTGGATATCTACAGATGATAATTATTGATTAGGAAACTTTATAATGCTCATTTTAAGTCATTCCTATGGTTTTTTTTTTGAGAAATTGAAAAATATGAAATTGAGTGCAAAATAATGATGTTGTGCATGTATAAATCAAAAAGATATATTTTTTAATTTTTGAAAAAAAAAATCAACATTCAACAATGGTGAATTTGGGTGATTCATGGTTTTTCATTGGAAAAATAATTTTTTTTTATAAATTTTAGAATGATTTAGAATGAATTTTAATGAGAGAAAAGAAGTCCCCTTATTATTTTTTCATTTAGAATCTTTTGAGAACATGTTCAATTTGTTATCCTGGACTTTTTGAACATTGGTTTCCATGTTGCATCCAAATAGTGATTAGGTGTGAGGAACTTAAGATTTAAGGTATAAAGAGTTGTGATGGAGTGGATCTCAATGTTGTATTGAATCACTAGGTGATGAGGCTTCAACATGTGAGATTTTTAAATTAAATTTATAATTATATTAAATGGGGTAATTATAATGAACCAAGACATAAGCTTAGTGACATACTCAAAGTGCTGGTGAAGGCTCAATATGGACATCATTATATTGATTTGATGGCATGCCCCAAGCACTTGTAAAGGATTAATATGGATTCCAAGGACATTCCACACTCTAAGAGTGTTGAGTGTCAAGAGGTACCCTCGTTCCATAACAAGAATGCATAATTCGTCTTGCAAAGCTATAAAGCTACTATGATGACACCTAATTTCCCTCATCTAGGATCCTCTTCCTTATTGTAATTGTATTTTTTTTATCCAACAAGAAACTTGACACTAGCCCTATGTGTGGTGTTTGGTTCAAACCTTGATTATCTATGTGTTTAGGAATCCATTGTATGCTTAATGGTTGGCATGTGTTTTCTACATGATGTTGTTCATATCTTATGCCTACATGTTACTAATATTCTCTTTGGCATGTTTATACTATGATTGGCTGATCATTATGGTTGGCATATTATATTATGATGGTTTATCATACAATTTAATATGTATGTTGTGGTGGTTATTCATATTTCTTGCTGTGTGTGTGAGCCATACTCCCTATTTGGTATGAGTGTTTTTGTATCATATGACTATCTCCTAGCACAATGGGTTGGGCTTACAAGTACCACATGGTGAGGTGGAACTCAACCATCATTGGGGACTAGTGGATTCATTGGAGTGGCACAGCCATGTAAAAGTTGAGAAAATGATTCATATTTCTATTTTTTTATTCAATTGTAACAAGTTGTAAAATGTATAATTCAAGATATTTGAGTCCTTATATGTAAATATAATATTATATTGAGACCTCCTAATGGGATGGATTGTAAACCACCACATAAATGGTGACAATGTGATTATTGATTTTATCATGTAGCAACATTGGTGATGAACATGAATGTTATTTTATCTACTTTTTTTAATTTATTTCTATGTTGATAAAATAAAATTAAAGCGCCATTATATTTGGGCTTAAATGTTGGAATTGTGAAACAAGCACAAAACCACGAGCCACAAGATCAAACACAAACAAATACACCTTCCATGCAAGAGATCTGCAAACAAATGTATGCAATTAACTTCAACAAGAAAAAGCTACAGAAGAGAGAAAACTTTCAAGAAGATATGAAAGCTACAGATATTCTCCCGTTAATAATTACAATGAGATCAATCCTTATAAAAGGAGATCAAAAAACCCTAAAGAAAAGCCTAAAGGAAAACCCTAGTGTGCACACTTAATAATTAATAAATAATTAATTATTAATGTGCCTAAGTTTAGCTTAAGTAACTAAAGTGATAAGTGACTTAATTAATTAACCAATATGATTAATTAAGTAAAACAACTTATTACTCTAACACCCCCCCTTAAGATGAACTTAGGAAGTAGCTAAAACACTAAGGAAAAGATGCATGAAAGCAAGGAATGGGTCCCGACAAACAAGGCCAAGTAAGGTACCCATGTACAAATAGAAGATCTCTATAAAGCGGAGAAATAGAGAAAACCACATGGGAAAAAACTCTACTCCAAGAAGAGATCAAAGATGACTGAAGGACTAAGAAGCCTCCAAATCAAGGAAATGTCCTAAAAAAGAAGAACATGTAGACCATCACATAAGCATGAAGAAGCTGCAAACACTGTCAAAAGATGACTGCTACAGTGTTGAAGAACCTCCTCTGAAGATAGGATGATCAGGATCAAGAAGACAATAATTTGCATGAGTGCCCCCAACAACACTACTTGAATCCGATGGAAAACAAAGGCAAACACCTGGAACGAAGATACAAATGGCACAAGTACCAATAGTCTGAAGAACACTGATCAACTGAAGATGAAAGATTCCCTTCCAAGGAAAAACCAAGGAAGCATTAGCACAAACAATATAATACCCCCCATAATGCTGACTGAGAGAGCCTGAAAAATCCACTGAAATATTGTGTAACACCCTGTAGTGCATGAAGGAGAAGAAACATCTGAAAGTGCACAAGAAAGCACCTACAACTGAAAAAGTGGTGTGCAAAACAAAGCACACATGCATGAGGTTGGAATCATATAGATCCACTGTCGTCATGTAGGGACACTCACTAGACAAAGGTGTGATGACAAAACAAAGGCACTACACAACCCCCCCATGACACTTTATAATATAGTGCGAGTACAAAATATGGCACAACCTTATGTGCAAAATCCCCAAAATACATGTACAATACTATGGCACTTTATCTCAATGTGTTTACATATAAAATATTGCTTACAAATGATGCTCAAAATGCCCAAAAAGGATAGAAAATTGGAAATACATGAAGAACAACCAAAAATGAAGCATCCCATGCAAACAAGAAGTTCCCAAGAGCTAATATGTCCAGGTAATTTACCAGAGTGTGAAAACACAGAAAAATGAATAAAATATACCTAGAGTGAAATCTGGAAAAATTGCATGAATGGAACTGAAGAGCTCTGAAATACAGTTCCAACGCCGCTGAGATCGCAAAAAATGGAGAAACTGATCAAAAGTTATGAGCTCGAGACTGAAAAAATCTCCCCTAACTTCAACTAGCTGTAGAATGCACCAACAAAAAAATGAAGTGATGAGACCCACACCATTGGAAATTTGACGGAAGCAGCTTTCTGACGATATATCGTTTTCCAAAAAATGATATCATATGTCCAAGTTATGGCCTCTGGAATAAAACAACTCCAAAGGGGAAAAAAACCAGTGATGGATTAAATTTGACGGTCATACAGTCATCGCAGAAAAATCCAAGCCTAAATTTGACAGCCAAGTGGCCGTCGGCAGATTTGCACAAGTGGGCTTATTTTGAAAAAAATTGTTTTTTAAAAAACAACAATAAAAAAACATATACATGAATATTTCTTTTTTAGAAAAAATATATTTAAGAAAAACTTTGATTTAAAAAAACATTAAAAAAGGCAGCCACATGGGTGCAAGTACACTGCATAGGTTTGTACCTGCATAGTACCCTACGTAGGTACGTACCTGTACAGGTACCTCCTTTGACTTTCTTTTGTTTTTTAAACAAAAAAAAAATTATTTCAAAGCTTTGTTTTAAAAGCTTGTAAAAATATATTTTTTTCAATAAAATAAAAAAATTACGAATTTTTTATTGCAGAAAAATTTATATATATTTTTATTTTATTTTTTGAAAAATCAAGCACCCCTGGATCTAGCAAAAAAGCCCTTTCTTCAAACCCTCATAGATCTGACAAACGAAAGCCAAAATTGACGAAACAAAGGTCGATCTTAACTATTATGGCAGCTCTAGATTCAATGGAGAGGTCTAATTCACGCGAAAATGCTTCTAAAAACTTCCTCCAAAATTTGCAAAGAAAGCAAAGGGGATTCAGATCTGAAGCCTGCAACCCTTGTTGAAGAAGAAAAACTCATAAATCAAGAAGGGGTTCGTTGAATCCACGTTCTGATACCATGTTGGAATTGTGAAACAAGCACAAAACCATGAGCCACAAGATCAAACACAAATAAATACACCTTCCACGCAAGAGATTTGCAAACAAATGTATGCAATTAACTTCAACAAGAAAAAGCTACAGAAGAGAGAAAACTTTCAAGAAGATATGAAAGCTACAGATATTCTCCCGTTAATAATTACAATGAGATCAATCCTTATAAAAGGAGATCAAGAAACCCTAAAGAAAAGCCTAAAGGAAAACCCTAGTGTGCACACTTAATAATTAATAAATAATTAATTATTAATGTGCCTAAGTTTAGCTTAAGTAACTAAAGTGATAAGTGACTTAATTAATTAACCAATATGATTAATTAAGTAAAACAACTTATTACTCTAACATTAAAATAGTGTAATATGGTAGAAAAAACGTGATTAGGATTTCATTGGAATATGTATTGTTTTTATTTTCCTAGTGTTGGGTTGTGTATTAAGACCCACCATGAGTTTTGTCATTTTGGTTCTTCTCATGGTAAGAGGGAAAGTGGGGAGAGTGGAGAAAATTTATCTTCATCTCTCATGTCCTTAGACTCATCTTGGAGTCCCTTGTTTACCTCCTAGTTCTTGGGAAGCATCATGTCTATTTGGTTGTATTTCAAAGATTGGATGTGAATGTCCACCATGGTCTTTCAATTGTTTATGGTTATTCTTTTTCATATTTTTATGGATCCTACACATTGTCCCTAAACATGAGACCTTAAAATAGTCATCTATCAAGTCTCTAATCAAGACTACAACTCAACAAAAGGAATATATTATAGAAACAAGACTACAACATATAATTTGGACTACAGTGTTAATTTTGGACTCTAACACAAATTTAGGACACTTGAGCAGTAGTGCACTAGTATCCCTTCTATGCACTATTGTATTTTTGGTCTACTAGCATCATTTTTACACATTGTATAAGACCTCCATTTCATTAGTGCATGAGTACTTCCATGCACTTTTTAGGGAAAATTTTTATACATTTTTCCCTTGGCCTTGCAAGTCTTCTGATGTTGTCACTTTTCCAACAAGTCTTGCTATTTTAAATACATTGGGTAGCATGCATTTGTACAAAAATGGCCCATTGTCATTCCAAATGATGGAGAGTTGGTACTTCTAGTGGGGCAATTTCTTATGAAGGCTATTCCCTTTTGTTAGTTGGGATATTTCCCACCATGGCCTTCATAAGTGATCCTTGTGTGAAGAGAAATAATGACTAATCTCATAATTGTCACTCACTCGTAAAAGGTTTCTCATAGTTTTGTGAGCATCATCAAGAGTGTTTAGGGAATGGATTTGAGGTGGATAGTTCCCTCATCCTAATCATGTGTGATGTTCATGAGAGAAAACAATCATGGGGTTAGGACTTGATCATCATGGTGTGGTTCTTCCCTCTCATAGGTTCATTATGATGGTTTCATTCCATAATTGTTAAGTCTTCCATTTGTGCCACCTTTTTTGAAGCAATGGTGATTTATTGTAAGTGTTGTCAATGTTTTGTGTTGTGCATGACATGAAGCATCACCACAAGGTCGTTGTTATGCCTTTTGTGTCAATGTGTTTGACACAAAACCTTGTGTGCATGTCAGTGTGTAGTGTGACATGCCAATGCCATATCTTAGTTGTTGAAAGTTGTTAAAATATTCTTCACTTCACTAATTTGCCTTGAATGTGTTTTTTGGGACATTGCACAAACATATTAAGGATGGACTACTACTCAATGATATCTTGATTTAAGATTGATCTTGATGAAGTATTTCGCTATGGAGTTGGGCCAAGAGGTTATTAATGTATGCTAGGGAATATGAGGTGTTTCAAGGATAATCTTGTTTTAATGAAAGATATAATTATAAAATATACAAAGAAAAAAGAAAACATAATTAAACAAGACATTAAAATGTGCATAAGACATTAGCAAATTTGTACTTCTTTTCATTGAATAGGATACAATGGATGTTATAAATAACAAGGTTAAGAATGAAGAAATGGGTTAACACATCAACTTGTTTTGCTTAGATTTCTAGACCTCCTACATTGTTGTCTCTCATGTGAAGAGTCAAATATCTATATATACAATAGAGTTGCAAGGATTGCAAGAAGATAAATATAGAAGAGTTCATATTGTATAACAATTTGGCCTTCCAATTGCAAGTAGTTGGACTTTTGATGGTTCACTTTCCTAGTCTACAGTCTATAGGTGGAGTGTGATGCAAGTGGCATTTGTGCAAAACTATAGACTACATGATTGGAAGTTCCGAGTTGTGTGAATTATTAATGATATCAAGTTTGCACATTCCATTTTGTTTATTTTTGAACCAATTTCTGGATTTGATTGTGTAACAAATTTTTACATCAATGTGTGAACTATGTCAATCATATGAAAGACTATTGATACACATACAATTGCATCAACTATTGTTTGCATGGTAGCATGAGATGCCACAAGTGTTTGTGTGTGATACATAAAATACTAGCCTACACAATATTCTCTAGAGATTGTACTAACCATGCTTATATTAGAACACCTTTAGAATTGATAGTAGTGATACACTAGGCATGATGTTAAGTGTTTGGGGGGTGATGGAATGACCAAGGAAAAGCGGACCAAAGCTTCCATGAAAGATAATTTTCTAACCAAATCGATATCCCTCATATAGAAAAGAGGTGTACAATTAAACATTTTTATATTGATCAAAACTGAAAGAATTACAAAGAAAATAAAAAAGGCAGTCCCAAAAGAAGACTGCAATGTAAATGAACAAACGAGCAACAACTCACAAAATTAACCTACTTACAAACCCAACATTGTTCTTCCAATACCAAAAAGAAGGCAAGCTTTAAATTATTCATCCCTTCGAGTTGATTAAAGAAAGAGAATAAGAGAATAAGAATTGTTCATCTCAATTTGATTGAGTTATAATGTGATATGAGAAGAATTATAATTATGCTGAAATTTTTATCCAAAAATTTCAGAATAATTATCATGAACTATGAAAACTACATACTATCAGAATAAGAATTGTTTATCTCAAATCGTTTGAGTTGATATGAAAGCACAAGATGGGAGTTCTAGATATACCCCTTGGAATTCTTAGACTAACTCTGCAGTTATGGTGGGGAATAAAGGATTGAGATCAACCGACGAGTAATCGATGATCTTTTGATTAACCAAAATTTGACGCTAAGAATAAAATAAAGTGAAAAATAATTGAAAATTCTGATAAGGAGAGCAGTCTGATTGAAAAGACTACCCCATTTCCTTGATGTAAGATTGTACTGGAAAGTTTATATTTTAAAACCACTGTACATCAAATGTTTCTGACATGGAAACTACATTTAGAATTACTGTACATTTCAATTACATCTTGATTGAAGGAAAGGCCCATCATTAATTTATATTCTTACACAGGAGTTCATGTCTGCTTGGTACATTCTCATTGTTTGGGTACTGTAGTATTCTTTTTCGCGGAGATATTGACCTCTCATAGTTTGGGTACTGTAGAATTCTCATAGTTTGGGTACTGTAGGATTCTTTTTCGCGGAGATATTGACCTTTCATAGTTTTAGCTGTGAGATTTTTATTAAAGAATATTTACCTGTCATGGCCTGAGTCAGATCTGTTATAAATACTTGTCACAAGAGATGGATGTTTTGGGCAGAAGATCTACTTGTGGTAGCTTTAGTCAGATTTTCTATAAATACTTGTCAGCTGAGATGGGATTGTAGTGGAAGGTCTAATCCATAAAGGTTCATTAAAATGTATGAAAAAATATGTAATTTTGTGAATAGTAAAGTGAAAATTCAAAAAAATATTTTGAAATTTTGCATTATCAATTTTGATTATGTGCAATGGACTGCGAGTGTAGAAGTGACCTAGGTGAGATTTTACTAGTATGGAAGTGACTCTCGACTATGAAAAAGAAATTTTTTAACGAAGTGTTCTGGTTATGATATATAGATTTCTTCCTCTAACTCACCATGTAAGAAAGTTGTCTTCATATCTATTTTCTTAACCTTAAGGTCAAATGTAATAAAACAAGATAACTATAATACATGGATGGTTGTTTAGTAATTGAAGATAAATCTAAACAAAATCAATTCCTTCAACTTGAAAATATCTTTTTGTAACTAATCAAGATTTGTACTTTTCAATTGTGCCATCTAAATTAAACTTCTTGAAAACCCATTTACATCCAATAATTTTCTAACTCTCAACCAACTAAAGCAAATCCCATGTGTCATTCTTTTCATTACAACCATTTACTCTTCCATGGCCAACTTCCAAGATTCATAGTCATCCATTTGTATTGCCTCATTCACAATTCTAGGCTCATCAATGTTAGTATTCAAGGAAAATGGTATCTAAATAATGTGGGCTATACCTTTCTAGTTACCATCTCATTCAAGTGGACCTCCTCAAAGGTTGAGGTGGAGATTCTTTATATGATCTCATCAAAGAGCTCTTAGCATTTTCATCCTTATCTAATCTAGCACAAGCTTTTGATTCATCATCTAGTATAGCCTTCTCAGTCTATGCTTGTACCTGAAAAACTAACTTAGCATCATCTTGTGGTTGCTCAATAGTGGAACTAGACCATATCCCCTTAAATATTACATTCTAACTATGCATGGTCTTTCTAGTCACAAGATTCTAAAGATTGTATTATTTCACACCTTCACTATAGCTAATGAAGATACATGATGTGTTCTAGATCAAGGGACTTGTTGAAAGACTGCATAATAAAGCATCCCACGTAATCACACAACACACCCATACATTATTAACCCTCCTATAATACAAAAAAACATGTGAACAATTTTATGATAAGCTATAGTAATTTTATTAGCTACCTATAGCAACATACAACACAAAAATATGTTAACTTATAGTAGACTACAACATATTGTCACCTATCTCTCTCTTTCTATAAGATTCCACTCATCCTTCCTCTTACTCCTCTCTACACTCTAAGGAATCTTCCCTTTACTTAACTCTATTTAGCATAGTTTAAATCATTTTCTCTCATTCAACTAGGGTTCATTCCCCCTCTTCTCCTACCAAATATCAATTTCTCTCACATGAATAAAGATACCTTTCCTTGCTCTCTCCAACTAACTAAGATTGTTCCTCTCTAAAAAAGTATATAAATCTAGAACATTATCTCCAACTACCTAAGATTGTTCCTCTCTAAAAAAGTATATAAATGTAGAACATTATCTACTAACTTTTTCTTGGCTAATAAATAACTCTATTGACCATATCTCTTGCTAACTTGAAACAAAAGAAAGGCACATTGCTAACCCTACTACTCACTCATTAGATAAATAGTCAAGAAGTCATTTAGAGGTAATTATAGCTCAATAATATGGAAGGAAAACCATGTAGGCCCTTGTAATGAAATACCTTATTTAAGAAAGTATCAAACCATCCAGGAAATTATAGTAATGTCATTCTATCAAAAAATAAATTCAAGTTTTTATGTGGTGATAAAAATATATGATGACCTAGAAGGAAATAATGTTACACAATCAAAAGAATAGCTAGTAGCTTAATGCAACAACAAAAATGTTCAAAGGCCAAAGAAAATGGCCTACCATGTGAAAGAAAGAAATAGATGCCAAATGGGACTAAATGACCCAACCAAGGAAAATATCCCAGATCAATCACTTGATAGATTACCTTGCAACCAAAGAATAGACAAGTAGCACAAGAATCGTACTACACTACTAAAGAACAACTAGTATAAAGCTTGAATAAGTTACAAATCTTCCCATGTGAAAATTAGATTAAATAGACAAAAAGAATGTGGTCATGATGTTAAAGATAAAATCCATAATTAAATATACTACCATCTAGAAATAAATCAACAAGAAATACCCAATTAACAAGAAGCCAGTTGCCATAATAGGCATGTGATGTGACATTTGGCCAAACAAAAGGAATGAAATCTCAACCTCAAAATTTAACTACCACATGTAATGAATTCTACCACAAATTAAGAATGAAAATTAGATTACTAAATCAATGGTAATTATATGAAATGCATCATCTAAATGGTTTCATGTAATAAAAGGCAATAAAAAAACTCCCTCCTTTTAGAAAGATAACAATTAGCAGTTCAAAAAGTTTAAACATATGATCCTTTGTGTTGCTTATTATGCATGCAATACTAATAATAATTTTATCTAATCACATCTATAATTCAACATTAATATAAAGCATCCTTTTATGCATTAATTTTCCTATAATATCAACAAGGTGTCATGCTTTAAAATGTATAGTCCTCTTGTCACAGTAATACATAGGTCCTACAACAAAAATACATATTCTAAATGTTTCCTTTTTGTAACATATTAAAAACACATGAAGTTGATTTGTAGCAACTATACAAAAGCATGTAGCAACTTATAGGTATCATGTAGAACAACTACAATTCTAAAGTCCATTAGGAACCAATATCCTTCCTATAGCACTCTCTAATAAAATCAAGTTAACAAAAGCTACAAAGCAACAAAACACACCAAAATTAAAGAAAATTTGAAACCAAAACCTACTATTAGTTTTGGTGATGAAGGATTGCTTGTGAACTTAGATTATTCTAATCAATACACTTTACATCTTTCTAGTCCAACTTAGACCTCTTTTCTTTGGGAAAATGAACATATGCCTTAGAATCAAAGACACATATATAGTAAAGTGGGATTTTTCACATCCAAACCTCTTGTGGGGTTTTTTCAACAAGCATCAATATAGGATCTACATAGTAATCATGTAACATTTAGTTCTAACTAATTTATTCAAGAAATTCTAATCTAGACCAACACCAATAAGCATACTCCTAGTCCTCTCTATCAATTTCCTATTCATTTTCTCTATAACTTTGTTTTTCTTAGGAGTGTACATAGATGTATCATGGTACATCATTCCATTCATCTTAGAAAATGTATTAAATTATCCAAAAAACCCTAAACCATTATCCATTCTCAATTAGAGTAGACTAAGGCTCCTCACTTTTATGTGCAACACATCCCAATCTACTTGTATGAATCCAATTTTTCTTTCTAGTGAGTGGACCCTATAGATCCTAATCCATCAATAAATCCTCTATTTTAATCTTATGTTGCTTGAATTTCACTTCATTAAAAATTTACATCTCCATGCAATATGTGTTTGTCATTTCTCATTGGGAAATGTGCTGTACACCTTGCATACTACTAAAAATGTAAAATTAATATTTATATGTGTTGTACCTAGGGAATCCAAGGGTGTGTGTATCACATGGGTTAGACATTCTTGGGCTTATTTTTTATGTTGTATTTAACATTGCGTTAAATATTTAATGTGGATTGCACATTGAAAAATATTTAATAATGGGAAAACATAGTACAAAAGGGAAAATTTAGCACCAAAAAGAAAACGAGGGGGGAATGGTTTTGTAAGCTCATAGTTTTAGAGGCACATGGTTTATGTAATACCTCTTTGTGGTTTTATGCGATCTTATTTCCAATAAAATAAAGCACATGAATAATTTTTGAGGCTGACTATCATAACCTTTGATTTTTTGGTTGAAAGTTGATTGAGCATTTCTTGTAAACTTTGCATATGTGCGAAGAGGAAGCATGGATTGGGATGTTTGGTTACATGATTCTTCTTTTCTTGTTCATATGGAGTGCAATTAGTGATCTTGATGTTTCATAAGCCTTCCATAGATAATCTATAATTTTATTGTAATATTGATTTGTGAGAATATATTGAGTATGTGAGTGATTTTAAAGGTTGTTTTTTTTGTTATTACAGTTTTCCTAGGGTACATGGTATGCCAACTTAACGGTGTGTTTGTTTATTCTTTTGCATTGTAGATTATGAATACTTGCTTGCATACTTTTCTCTCATGAAGTTTAAGTTAAAATAGTTTAATTTATGGATACAAATTTCCTTTCATTTGGTATCAGAGCCCAATTTTTAAGTAAAGGGAGGATATCTCACTAGTTGTTAACCCTTGGTATGAGTAGATCCTTGTGCACAATTCAACTTATGGTATTGTAGGAAAATAATGAAGAAATTTTTAAGGTTACAAATATGCTTACAAACTGGGCTTGTTTTCTATGTAATATTTGATGAATATTTAGTAAATGGTGTTTTTGGTCAAGGATCTTTTGATGAGGATTTCAGGGGTGAGCTTCTGCTAAATACCTCCTAGATAAAAATAGACCTTGTCATTGAGTCTAGAAGGCCCAAAAACCTATGGATCCATATATAACTCACTACCTTTTTCCATTACACTTTTTTTTTCCATTTTAGAGCCGTGTAATAATCCACATCACATTTGGTTGTACAATCCATACAACCATATAAAATCCATATGGATCCATATAGGCCATATGGTGGAATAGTTAGAAATGGCAGTCACAAATATATAGGTCATTAGAGAAAAAATATATTTTTTATCATGCCCAAATAGTCGTACAATACCTAGAATAAAAAAATATTGGTTGGTATACAAAGGATGCAAATGTTTAAATATTAAAAATTGGGGCACTAGGACTATAGCCACCCAACATAAAGTTGTAACTAATCTACAATGGGATAAAAACTCAAAGGATGCAAGGTGGCCACATCACCAATAGGTCACCATCTAGGACCACACTATTAGTAAACACCAAACCACCACTCCACCACCACCAAGGTGGCACCACCAAAACCAATCATTACTAGTCAACCATTTGTGATGTTACCTAGTGTCCACCTACTAGCCATCAAGTGTTAGCTTTTGAGGCCTAATGGAGTATTTTTTTTAGAGAGCATAACTTTGACTCAAGGAGTTAAACTTTTGCATTCTTATATTTGAAAAAAAAAAAAAATCCAAGTACTATGTTGGTATCAATGGTATTTTCATATTTTATTATCTTGGATAGAAAATACTAGTTAGAAGTTAGTTTTTCTTTCCTTACAGTTCAACAAGTCATATTTTGTTCCTACATCATGTTAAATTTTTGAATTCATGTAGGTGACAGAGAGAAATTTATGAGCACTTTATAGTGGATTAGGTTTGGAGATGTTGATATGTGATTTATTCACTTAAATTTTTATTTTATCTATTTGTTGGTTCCTTTGACTATGGTATTTTGTTAGTTGGCAACAAATCAAATCTAGAGATGATTTGGTGTTTGATTCATATAAGACTTAATTTTTCATCTCTATTTGTCTATGTTTGAAATGGTTACCAATGTGATATTGAATTTATATATTACATCATGAGATCTATGAGTTGTATAGTTTTGTACTCTATCTATACTTATAGGTTGCATAGATAACTCAAATGTGGGCCATCTATGCTTAGGTATTTTAGAGTCTAGTTTAGTCTTACAATTCATTAGTTTTGTTGTCACTATGAGGCAAAGAGATGGTGTTACTTGGTATAAATTTGTTGTTACTTTATACAGATGTGTTGTAGAACCTACAGTTGTTGACAATGATACAAGACATGCGAGACTCATTAGAGTTGTAATCATGCTTTCATGAATGTTCCTTGTATTTTTGGAGCTTTGGTATTACATGGTTGTTATGTGGATACATTAGGTGGTGATCATGGTATCATGGAAGTGCCTTTTACACTTGGAGCTTTGGCATGACATGGTTGTTTGTGCAAATACATTGGATGGTGATCACAATGTCACAAAGTTTTCTTGTATGCTTGTTATTTGGATTGATTCTTGATTGTAGGTAGTGATGTACCTTCTTTATTTGGATCTTTTGGTTCTTCTTTTACTTGTAGAGCTACTAGTGTTTAAGTTGAGTAATTGTATATAAACCATAAGTGATCTTCATTTAGGAAATGATTATCGTGATGTCATGTGTATCTTAATGTCATAATTTAATGGGAGCTTTTATAGTGATGTGGATTTATCACTTTGTGATGGATGATCTTCTATAGTGCTTATTGGTTTCATGGAGGAGTTATTTGATCTTCTTTCTTGTTACAATGAGAGCTCATTGACATCTTGATTTCTATTAATGGGGGATGGTTACCTTAATGTGATTTAGAGATGCTGATATATTAAAACCATGGAGGACTCTTGGAGTCTTTGGTTGAGGTGTTCATTATGATTTTCTAATTTTTCAAATGATCCCTAATTTATAGAAATGGTGTTATTATTCCATGGTGAGATCTTTATTGCACATTATAGTTTGCATTTACAAATTCTCTTAGGAGAAAATATGTTCATTCAAGACATATGAGCTTCTTTTAAATAGATTTATGATATCATGTAGAGTTTTTGATTCTAGAGTTGAAGATTTGATGATGATTTGGTATAATGTGATAGATGAGTGGTATGATCATTTTTCTAATGATATTTTAGTTATCGTAATGTTGCATTAGAGTTTGGTTGGTAGGCTATGGTCAGTTGTACACCTATTTTAGATTTGGGTGAGCCTAAATATATTTTTTCTTGGAGACTATGTGTTGAGATAGTTACTCTTTGATGAGGTTTCACCAAGAATATTGATGAGATTACATTTCTCGATTGGATGTGATTCGACATGGACCTATTGAGGAGATTGTTCTTGGAGAGATTCATTATGGTTTGTATCCTAGAGGAGTAATATCATTCCCCACTCTTGGTCCTGTTGGTGAACACATTTTGCATAACAATTATATCCTTAAGAATGACCTTTTTCCTAAAGAGCAGTGAAAATTGTACCAACAATTGGATAGATTGCTATAGGATAGTGGTCTTTCTCAATTTTTGAGAGGGGAAGCTCCCTCCTATGATAAAATTTGGAGGTTTTTATGGTATTTTAACCAAAAACATCAAAAAGTAAAAAGGAAAAACTAATGGGAAAATGACTTATAGAAATCCTAGTCACAAACACATGAATACTAATTGGGGTTTCACAAACTTATACAAGCATAAAGAAAGTTCATCACAAAATCAGAATATACATTCCTATATTCATATGATAAATAATAATAAGTATGATGTTGTAAAAATGATGCAGGAGCGTCCAACGGTGTAGGGAAATCTTGTATCACCCAAAAAAAATGTTTTTCCTTATTTTATTTTGTTGTTTTGAGTTCCATGATGGCACTTAAGGGGTGTAAGATAGTCATGCATCAAAAATAGCGAAAAATAGTCACTATTTTTAGTAAGTCAGCCTAAACAAGCTCATATTGACTTGAAAATTTACCCAAAGGAGTAGAGCTGAAAAACATTTTTGATCGCGAAAGAATCACCTCAATACCCTGCACGATTTGGGAGAAATTAAATTTTTTGTCCTGGGAAATTTCTCCAATGCAACTTCAAATTCAGATATGAAGACTTTAGAGGCCCTGAAACAAGTCAAAAAGTCAATAAACTGACCTACAATGGGTTTGCACACTATAGAACTCTTTGAGAACTTTCCAACGATACACAATAATAGCAAATCGAACACTCGGATCAAAAGATATGGCCCCATGAAGTTGACCCTATAAAAAGTGAATTTCATTAAAATTTCTTCCTATGCCAGAAATCAAATGGTGGGACTTTTGCGACCAAAACAAAAGGGAAATTTACACTTTCTAGAACATTCTAGGGTATTATTGGGTAAAATAAAAAGGGATGTGAGGGGGTTGTAGAAGGTGGCTCCATTAGTGTAGATTGTGGCTTCGAATAACAGTTTTTTCTTTCAGAGTTGATTTTTGTTGTAATGAATCAATCTCACGAGGTTGTGGCATATAAGATCTGAATATGTAAATTCATTTTCTAAAATTAATTGAAAGTGAGTTATCTTCTGTCTCACATCTTCTGTGTTGGTATCTATTATTGTGTCTGTGTGGTTTTAGGGGTGTAGCCCTCATCAAAAAACAATGGAAGAATGACATGTAAAACCCATATTATGTGAAAAACTATATTATCAACACACTCAAACCAAGATACAAAGGTTATGACTGCATTTGTTTGCACATGTTGTGTAGCTTGTAAATTCTCTAATAGATGACTAATGGCTTCCCACAATAATATATAGAAAATTAACCTATTCAACCTACATAATATAGGTAAACTAAACAAAAAACATGCAAAACGTATAAATGTTTCATGTATTATGGCATTGAAGTCACACAACTACAAACACCATTTTGTAAAAAATTGTATCTAGAAAACCCTTTGTTTATCTCTTAGTTATGCTCAAAACATAAAAAGAACTAAAATAATTGGAACCCAAAAGAAAAATGAAAAACCCATTTTACATTTGAAAATATGGCCTTTATAGCCCTTGAACCCCTAAATGACTTATAATTGATTTATAACTATCACTTTTAATACTTTACAAAATGTTTGAAAATATTACAAAGTTCTTTTTAATATCCAACTCATTTTAATGAGTGTGTATATCCAACTCATAAAAAATAATTATAAACATTAGTAAAATTGACTTCATAATAAAGAGACAAGTCTTTGTGCAAATTTGACAAGTTGATGATTGTCATGGAATCATGTCAAACACCTTACATATGTTGACCGTAGGTATGTCTGTAACCAACTAAAGTATCTCTTGTGTTAATTTTTCTAGATATCCAAGTAATATCTCCATCTCTAGAGCTTTTGTTTGTGCCTTCCAAACCTCTACATTACATATAGATCCTTTTATCTTGATTCTTGGCATATCTTTTCTTAGGAATGCTTTTATGCATCGTTTTAGTTTTATGCATACTTTCTTCAATTTGGTTCTCCTTTGCTTAAATTTTCCCATTCTCAGGGGTATAAAGGAATGGTTTCAAATTATCATATCCAAATCTAGTACACACTATCATGTTTCTAGATCTATGAGTTATTTGTAACTTCTCATTTTCATGTTCCAAGGAAGCACAATGTTCCTTTAACATTTATATATCATTTGATAACTCCAAAGAATGTTCTCTCACAATTTTTTATCTCTATTTCAAGCCCTTTGTTGTTCTTGTAGACACTAAAAAATGTCCTAAGCCTGTGAGTGTCATTTTTCTTCATCCTCGTCCTTCGATAATTGAATAATTTTAGTTATTCATTTTTCATCATTTTTAATAGCTTAGTAGTGTTGGCTGTCACTTTGTCTATGCTATTTTATTCTAACCCCATCTCACATTTGGGGGCATATCATTCTTATCATAATCCTTACCAAGATATCTTTGGGGCATGTACCAGTTGATCAATCTTTTTCTTTGAAACAACGCGACAAGCTGCATTGTCTCAAAGAGGGGAAAAATGTAGACACTAAAAAATGTCCTAAGCCTGCGAGTGTCATTTTTCTTCATCCTCGTCCTTCAATAATTGAATAATTTTAGTTATTCAATCATGTTTGATCATATTCCTCTATTAATTAAATAATTTTTAATAATTATTTAATTAATTCACTTTCTAATCTTTATTCTATCCTGATCAATTAAATAAACTAATTGTGTCACTAATTTCTCCCTCTTCTTCAATAGTTAAATAAATTATTATTTATTTAATTATTTTGTCACCTTTCATCTATAGTTAAATAATTACCATTAATTATTTATCTATTCATGGTCCTTTAATTCTTCTATAGTTAAATAATTATTAAAATTATTTAACTATCTCATGCCACCTCCCCTATTAAATAATTAATCTAAATTAATTATTTAAGGACTAATTTTCATCTCTCCATTTAATTAAATTGATAAATTTAATTAAATGCTCCTTTTGTCATTTTCTCTAAATAAATAATTTATTTTCCACTTGTCCATTTTCTCCATTTTTGAATAAATAATTTAAAATAAATTAGTTATGCACCTCCACCTAGTCAAAGATGCTATGTCATAATCCCTTATCATAACATTCATTTCTATCATAGCCTGCATGTCTTGCATGTCTGTCATAGCTATCAGGCGTCGTAGTCGTCGGTGTCATAGCTTTTCCATGCATGGCATATTCTTGGTGCATCAATTATGGACCGTTGATCTTGGCATCTTTTTTGAGACTTAATCCCAACCATCCATTTCGTAACATCTCTCTCATGCATTCTCATCCATTGATCTTGAAATCTTTCTAGAAGATTTATCTCAACCATCCATTCGAATGGTTGTCTATAAAAACAACCTTCCTTCTCCATTATCAGCTTAACAGCTAATTATCTCCAACTTTCTTGCTACCATTTGCAGGTTTTGCACAAGTGTTTCAACAAATCTGAAGGAAAAGTTGCATAACAAGAAGAAGGAGAGCAAGAGAAAGAATCAACCATAATAGGGAGTGCTTTTTTTTATGTTTTACATTTTTTATTCTCTCTATTATTTGTTTTCTCTTGTTTGGATGTGGTTTAATAGCTTAGTAGTGTTGGCTGTCACTTTGTCTATGCTATTTTATTTCTAACCCCATCTCACAGTTCTTTTTCATCATCTTATAAAGTCATTTCATATGTTGTCATAAGTCTTTATTCTCACTCTTTAAGTTTCTCATCAACCTAAATAGATATTCTCTCTCCCAATTTCCCTTTAATGAAAAATAGAGCTAGAGAGTTCCTAATATGTATTTGCTCTTCACCTTCACAAGGGCCATGCATAGATGAAAGTCTACAAGAGTCATTTGTGTCCTTCACAATTGTTATGGGATATGCCACATTTAATTCATCCACTATTATCCTTTGTACTAAACCTTGGTTGTTTGATATTCCCTTACCATGCTTCAATTGCAAGTTTTTTGGAAGAGATGAAGCTTCTTTCATCTTGGCTGCAGTCCTTTGGATAATATACTTGAGGATCTTTTAGGTCTATGAAAATTGGGCAATTCTTCAAATAAGGGGGTAAACTTTATATTTACAAAGGATGAAGCTTGTCTAAGAACAAAAGATGTATCAACATAATTCTCTTCCAAGGGCTCACATTTAGCACAATGACTATTCGACCTTTGACTTATAAATAATCTTTCAAATATCTTCACGTGATTGGTGGCACTAGCATGACATGCCCTTCAGTACCACAGGTTTAGGGGGAGACTAGACCTCGTGACCTCTTTCCTGCAACAGGATGCTTTAGCCAATCAAGATAGGCCCCTTGCCCCAATCTTTCAAATATCTTGTTAGCAAAGAATTGTGATAATTCTTTTCTAATGCTCTTTTTGGAATTTTTTTTCTTGACTAATGGCTGTAGTCATAGGCCAAAACATTAATTCTATCCTGAGCTTCTTTAGCGTCTCCCTTTTGAGACTATTGTGGGACCTCTTCTTTAGCCCACTCAATGGAATGAGAAATATTTGCAACATTTTCTTCTATGGGATTTGAAACCATTTAGGCCATGAATATAAATGGAAATCTTGTGATAAAGATGGCAAAGAATTTTGTTGTGAGGATGGTGAATTATTGGAAGAGTAGAAACGATTCTTCACAAAAAAGGTTGAGAGAGTAATAGCAGAGGTTGTGGGAGTTGGAATTACAATTCACATACCCTATTTACACTTCCACATTTGGTTACTCAAAGCGTCAGGGCTTGGAGAGATTCTTGGTACTATGGGAACCTCTAACAAGTTCCCATTTCCTTTTGAAGTGCCCATAAAATTATAAAAATGTGAATGAAAGGTAGTGTGGGACTTAATCTTCTTTTAAGAATTATCAAGACTTAGGGGTGCATTAAGAACTTTTCATGGTTTTGGGGTGGAATAGGAACTACCTGGAGTTTCTAGTAGATTAGGAATTTAGAAATGTCACGGGTTCTAGGTAGGTTAGGATTTAAAGAAAATTTCAAGATTTTGATAAAATTTTGGTTTTAAAATGTCAAAAAAGGGTAATGACATGAATACTAAGGGTCTTAGGAATCTTAATGATTTTAAAATCCAACCACTATCATAGCTTCAAATATTTGATTTTTGAAACAAGAGAGGTGCCACAATATCTAAGCAAGAATGGTGAACAAAGATGTATGCATAACTTTTTCCTAGATCAATATGTTTTCACAAAATATTTCCACATTGTGCATAATAATGTTAAACACCTATTTTCCAAACCATTTAGCTCCGACTTTTATAAAACTCTTGATTTAATCATTTTTACAAACTACCTAGTGAAAAATTAGACTTCTAATATCTCACAAATTGAAAGAAATTTTGATCTAAAAACTTGTCATATTAGGAGAAATACTATTAGGAAAATCCCCATTAAATTATTTTGAACCATCTCTCATGGATTTTGAGATTTAGTTGTTTCCATATTTTTTTGGCAAATTGGACTACTCCTAGGATTTTGATTGAAACAATGGATGATTCTACTCTAAAGTGGAAAGAGATTTGACACTTGAGGATAATTGGAATATTTTTGACTAGGAGCTACTTAAAACAAGAATTTGAAATCAAAATTTTCAAAGTTTGGCAAGTTCAAAATAGGGCCAATATTCTTGATAATGAATAAACTAATAGGCATTTCCCACCTTATTTTCACATGCATTTTAATTTTTGCTTTATTTTCTTATGGAATGAGTCTTGAGCTACAGATAGTTTTGGAGGGTTTATTTTAGGATTACTTGGCATGGATTTTTATTGCTTCTTACGTATATGATTTTATCGTAAAGATAACTTTGAGGAGTATAGAGGATAGTTTTAGGATTATTCCCTTTGTTTTGAGAATGGATCTTTTGGTTTCATCTTACTTCGATTTGAGAGGATTGCATCCTAATTGGTCTATTGATTCACATTATATGTTTGATCCTTGAGTTGAATGGTTGGATGTTGTGAAGGATTTTCTCTTTGGGCTTTTATGAAGTCACAACTTGAGCACTTAGAGTTTTTGATAGAAGGTCATTCTACTTGGATTTGCACATGGTTTTTATTTGTAGGTTCTCTTTGTGGTCTTGTGTTTCTTCCTAGATATTTATACAAATGATATCGGAGTTGAGGTTTATTTCATTTGATATTGTGTTTCATTTTTTTTAGTAACAACATGGAAAATCTTTAATCCCTTTCATTTGTTGAGTGTGTAGAACTTGGGAGAGCTATGGGACTAGTTGAGAAAGTTATGTTGTAATAGTTTTATTTACAAGTATGCATATCATTGTGAATGTTCCTTGGTACTTATTGATATTGATAACATTAGCGACAACTTCTATGTTAGTAGTATTGTTGGATCTTTGGATTCCTTGATCATTTTTATATTCGACATTACCCATCTAGTGACAATTTTAGGTTGTATATGTGTTCTTTGTTGAATTTTTTTATTATACTATGGTGTTGAGGGCCTTGATTTTTTTATTGCATATTTTTAGTGTTACCTTGGAGGACTTATTTATGTAGGATAGTGTATATACAAGGAATTGTGATCAAAAAATTTATTCAATTTGATGTGTTAGAAACTTATTGTGGTCTCTATTCTAGCTATGGTGATTAATTCATGATAGCTACTTGGGTGAATTTTTACCATTATATTTACTGTGTGTTGTGATATTGAGTTTATGTATGATTCATACTTCTATGTATGATGATCAAAATGAGGAATGATAGTTAATTATAAGAAATGTATGATGAAGAATATTGTAAATCTTCCATGTAATTTAAAACATTCGAGCAACTCAGTTGATTATAGAACATAACAAAATGCATTAGGATATGAAGTACCATGATGAAACAAGTTCCATGGAATACCCCAAAGGCTAACTCACAAACACAATAAAAAGAATAAATACACAATCAAGCAAGAAACACATGCACACATAATGAAAATTGTCACACCCCATTGTGTGTTTATCTATTTACTATTACTATGCTAGGGTAAATTGTTGCATGTGTGAATGTAATTGGAATTATTATTGAGAATATATGTGCTTGCACTTTGTTATCAATGAATTATGAATGAATGTTTATTTCATTTAATATTATGTGATGCAATGCATATATGGAAATGAATGGTTATTGAATTGGATATTCTAAGTATGGAAAAGTATTATGTAAATGCATATTTTGACGAATAGCTGAGTACCATCGAAATGTGTTAAGTTGGATGTAGG
>VDFB02026320.1:46148560-46184173 GCA_007258455.2 Sequoia sempervirens | reverse complement strand
AAACCTAAATGAGTTTACACACACACTCACAGTAGAATGGTTGAGTCTAGTCATAGTGTTGGGAATTGATAATTCATTGTTTAGTATGATGTGTTTGCATTAGTAAAGGTCTTGATTATTGTTGAATGCATTCTTGGATGACGTTTATGTGTTTCGAGTTTATGGTTTCTTCTTTATACTATGCTTAATTGATGAGGTGAACATACGTTGAATGTGTATATATGTATACATATGCATGTCAATGATAGATCATACACGTGAAGGAACACGTATATGAGAGTACATAGGTAGACGTACCTATGCATGCTTATGAACGCGTTGCTTATGAGCATGGTGTTATCGAAGGGACAATGTGACGTGTATGTATATATGTTATACACATCACACGTACATTCCCTATCAATAAGATACCAATTGTATGTGTGCTTGATTGTGTAATCGGATGTATGTGTGTGTATATATATATATATATATATGTATACATGTGTCAATATATATGTATGTGTGACAAATGGAAATGCCCATACGGATATATCAATATATGTATATGTATGTATACATGTACATAAAGGTATATATATACAAACAATATTATATATATGAATGTTAACTTGAATATCAAATGTATACATATTTGATTGACATGGAATATATATATATATATATTAGAATATATACACATATACATATAGATATAAATAGCATTAAAGCTATTCATTGGTATATATATACATGTATATATGTAGACATATATTTTTGACGTATGTTTATATATTTATATATAAGAAGTATTTGAGGTCGATCAGTATATATATTATGCAATGTATTTGAGGTCGATTAATACATATGTTATGCAAATAATAAATGTTGATTCATATAAGCATATGTTTGGTCAATAAATGAGAAGTATTACGCACCATATGGTAAGCACTCAAATTGATATTACTTGGCACATTTAAATCTACAAATAAAGTGCAAAGGAAACGTGAGTATATAACATGTTGTGTAAGTGATTAATATGCATGAATAAAAGGAAATAGACCACAACAATAAATGTGTTTGGTCAAAGATGTTTTGAGGCGCTATTTTATAGGATTCAATTCATCCTGTACATGTCGATTTAGTAGTCTATGACTGAGCCGACAATAATTTTTGTTGTTCGGTGAATGTAGACTATTTCTTTCATAAGCCTGTGACCAAAAGAATAGGGAGATGGCTGAAACTTGGTGCCATAATATGAATACCCTATTTTTTGTAGAAGTATTTCTCTCTAGCAATTTGATTCTCATATTTTGAGCATGTGCATATTTGAAAGTCTTGTATTGCTATCACACAAGGAGGTTGATTTTTAGAATACCAAGTTGAGTTTTTGCTTAGAATTCTACCACCTTTTTCTTGTGATAGATGAGTTGACTTGCATGCTTGAGTGGTGTTGATTGGCATACCTTTTCCTTATGCATCAATGTCTCAATATTTTGTATAAATAGATGAGCTAACTCTCTCATTTGGGATGCACAATTCTATAGTTTCATTTTGTTTCTATTATTTTGAGAGCATTAAGTTATATTGTGAGAGAATTAAGTTATTTTGTGATCCTAGAGAAAGAGTATATTGTGAAGTATTGCATTGAGCATTTGTAGTAGTTGAAGTGAAGCCTAGCAAGCTATCATTGGAAGGTTGCGAATCAGATTAGTCAATTGGATCAAGTGAATTACAAGCATGAGGATCTGATCTCCTTTTACTTATCTTTTATCATGAAAGAATGAATGTCTTGATTAATTTTATTGGAATTGTTTGAGAATTCTTGCATTAGTGAATCATAGTATTTGCTTATGGAATGGAAAAGAAGTTTTTTTATGCTTTTCTATGAAACTGTTTATATAATCCATAATAGGAGGGATTGTTTATCATTAGTTTAAGTATACTAGGAATGATAAAACAAGGATAGGTTAAGGGTTATTCATTGCAAAGTTATTTGATTGATTTAAATAGCTTGTAAGTTACACCTGGGATTTGATTACCCATTGAAGGGAGGGTAACTTATATTTATTCTTTGTGGGTAGAAATACCATTGAGTTTTGGGGAAAGGGAATAGGTTGTTTCTAAGGTTAAAGACTACCTATAGAAGGAAATACCTATGCATAGTTTATAATCTCCTAAAGTCAAATCGAGCTTGAGTAGTGTATGTGAGTAGGATGTCTATCACTCAAGTACTGAGTGAGAAAACTTTGGCCAAAGTAGTGTGATTTCCTTTGGCTCCACTATCAATTCATCGTGATCCATTTATGCATGCTAGTTTAGGATCATAGGGTTTACAAGTTCTAGTCATGTAGGACACAACACTAAGCTCAAAATGGTTGTTGTTATGAGGTTACTCCACCAATCTCTTTGTCAAAGGGTGGGGCCATCTATCGAATGATAGATGTGTAGGGGACCACATATGAGTCTAAGATTGGTGGAAAAGCGATTGAGTAATGCCTCTCCTCCTCAGTAGGTGACTACAACCAAGATTTGAAAGGAAATTCCTAGACCATCTATATCTATTGATTTGAAGCTTGATTGAGCTATGTATGTACTTTGTACACAATCTTTGGAAATATTATAATATGTGAAATATTATTTTAGAAATGGAATCAATGTTGATTATTGTTATGAAATCTATGTTCATTTATTCTCTATCAAGAAAAGAAAAATTTTATGGCAATGGTTAAGTTACATAGTTTATTTACTTGAAAGTGAAAACTTAGGAAATTTTATTTGTCTAAATGATTTGCATGTTACATGTGGTATCGGAGCTACTAGGTTTAGCTTTGGAACCTATGAGATCATCATACTTTCCATCCAACATTATCTAATATTTGGAAATTCTTGTACGAGGATGTGCATCTCAGGTTAACAACAAGAAAGTCAATAATTGAGAATGAGCACTACCTAAAAGCTAAGAAGGAAAAGGGGGCCATTACTCATACGATAGAGGGAACCAACTATGACAATGCCATCTAGTCAAGTGATACTGAAACTTTCAGTCACACCCTTTTTTGGATTAGTGAAGTGAAGAGAAAGATGAGGAGGAGGCCAATTTCAATTATCTACCTCCAGTCTCACCAGCGAAGTCTGATTCCTTGTCACTTTTCAGGGATATTCCCTCGGAAGGAAGTGTTAGTCTAATATTCATATTTAGAGACCCTAGAGTCCTTCCTATGTCAAAAGTAAAAATCAGGGGGGTTATGTCCCCCTTAACTATGTATCGGATGATAATCTGAAGGTTAATTTCCATTTTGGGATAGATATGAACAAATGAGAGATGAACAACAATTTGAGGGGTATACCCTATTGAGTTGTGTCTGAGAGTGAATCTGGGGAATACTCTCCACTTTACTATTTGAATAGTCACTCTATATAATCCAAAGGATATCGAGATCCTTATGAAAAATAAAATCATTTGTTTATCAAAAGCTTGTGCTCAAATCTTATGTGTGAATGAATGCTCATTTAAATTTTTTCCATAAGATAATAAGAACATTATTGAATCTAATATGGATAAACCTTCAGGTATAATCCATTCTTGCAAAGATGGTAAGAAAAAGGACCAATCTTGGAGGAATTCAAGAAGTTGGACAAGGTCTAATGGGTGTTGAAACTGGATTGGATCAAATCCTGGCAAGATTGGGAAATCTAGAGCATGAAATAAGGGTAAAGGATAGAGTAGAGCAGGAAGTTCCAAATAATGAGGATGAGTGAGAAAATTCTTCTCATGATCATGATCGAGCTCACAAACATGAAAAAGAGAAGTCACCTACTCTATCTGAGGAAACTAATAGGAAGCGTATGGCTTTTGAACTTTCTAGGGATATGAAGAAAATAACCCCACCCAAGTTTGAAGGAAGTGCTAGCAAGGATGAAGTTGAGGCATGGTTGGTCTAGATGGAGAAACATTTCAAAATTTGAAATTATTCTAAGGTCACAAAAGTAGCATGGGGGGCTTACCAGTTAGCAGGAGAAGCCTCTAACTGGTGGATGAGCAAGAAAATGGAACTCGATCTCAGCTCTCTTAAACTTACATGGGATGAATTTGTGGAAATATTCTGAAAAATATGGTTACCTCAACTCTATTTTGACCAAAAACTCACTAATTTTCAAAATCTGAGACAAGGTGAGATGTCAGTTAATGAGTATTGGGAAAATTTTACCCATCTGCTACGTTATGTACCAATGTATCAAAAGGATGAGAATTTCCACATAAGGAAATTCATCATGGGGCTTAATAGCCAGATTGGAGGAGAGGTAGATGTTCACAGTCTAGCCACTATGGATCTAGTGTATGAGAAAGTTGTTAAGCAAGAGAAAAAGCTAAAAGCTATCCCCATCTGCCAAGAGAATATAAATTATGAGAAGATTGCAGAAGCTCAAGTCAAACCAACTCTAAAGAAGTTTGAACTTGTGCAAGACTTGCATAAACAAGGGGGAAAAGGACACCAAAATAATGGAAGAGAATCAAGGAGGGAATGTAAGAAGAATAGTTCCAATGGTGGAAATGCTAATAAATCTAGAGAACCCACAAGGAAGAAAGGATCGGCTACTGGATGCTTCACATGTGGGGGAAACCACTATGCGACACATTATCCCAATAAGTCTTTTGGGTCACAATCTTATGGTAACTCACTTCCTACCCAGTAAGTGGCATTCCAGCAATAGATTCACGCTGCCTTGGACAATCATCAAGTAGAGTATCAAGTTACTCCAATAGAGACTTTGGGTATTTTGTTTGGCTTACCCATTTCCATACTTATAGATACTAAAGCAACTAAATTTTTTTATTTCACCTAGAATAGCAAAGCAAATATCTAGGAAAGTTGGTTATATGACAAAGTCGTGGGTTGTAGAATATGCAAACTAGACAAGAGAAATGGTGGAACAATGTTTGTTTGAAGCTAGGATTGAGCTACCTTATTTTTCTACGAAGGTAAACCTATATGTAGCACCCTTAGGATCCTATGTTGTTATCTTAAGAATGAATTGGCTTTGGATACATAGAGCCAAGGTAGACTACCATTCCAAAATAGTATAATTCTTGGATGATTTTGGTGACCAAGTGATGCTACAAGGAATAACTAGGGAGATCAAGTCACGTCAAATTTCCACTATGCAATTGCTTAGGGTGAAGAAGAAAGGATGCAAGCTCTTTGCAATAAAGATGGAAAAGCTTGAAGATTATAAGGGATTTAATTCTCAAGAGAGTCTTGACAACTTTGGACCATAGAATTTCCAAGAGATGGAAGAAGGTGAAATGATGGAAACTAGAGAGATGGATATGGAAAGATATCCTATCTTGAGAAAAAATTTGGATGTGTTTCTAGATAAACTACCTAGACTACCACCAAAAATAATATTTTATTTCTCTATTGATATAATGCCAGGATCTGAACCTATTTCCAAGGTGTTTTACAAAATGATGACAACTGAGCTAATGGAGCTTAAGGCATAGCTAGAGGGACTATTGTCTAAGGGATTGATAAGACCAATTGTATTACTTTGGGGAGCACCAGTAATATTTGTGAAAAAGAAGGATAGTACTTTATGTTTATGAATAGATTATTGTATGCTCAACAAAGCTATGGTAAAGAACAAGTATCCATTACCATGCATTGATGATCTACTTGATCAAATGAGGGGAGCTGTTGTATTTTTTAAGATTGATCTATGATTTGGATACCACCAATTAACAATTAAAGATGAGGACATCTTCAAGACTACATTCAAAACAATATATGGCCATTATGAGTTTACAGTTCTACCCTTTGGGCTAACTAATGCACCAGTAGTGTTTATGAACCTTATGAACAATGTATTTAGGGATTGCCTAGATAATTTTGTCTTGGTATTCCTAAATGATATCCTGATCTATTCAAGGAATGAGGAGGATCACTATAGGCATTTAGAGATAGTTTTGCAATGATTAAGAGAATATACGTTGTATGGGAAACTCTCTAAGTGTACCTTCTTTCAGAAGAGAGTACATTATCTTGTACATGTGATCTCAGTAGATGGTATCTCAATTGATCCAGTTGTAGAGAAGGGGGATTCACTACTCACAAGTTCTATTCATTAAGAGAGCCTCATGGGGTGAACTACCCTAAACTACCTCAAGGACAAAGTGAGAGTACTAGAATCAGAAAGAGAAGGTCACAAAGATTTTTTGGACAAACTGACAAGCTCTCAGCAAAAGGATGAAAGTGCAAGATATGGAAAAAAATGTGGTGCCCTGGTGTCCTAGAGGCACATTGGCATCTCGTATGGACTAGAAAGTGAATTTATCATAGAAAATGGCTAAATGACTACTTCTACTCTAATTGCTAAGAAATCGTGGAATGTGAGAAAGCAACATAATATAACATAACTGATATAAAGTGAAATAGATGATAAAGAAAATAAGAGATAGAAAGGAAATGCTCACAACCATTCGAGTGATGAAACCTATAGCAAATGAATGTCTTCAAAACCTTAATGTGTGATATCTGGAGAAAGTGTTGGGGTTGTATAGGGGTTTTCCTCAATCAAACCCCCATTTTGGTGTTCCCACCTCCATGGATAACCAAATAGAAAGAAAGAGTGTAGCCAAAATGGAAAAAGTGTGGTGAAAGTGAAACCTGCTTCAGGAGTAGAACCCGCACCACCAAGTATGATTGATAAAAGCAATCCCTGCTCGAGGAGAACCCATATCACAAAAGAGGTGATAAAAGCAACCCTCACTCAAGGAGAACCCATGTCACAAAAGAGGTGATAAAAGCAATCCCCACTTGAGGAGGAGAACCCGTATCACAAAGTAGAGATGCAATAGAAAGGAGATATGGAATCCTAAGATGCTCACAATCACAAGACAAGGGAGATGCAGCTGCAACACTTAAGGAAACCAAAGAGGGAGAGAAAGGACAAAAGAGAGGGTTGTGAGAGCTTGAGATAGCTACAAAGAGTGTTGTGGGAATGTGAGAGTGCTTGAAGCTATTGTAGCAAGTTTTATGGAGTTGTGCAAGCAAGATAACAAGAGAAAGATAGGAGGAAAAGGCAGGAGCCAAACCTAGAGAGGAGCTAGAAAGATTCAGAGAGAGAAAATGAGGTGAAAAGATAACATTTAAAGAGAGAAGAGAAGCAAAAAGAAGCTTCTCGGGCAATTGCAAGGAATCTCAAGCTGTTACCATTGACCAAAGGAGGTGACAAGTGGAAAACATGCATGAAAATAGCTATTCAAGCATTGAAACATCGTAGGACACTAGTGTGGTGCACGGACATCCACATGATGCGCTGGTGTCTATATACATCACGCTACAAAATAATGAGAATAAGAAAAGCGCAAGATTTGACACAAAGTTGACACATAAGGGTAGCTATTGAAAAGGGGCTTTTGAGCATCCTGAGAGGGAGAAAGGCTGATGTAGGGGATAAAACGAGCCTTCAAAAATTGCTAAGGGAGTGGACACTAAAGTGGATACAAAAATGCATGTGAAATTGTGAGGGGTGCAATTTTACGATTATACATTTTTCCCCCACTTTAGCGGGCATATGAATCTACACTAATATGCATGCTAAAGGAAACCTATTAAACATAAATAACATCATATGCCAAAAGGATACTGTAGAGGAAGCATACAACTCTTCAAACCACAAAAGTATGCCCCCAGGCTAAAGACCTACAAAACAAATGCATTAGACAAGAAATACCTGCACCAGACAACAATGTTAGAGCACAAAAAACTAAAGGATTTGAGTCAGCAAAAAGAAAGAGACCTCGATGTAAAAGGTTGTCTCAATACTATGCATCATCCCCAAACTAAGAAATAACACATAGAATAATTCTAAAATGAAGAGAGGAAGGGTATATACACAGGATGAAGAAGATGAAGATCTTCGATTTGGTATGTATAAAAGAGAAGAGAAGAGAGAAAATAATTTAAGAGGGAGAAGATAGAAAGGAATGAGAATTACAAGAGAGATGGCTCCACAGGTCCTCAAACCCAAGGAGAGCCTAAACAAAGCATACTGAAGGCCCGCAGACCAACGATGGAAAAATCTTGTAGGATGAAAGTGTCTCACAGGCCCACAAACTTGCAAGGAGGCAACCCCCAAGATCTCTCACATGAAGGAAGCCCCATAAAGTGTGTGTCTTAAATTCCCATAGACCTACAAGAAGGAAACCCAAATTAAAAAGTTCCTTATAGGCCCATAGACCTGCAAGGAGGTGTCCCCCAAGATCTCTCACATGGAGGAAACCAAGATGAAAGCACCTTACAGACTCGTAGATCTTCAAGGAGGTATCCCCGACTCGTAGACCTTCAAGGAGGTATCCCCCAAGATCTTTCACATGGAGGAAACCCATAAAATTAAAGGGACTCCATAGAGTCAGAAAGCGGCTTCATAGGCGCACCTACGAAGCTACATGTTAATATGTAGATAAAACATGGTATAGAACAAAGCAACCATGCAAGAAAATAAGCAGGCAGTCACATAGACCATCAAAAAATTGGAAGGCTTTCAAAGGGGTCCTTTGGGAACCCTTCAAAAGAAGAGGGGTCCACTCAAGGGACACACTATTTCAAAATCGAGGTCTAGTTAGGTTGCTCCCAAGCTAGAGGCCAATGAATTCATTTGAGAAAAAACTTTCAAAGGAGGTCCCTCAGGAACCCTTCAAGACACAAAGGGGTCCTCTCAAGGGACACTTTATTTGAAATATATAGAGAAGAGAAGGGATCCTTAGAATGATGCACATCTCTATAGCAAGTTATCACTGTCCCTAATGTACAGGGGAGGAGAACCATGCAAGATACGTAGAATCATGCAGCATAGAGGTAAACCTCAATATCACTCGTCACTTGAAGAAGAGGCAGGTGCATTAGAAAATAAATGAGTGATAGCACCTGAATCATGAAGTTGTATTTTATCCTTCAAGTCCTTACATTCACTAGTGGAATGTCCAGGCACTCAATGGTATGCACAGAAAGAATGTTTTTCTTTATCATGCTTATGAAATTTCTTACGTGTAGGAGAAGGAAGAGTAATCAAGTGGGCTTTTAGAAGCCTCAAAAAAATACACTCTTGCTCAGATGAAGAATGAGGAGTAGGAAGCAACCCTTTCTCTTGTGGAGAATATTTAGACTACTCACAACAAAGGAGGATCTCCATAGAGAGCATTACAATTTGTGTTCACACCATCCAACAATATAGAAGAATAATCATCTTTGATAGCGAGTGTGGATGATGTTATTGGAAGGTATAATTAGATCAGGTCAACTTTATATTCCATAATGAAGGAATTTGTAAAGTGTAAGGAACCCAAATCATCACCAAAACATGCATTCTTTTGAGAAGAGGAAGGATTAGGCTTAATATTTCTTGCTTCAGAAGGATCTTCTTTAGGGATATTTATCTCAAGAGTATCCTTTGTAGTAGATATTGCTGGAGTAAACATCGACACATTGGAAGACACTGGAGGAATAAGAGTAGGCATAACCGAAACCTGACAGATAGCTGCCATCTCACATAAGTGCATGGCATCAGGGTTAGCCTTAACTATGACTACTTTATTATTAGCAATGAACTTAATGGATTTATGCAAGGTAGATGGGACTCCACCCATAGCATGAATCCACAGTCTACCAAGAAGGAGGTTATATGGTAAATTTTTCGACATAACATATACAAGGGTAGGTATAGTAACAGGTCCCAACCTAAAAGGTAAAACTATTGTGCCTAGGGCTTGTCAACCGATATTATCAAACCAATGAATATCAACAAAAGAAGAATTAAGAGCAGATGAATCAACATTAATCTTAGGAAATAGATCGATACTACATACATTGAGTGCCAAACTAGCATCAATGAGAGTACATCTAATGCCAATTTTATTAATGTTGACTATGATCATCAAAGGATCTGCTTGCTTCTGTACTTCTAGAGGTGGGAGTTCTTGTGGGTAGAATGTAATATTCGACAAATTTGCATGAATATGAACTATCAATGCATCAACATCTATTGGCCTAGCGGAAGAAGGAAAGAGGATATTTTACAAGGCTTCCTGAAGCATACCTTGGTAAACTAGAGTAGACTGAAGCAAGTCCCACAGTGAGATCTTAGCCAGAGTAACTTGAGGTTGCTCGACAAGATCATAATCACTAGGTACTTTAGTTGTAGGTTTAGGAGCTTGAGGAAGCCTTGGTTGTTTATTCATCCTATTCTTACAAGTATGGTCCACTGCTCTATAAGAGGGAGCCTTAGAAAAATTAGGAGAGTCACTATCAAATGGAACACCATTAATAGAACAAATCATTTTAGGAGAAGGACTAGCTGGAGTCACGTAAATGATCAACCTCTTAGGCCTTTGAGGTGTAGAAAAGATGTAGATTACATTTTCAAAATCATCATAGCTAATAGAATAATTATTCGAAGAAACATTCTCAACATCGATCCAAGGAGGATCAAATATGGAAGGAGACTCATCATTCGCTAATGCAACATCTCTAGAGTAGAGTGCATCAAAACAAAGATGAGATTCATCATTCATCAATGCAACATCTCTAGAAGAGAGTGAATTGGAATGAAGGGTAGATATATCATTCACAAATGCATCATCTTTAGAAGAGATTGCATTGGAATGAAGAGAGGGTAGAGTAACATTAATAAAGGTATCAATTATTTCATCTTCTTGCAACAAAATATCCTCTAAAGCAAGAGGACTTTTGTGAGAAGGATTAAAGATATCAAGTGACATGGGTAAAGCCAAATCACCATCACATGCATGAAATGGGATATCATTAACAATTTGAATAAAACTAGACACTAAGCTAATAAAAGGAGATATTAAATTCATTTTGGTGATAGAACTAAGAAAAACCAAAAATCTAGATTTTCTAATTTTTTTTGGTATTTTCTAGGTGCTAGTAATTTGTAGTTTTGAAGGTCTTTGGAGCAGAATTTGATGTCGAAACTTGCGTTGGTCCCTAAAATTTAGTATCCAAAGGCATCGTATTTTAGAGACTGAACTAGTTCTATTAGAGATCTTTCAAACAGTGCAAATGGTTCTGAATTTTGAGCACCGAGTCAAAAGTTATGTCCCCGCTAAGTAGGGGTAAATAAATTCCTAGTTTTTGAAAAACACCCTCTTCACGTTGGGTTCACCAAAATGTAGAGAAGGGGGATTCACTACTCATGATTTCTCTTCATTCAGAGAGTCTTACGAGGTGAACTGCCCTAAACTACCTCAAGTAACAATGCGAGAGTTCTAGAATCAGAAAGAGCAGATCACTAAGATTTTTTGGGAAAACTAACAAGCTCTCGACCAAAGGACAAAAGCGTGAGATACAAACGATAGCGCGTTGGTGTCCCAAAAGTGCATTGGAATCTCATACAAAACAAAAATTGAATTTATCAAAGAAAATGGCTAAATGACTACTTCTACTCTAATTGCTAAGAAATCTTGGAATGTGAGAAAGCAACAAAATATAACAGAACTGAAATAAAGTGAAATAGATGATAAAGAAAATAAGAGATAGAAAGGAAATGCTCACAACCACATAAGTGATGAAACCTCTAGCAAATGAATTTCTTCAAAACTTGCATGTGTGATATCTGGAGAAAGTGTTGGGGTTGTATAGGGGTTTGCCTCAGTCAAACCCCCATTTTGGTGTGTCCACCTCCACGAACAACTAGATAGAAAGAAAGAGTGTAGCAGAAATGGACAAAGCATGTGGTGAAGCAAAACCCACTTCAGGAGTAGAACCCACACCACCAAGTATGAGTGATAAAAGCAATCCCCGCTTGAGGAGGAGAAACTGTATCACAAAAGAGGTGATAAAAGCAATCCCCGCTCGAGGAGGAGAACCTGTATCACAAAGTAGAGATGCAATAGAAAGGAGATATGGAATCCTAAGATGCTCACAAGCACAAGATAAGGGATATGTTGCAAGGCTTAAGGAAGCCAAAGAGGGAGAGCAAGGACAAAATAGAGGGTTGGGAGAGTTTGAGATTGCTACAAAGAGTGTTGTGAGAACGTGAGAGTGCTTGAAGTTGTTGTAGCAAGCTATATGGAGCTATGCAAGCAAGATAACAAGAGCAAGAGAAGAGGAAAAGGTAGGAGCCAAAGTTGGAGAGGAGCTAGAAAGATCTAGAGAGAGAAAATGAGGTGAAAAGATAACATTTAAATAGAGAAGAGAAGAAAATAGAAGCTTCTTAGACAGTTACAAGGAATCTTGAGCCATTACCACTGACCAAAGGAGGTGACAAGTGGAAAACGTGCACAAAAATAGTTGTTTGAGCATTGAAACATTGCAGGACGCTAGTGTGGCATGCAGAAATCCACATGACACACTAGTGTTTGGATACATCATGCTACAAAACAATGAGAATGAGAAAAGCACAAGGTTTGACGCAAAGCTGACACACGAGGGTAGCTGCTGAAAAGGGGTTTTCAAGCATCCTGAGAGGGAGAAAGGATGATACAGGGGCTAAAATGAGCCTACACAAAATGCTAAGGGAGTGAACACTAAAGAGGATACAAAAATCCATGTGAAATTGTGAGGGGTGCAATTTTATGACTATACACCAGCTAAGATCAAGGTAGTGGTAGAATGGCTAGTGCCCAAAAATGCTTCAGAGGTAAGAAGTTTTATGGGTTTGGTGGGATATTATAGAAATTTTTTTGCAAAATTCTCTAGGATAGCCTTTCCAATTAATTCTTTGTAGAAGAAAGAAAAAAATTTTGAGTGGACAGAAAAGTGCCAACATTTTATCTACTCAAAGAGAAGTTAACTAGTGCCCCAATTTTGAAAGTACTAGATCCTGATGGTGACTTCACTGTTATCACATATGCATCAGGAGAGGGATTAGGTGGTGCTTTAATGCAGGAAAGACAAGTAATTTATTATGAATCAAGGAAGTTGAAACCCTATGAGAAAAAATATGCATCACATGATTTAGAGTTAGTAGCGGTGGTTCATGCATTGTAGATGTGGAGGCATTACTTGTTGGAAAATCCCTTTGAGATGAAAACCGATTATCATGGGTTGAAATATCTATTTACTTAGCCTAATCTGAATGTAAGGAAGAGAAGATGGTTGGATTTATTATCTAATTATGACTTCAATATCAACTACATCAAAGGGAAATAAAATTGGGTTGTTAATTCCTTAAGTCAAGGATGTCATATTGCCTCAATCGTGACAATCCAAACTGACTTTAAAGGTCAAGTATTGCAAAAATGCAAAGAAGATTAGTACTATATGCAAGTTAAGCAAGCAATCACAAGCAATCCACAAGATGCAAGGTATGTAGGATTTCATTTTGAACCTAATGGATTACTTAGGTATAAGGGGAAAATGTATACACTTGACTCAAAAGAGTTAATAAATCTGGTATGGAAAGAAGTTCATGAAGCACCATACTTTGGACACCCTGGTGTGACAAAATTTTTGGTCAATGTAAAGCCATTATATTTCTAGAAAGGGATGAAAGGAGATGTTGCTAGATTTGTGGCTAGATTCGTAGAATGTCAAAGGGTGAAAGTTGAACATCATCATCCTGTAGGTTTGTTATACCCACATGATATTCTAGAGAGCAAGTGGAAAGTCATAAGTATGGACTTTGTGCAAGGATTGCCTATGTCAATGAATAAGCATAATGCCATTCTTGTGGTTGTGGATAAGCTTACTATGGGATGAGGATTATTGTTGTGGCTCGATTACACTTCATCCATGATGAATTGAAGCATAATTTATCCACTAAACCTCAATCTACCAAACAAGATCATTCAAATTGAAAAGTTAAACTAAGCATTTATTGAAACTAAAAGTTATAAACTATGAAAACAGTTAAATTCCTACTCTAACCCATTTGAAACTTATCATGTTTTGGAATTGGTGTCGTGTTGATGTGGAACAACGACAGTTTCCCAATCCTGTGATTAGCGAGTCTATTTCAATCAATTCTATGGAAGAGAATCAATGAAACCATTATGATAAATGGATGAAAACCTATTTTATGCTAAATTAAACAAGATTCGAGCTAAGTTAACATGATTTTATGCTAAAAATGAACTAATTATGCAATTGCTAAGCTAATCTAAGCTAATTCTAAGATAAAAGATGAAAACCCTAATTCATATAAAAACTAGGATGGATGCATGGAAGCCATTAATGGATTCTTTGAGCTATTACGCAATTAGAAATAAACTAAAACAAGCTGAAAATGATTAAATTGTGAGTGTGGATGCAAGTGAATTCAACAACATAAGTTTGCAATTGAAAGATGGATCCATTTGTCTCCAAATAGTGCTTTATTTTTAGGAGAGTGTATAAGAGTGAATTTGTGCCCCATGTACAAATCCCCTTTTTTCCTTTATCCACCTTAGAAAACCAAGTTTAGAGGATTAATTCCACCTAATCCCACTTCTTGCATCACACTTGGCACCTGTTTTGAGCATTGATGGAGGCGTTTCTGTCAGGGACACCCATGCGATGCGTAGACGTCCCTAGCAGATTCCTACAACTAAACTTGCAGAGGCGTTACACTTCTCATTGAGAGTCAAGTTGTAACACCCCCTTTGGCCAACCGACCCGAATGTGGCTATTTTTCTCCATCCCTCCTTTAGATTCACTCCTTGAACAAGCATTTTGGAACTTCTTCACTTCGTTCACAAGCTTCAACACACTCTTTGGCATCTACTCCAAGCATTCTAACAAAATTCTTGCACCTCATTGCAGCCAAAGCAACACTCCATTTCGATAGAGAAATATTGGGACCATGCCATTGCAGCCAAAGCAACACTCCATTTCGATAGAGAAATATTGGGACCATGCCATTGCAGCAGAGGCTTGAGTAGTCTCATAGTCTCCCCCAAGCAGCCTTGAGTGCTCTTGGTGGAGGTGGTAAGCTTTCCTCTCCTCTCCTCTATCACTTGGTTGAGTTAGCACTTTACTGTTTGGTAGTGCTTTAGTGCTCTTTACTACATTGTTTTCTTTATCTCATTCTCTTGGTTGTCTGTGGAGGTGGAAACACCTAAATGGGGGTCTAATTAAGATAGGCCCCTATATAGGCACCCAACATTTTCTTCTCTTTTTGTGTGGAGTACATGCTTTTGAGGAGCTAGCTTGTGAGCAGATTCTTCTATGAAATCATCTTCGTCACCTTGGCTTTGGTATGTTTAATTTATCACCTTCACTTGTACTTTTTGTATCTCATAGTGTTGTTTTTCTCTTTTAGAAGTCGCTAGCTAGTTTGCTAGCTTGTTTTATGATAAATTCACATAGTACTTTCAGTCCTCTAGTCATACGGATGCCAGTACACCTGTGAGATGCCAGCGTGTTGCGTTGTCATCCTAGAATTGCGCTTTCATCCTTGGACAAAGAGCTTTCTGAAATGTTGTGTTGAGCTTGAAAACCAGCTCACCTAGCCCCATCTTAGAGTTTGGGTTTGTAGAGTGACTGAGAAGCCTTATGGTCCTTGTTACTCTTGCCTTGCATTTCCTAACACTACACTTAGTTGAGGTAAGTTAGAGTAGCCTGTTGCGTCTTGGACCTCCATGACCTAGGTTCTTGCATGCGATGGTCCCCCTCTCTTACATTTTTGGTGAACTCGATGTGAATCAACGTTCGTTCATCCATTGGTGTTGAGACCTCTCTCGTATCTCGTGATTGTTGTATCTCATGACTCTTGTTAGCAGAAGTATATGACACCTCCTGATGGAAAAGATGAAGGTGTCGATTGGTCTCTCTATAGGCCTTTTCTCTAGTCTCATTGTTAGTTTGGTTGTGCAGGAGCAGTTGTCAAGGAACAAGATGGTATTTTTGACGAAACCAATCATGTTCCCACTCCCCCTGCATCTCCTATGCCATCATCAATAGATGAGGATGAAGTCATTCAAATTCCTATAGAATACATTTCCACCACTACGAAGGGATTAGGAAACTTATAAAATCACTTGGATAGAAATCTGAAGATGGCTAGAGCCACTCGGGTCATTAGTGAGTTAAAGCATATGATGAGTAAAGATCGAACAAGCATAGAAGTTCTGACTAGCCCCCTTGGTCTCACTGAAGCATGTGCTCCTTCGAACAATCCTAGCTACACACAAGGAATCACTTTTGAAGAGCATGAAGGACAGTTAGGGGTATTGATGCCTCCCACATCCATCTATATGGCTGATGTGGTCCCTTCTATTAGTATCCCTTATGTCTCTAAACAACCCAAAACTATCAAATTTATCAAGGTCCCCTTGGGCTTTAGCTTCACCCCTCCTGTCGCCTCTAGTGGTGGAGGCTTTAGCAGGATGAGTGGTGGGGGATTTGGTAGTGGTGGTGGATTCAATAGTGGAGGTGGTGTTGGTGGAGGTGGCTCTAGTGGAGGTCATGGTGGTGGTTTCGGTGGAGGCCCTACTGATGATGGAGGCTCTGGTAATGGATCTAACGAAAGTCACATCAGGCCTTGGCGATGGTTCTGGAGGAGGTCCCTCTAGCCCTTTATCTTCTAATGACCCTATTCTTAACACTCTTCTTCAGAATATGGGTAAGATGTAGAGCTAGTTGGTGAGTCTTTTCGAAGCCTCTGCCCAGCCTATCTTTCAGCCCTTCTTCCAACATAGCCCATTGTCGATTACAATATTAAACACTCCTTTCCCTCAAGGAATGGAGATCCATAAACTTGAGAAGTATGGTGGTAAGGGAGATTTGTAGAAACATGTGTCTACCTTTAACACCCTGTGCACCAACTTCTTCCATCACGATGCATTGATGGCTAAACTGTTTCCCCGATCTCTCAAGGATACAACACTCAAGTGGTATTTTTCCTTTCATGACAGCTCTATTTTCTCATTTGATCAACTTTTAAACCAATTCCTCAGACAATTTCAAGCAAACATCGAGCTAAAGATGACCTTTTCAGATCTCATCTGGTGTAAACAAGGAGATAATGAAAAAATCATTGATTTCATAGTAACTTATTCTGACATGTAAAAGGTATTTATAGGGAACTTATAGAGGCCTTGGCAAGAGAAGTTCACCCTTATGAAATACCCTTCCTTCACGCACTTGTGTGTAGCCTTATGAGAGTACCAACGGATGACTGTTCAATTCAAGGGATCCTCCTTGCGCTCCCATTCTAAGGGGAAGTCCATTGTATCAGTCTCTAGGAAAGGTAAGCCCATTGTGAATGTAGTAGCCATTGCTGATGACAATAGCCTCAAATGTAACCAGAAATTCACATTGTTATCAAAATCCTATACTTCCATCTTACAGAAGTTGTTGAAGGATAAGATTGTAACTTTACCAGCTCCTAAGCCTATTAAAGAACCCTACCCTAATTGGTATGATGGAAGCACTTATTTTCAGTACCATCATGTTAATGGACATGATACCAAACATTGTATGTGGCTACATTATGAGATATAAGACCACATCGAAGATGGTACCATTTGTCTCGATGGGAATAAACAAAATGCTAACAATCAATGGAAAAAGCTAATAGTGAACTGTAGATATACATGGACCCATTTCCATCACAATCTGCTAACATAATTATCGATCCCATTGATTCTATTACCCAACCTGAGGCCTATGTCAATATGGTCATGGTAAATTCCACTGTTCCACCCACACCCTATTCACCAGACATTGCATTCACATCACAAGATTTACCCTTAAACAACAAACCCTCACCTCTCTACATTCCCACTCATTTCAATGGTAACATTGTGATAGGAGTCTTGATAGACCCCATGAGCCACATGAATGTTATCACCAAGGAGACATTAGTATTGAATTCATTACAGAAGGAAAAATATGCATGAAAAAATCTACCATTCGTACATATGATAGTATGTGTCTTAAACCTTATGGATCAATAACTTTGTCCATCCTAGTGGGACCTAGGGTTGTTGACATAGTTTTTGATGTTATCCCAGTGTCATATTTGTTTAGGTTAAAACTAGGCATACCCTTGCTTTCCTCCATGAATGGAATCACCTCTATTATTCACAAATGCTTAAAATTATCCCATGAATGTGTCATGCATGACATTGGATACTAGTCATTGGTGTCCCATGGTGGATATTCATTGGATCACTTTTGGACCTCCCCAGTTGGTTCACTTGCTCCAAGAATGGACCAACTTTACAAAAAATATGTAATGTATAAAATTGGGGGAAAGGAGGAGCCAAAGCTGACCCTTCCCACAACAGAACAATCAGTCGCCTCCTCTTCCCGAGAAGAGAAGGAGAAGCCTGCACCGACTACTCTCCCTTCCTAGAAAGGGAAGGATAAGTCCACACCGGCTCCCTCTCCTTCTTGTAAAGGTAAAGAGAATGCTACCTCCTCCTGGACTGCCTCATCCTCTCCCCCTTCTTGGGAAGAGTATTGGATGAGCTAGCCTGATGGCTACCCACTGAATCTGATGATTCCTCCTTGGCATAGGCCAAAGCTTAGGATCATGGACCTTCCCAATGGATACCCAAGACCATGGTACTACTTATGCGGAAAAAAGAAAGGTTCTCGTAGAGAATTCGACCCCTGGCATCCTATCGCTCCTACTCCTAAGGTAGTGAATGGAAAGAGGCCCGTTTCTGAGGCTCTCGAGTCGACTCCTCCTATCGTTCCATAGCCTATTCCTCCTTTTCCCGTGCAGGAAACTTTCCCTCCACCAAAAATAATCATAGTGGATGTTCTTATGGTTGACCAGGAACCTCTTGTTCCTTTGTAAACTCCAGCCTCCAACTCCAAGAGTTGTAGAAATTGCCTTGCGCACAAGTATAAGCACTGGTGAAAAGCTTTCTTGGCCAAGTAGGCTACCTCACAAAGGAATGAGGAGGAATGATCACCCCTGCTTCAGGGCCTCCTACATCATCTTCTTCCTCCCTTCCTTCTATCTCCCTTCATTCCAGTTTCGTACTACTCCCGACTTCTATTGCAAGTACAAATGTACCTAACCCTAAATGGGTACAGGTGTTCATCACTCCCTCGGTGGAGCCACCTTTGGTGATGTTCATTCTAGATATCTAGCCTTTCCTAAAGCCTGTGGATATGGTTAATACCTTAGTTGTATCCAATGTGGTTCTTTCCTCCTCTCCCTCTATGCCTCTAGCCTCATCTATGGGGATTTCATCTCCTTCGATGAAATAGGATGTGGAGTGTAGTCCTTCTGACAACGAAGGATGAAAGAGGAGTCTGCCTTCTCCACAAGGTGGCCCCATGTTGACTTGTTCTATCTTGGTGACGGAACTAGTCCCAGCTTCCCTTGAGTTTTCCACTGCTCCCAAATCATTCGACAAGCCTAGCGGTGAACCTCAGGTGCACCATTTCCCATCCACTGAAGTTAGACATGGTGCTCATGTGGGGTGCATGTTTAACTCCATGGATAAATTCCTAGCCTTGTTAGCGATCTTCACAAAATTGCTAACCTTAGCTCTACAAGAGCTTGGTGAAGAAGACCTTGTGGGGGCTTCTTCCTTAGCCCTTGTTGCAAGAGGGTTGGATGCTCCTCCTCTTAACATCCCACCATTGCAAGCTCGTACTCCTTCCCCTTATGAAGATTTGGATTAGGAAGTGGATGACCTCTTGTTTGATCAATGTTAGCAGGAGGCCCTTTCTTGATCTTGTGTGTGTGTGTGTGTGCTTTGTGATGTTTTCTCCCATATTCATGCTAAGTGTGCCTACATGACCCTTGTCACCCCTATTGGTGCTTGGATACAGGCATGGTTTTTGTGTCGTAAACCTTATTCTATTTGTATCATCATTCTTCCATCTTTGTGCTTGAGTTTCGATAAATTGGGGATGATGCAAAGTGTTGGGAGCCTTTGGGCGTCCCTTCCATGTTGACCCAATTTCTTATTTTACTTTGTTTTTCATGCATTCTTCCTGATCTTGTTGGGGATTGATGATCTTTCACCTAGCACTGTGGTTACCTATTATTTATATGAGCTCAAACATATCTAAACCCGCTAAACCAAATCCCCCTGTGCTCTTTATTTGTGTTTCTATCTTTTGCTTTATCTTTTTCTCTTCTTTGCTTGAGTTGTCCCTCTCATGCGTGACAATGCCTTTCTTTAAAATTTCAATTTTCATAAAAAAACATTTGTTACCAATGAATCTTTTCTCAAAAATCTGCACAAAAATTTTCTTTGGAATCACATTCTCGACTTGGAACCCTAATAGATTGTGTTTCCTTCATCATAGGTTCATATAGAAAGGACTTGAAAACCTTCCTCTGATGCGGGAACAAATTTAACTTTCCCCTCGCGTGGAGGCATATCCTTCCTTTTGAATTCCTTAATGAAGTGAACATCTTTTGAAAGGATCCCTTGATGATGGATCACTCTAGAAAAGAAACATCTACTTGCAAACTGTGTCCCTTGAGTAGACCCCCATTTTTCTTCGCAACGGGTTCCCAAGGGACCCCCTTTGAAAGTCCTTATCTTAAATGGATTCCTTCACATCTAGCTTGGGGGTAGCCTGACTAGACCTCACCTTTCAATTATTGCATCCCTTGAGTGGACCCCCTCTCCTTTTAAAGGGTTCTCGAGGGACCCTTTTGAAATACTTTCGTATTATTGATGGTTTGCATGATTGTCCGCTTACTTGCCTACTTGGTCGCTTCTTGATTTTGTGAAGTCTGCTTCCTTCAGGTTTCCTCCATGCTAGATTTTTTGGGAGATACCTTCCTTGTAGGTCTATAGACCTATAAGGTGCTTACTTCACGGGGTTTCCTTCATGTGAGAGATCTTGGGGGTTGCCTCCTTGCAGATCCATGGGCCTGTAAGACGCTTTCTTTCTTCAACTTCATAGTTTTGAGCAGCTATGGAGTCCTTCTCTTTCCTTGCACCTTCAGGTTTTCTAGATCATAGTCCACTTCCTCGATGATTCAAGTATACACTTCTAAAATTTACCTCTTTCTTGATCTACTTTACTGAGCACTCATCAATATTCGTGCTTGCTAAAGTTGGGGAAAAATATATAAGAGTGAATTTGCACCCCATGTGCAAATCCCCATTTTTCCTTTATCAACCTTAGAAAACCAAGTTTGGAGGCTTAATTCCACCTAAGCCTACTACTTGCATCATTCTTGACACTTGTTTTGAGCATTAGTGGAGGTGTTTTTGTCAGGGATTCCCATGCAATGTGCAGACGTCTGCGCGACATGCTTACATCCCTAAAAAATTCCTGCAGTTGAACCTATAGAGGTGTTACACTTTTTATTGGGAGTTACGTTGGAACACCCCCTTTGGCCGACTAATCCAAATGTGGTCATTTTTCTCCATCCCTCCTTAAAATTCACTCCTTGAACAAGCATTTTGTAACTTCTTCACTTCATTCACAAGCTTCAACACACTCTTTGGCATCCACTCCAAGCATTCTAGTAGCATTCTTGCACCTCATTACAGTGAAAGAAACACTCCATCATTTTAGTAGAGCAAGATTGGGACCACACCATTGCAACAGAGGGTTGAGTACTCTTATATTCTCCCCTAAGTAGCCTTGAGTGCTTTTGGTGGAGGTGGTAAGCTTCCCTCTCCTCTCCTCTATCACTTGGTTGAGTTAGCACTTTACTGTTTAGTAGTGCTTTAGTGCTCTTTACTACATTTTTTTCTTTATCTCATTCTCTTGGTTGTCCATGGAGGTGGAAACACCTAAATGGGGGTCTGACTAAGGCAGGCCCCTATATAGCCACCCAACATTTCCTTCTCTTTTTGTGTGTAGGAGTATGTGCATTTGAGGAGCTAGCTAGTGAACAAATTCTTCTACAAAATCATCTTTGTCACCTTGGCTTTGGTATATTTACTTTATCACCTTTGCTTGTACTTTTCATATTTCATAGTGTTGTTTTGATCTTCTAGAAGTTGCTAGCTAGGTTTCTAGCCTATATTCTAATAAGTTAACACTATACTTTTGGTCCTCTAGCCATACAGATGATAGTGCAACTATGAGAAACCAACATTTCGTGCTTCATCCTGGAACTACACTTTCATCCTCGGATAGAGAGCTTTTTGAGATGTTGTGTTGAGCTCGAAAACTAGCTCGCCTATCCCCATCTTACAGTTTAGGTTTGTAGAGTGACTAAGAAGCCTCACAGTCCTCGTTACTCTTGCCTTGCATTTCCTAACACTACACTTAGCCGAGGTAAGTTAGGGAATCCTCTCGCGTCTTGGTCCTCTATGACTTGGGGTCTTGCACGCGGTTGTCCCCCTCTCTTACAGAGAGCAAATGAGAAATGGAGGGTTGAGATCAAAAAGATCAATCAACGGTCAAATATGAAAGGAAGAAGAAGCATGGATCATGGATTCTCATCAACGCATGAGAATACATGATGGGATTTAATCAAGGGCTCACATTTGCTTCAAACAAACACACTTTTGACCTACTCACATAGGTCAAAGGTGACTTGTTCAAAAGGTTAAAACTTGCATTCAAAGCTAAGTGAGTTGATTGGAGGAGAGAGAATATTCTTTGGAATATTCTCATGGGTGAGTATAAAAGGCATTTTGCAAATTAAAGGAAATTCTTAATTGTGCAAAAAAGGGGATAAGGAATATTCCATGGGAATATTCCCCTATTAGAGGAAAATTGGTTTAATTGCTAATTAAACAAGGTTTAATCATGCAATTAGGGGATTGAAGAATTAAAGTGATATTCATCAAATTAAATAATTAATTTAACAAATGGGGGGGAGATGAAATGATATTTAATTAAATAACTTATGGTTGTGTGTGAGAAAATATGTGAAGTATAACAATCAATAACACACAATAGATGCAATGTATTACATTAAGGAAATCTAAATTAACAACACAAATTTATAAAATGATTCCTTAAAGACATTTCATCTTCCTCTATTCCTAAGGATCATGTATTAGAGCTCTCAGATTTTAATTATGTATTGAATTACTGGGATGACACTTAAGAAATGAGTAGTCATTAAACTAGAATGTAGACACTATATCTACACCTACATGATCTAATGATTTGGCTGAATGATGAACTAAATGATATGTTGGATGATAATGTTGTTGTCTACAGAATGTTAATGGAATGATGCAATGTTGAATTAAACTAATGGAGATGTAATGAAATTGATTCTAAATGTTGTAAGTAAACTATGAAACTTTTAACAAAGAAATCATGATTCTAATTTACTTGCTAAACTATGCTAAATGCTAAACTACAATGTAAACTAAGCTCTAAAATGCTAAGATGATTTATGTAGAGTAATTGTATGCAATGCTCTCTTATGCAAAAGTTGTAAATGAGCCTCTATTTATAGATTCCAGTAAGGCATAAGGTGAGTTGGCAGCAATGGACGATCGGGATTAAGTATGGAGAGATCAACGGTGAGAAATGAGGAGGTTAGAGAGAAATAAGGAAGTTGTACCCTTTAATAGAACAAACTTCCCAAGTGTAGAAAAGAATAAATGGGAAGGAGAAGCCATGTGTCTCTAAGTTTGTTGAGATTGTTGAGAGTAAATACCCATTTTAAAAATTAGGAATAATTATTTTCATGTGACACATGGTGAGATGAAAGATAAGAATGTGGAAGGACGTTAGAAGAATATGGAGAAATGTGACAAATTTTGAATTAAAAATTCAAATTTAATGAAAGGGAATTAATCAAATAAAACAAATTAGTTAAATTTTTTTATTTAGTTAAATCATGAAGAAAGTGGTTTAGATAGGAGGAATTAAGAAATACGAACTATATAAATAAACTTTTGCAATTTATTTATACAATAGAAGAAATAAAGATTTTTATTAATTAAATAATCAATATTTAATTAATATTCTCCAGACCAATTTTGGATGTATACATTTTTCCCCTCTTTGAAGTGATGTGTTTACGCATTACTTCAAAAAAAAATTTACTAGTGTTATTAAAATTTCAACGATGCCCCAAATGGCGAGTTTCAAAAGATAATGAATGTATGCCCCCTCAGGAGATAAATCAAGGAATTTTTTATGATTAAAATATTTTTTTATGATATTTGAAAATTTATGTTGATTTGTGATGATAAAATTTCGATTTGATGAGATTCCCAACAATTTATCTCCCTATATGGAAGAAATGAGCTGCCCCAATTAATTGATCTCAAAAAAATTTAAAATATCCCACCAAAATCACACTCTTAATTACCCTTTTAAAGAGGTAAAAAGTGAAAAGAGGACTCATTTGTGCATTGGTGTATTTGAAAATTGTGGAGTGAAAGAGCATCCTTGAGCATTTGAGCGAAAATAGTTATCCCCTACAAGACTCATCGATTCGAGAGAGTGTGGTGACACAACCGGCCAATGAGATACGGACCTCCGGTACAAATTTCGAAAAACTTTTCTTGTGAATTTTGAATCCTTTTTCCTGCATTTTTTATTTCAAATTTTTAGTTCTCGTTGTTTCGGCACATACCAAATTTTCTACAGCGTATAGGTTAATTTTTTTAGCGCATCTACCTAGGGTTTTAGTGCATAGGCTAGATTTTGCGGCACATTCAAGGTTTGTAACGACACATCCACATTTTTGGTGTATAGGCGGCCTGTAATGGTGCATTAATTTTAATGGTGCATCAAAGAGGTTCCATGGCGTATCTTAGAAATTCTTCAGCACATCCAATAAAGTGGCGCATAGGCAGTCTGTTATGGTGCATCAACCCAATTTGGTGGCTCATCTGCCATTTGGCACAATGATAGATTCTAATAGCACATCCAGGACAAAAATAAAGATTGTTTGTTTTTCTCCTTGATTTAGATGATGTTTAATCATGTCAGTCAATGATTTGTTGTTGATGATAGATTAGATGTGTGAACCAGCAAAGTTAACCTACTCTAAGAGATGTAAAGCAACATGCAAAAATAAGGAAAGATAGCATTGACACCTTGAGATAAGCCTAGTTGAATCCAAAACAAAGAAAGATAAAAGAGAAGCCGATTATACCTTGTCTTGAATTGATCCTTTCGTTGGCCTTTGATGGTTGATGAATGTGTGCTCCCTTTGATAGAAAGATGGTAAATGGATTCAAAATTTTAAGGATTCAATAAGGAATGCAATGAGCAAAGTAGGTAGTTGAGTAGGTGAATGCAAGTACAAAGGATGAAGCTTGAATGTGAGCAGCAATGGAGGTCTCAAGAATGCAAATATTGAAGACCTTGAGATGAGAAATAGATGAATGTTTTGATTGTGAGTGAACGTATTGATGCAAGTGTGTTGTGAATGCATAATGAAAATGAGAATGAAAGAAAAATCCTTCATTTTATGGAGAGAAACCCTAGGGAAATAGACAGTTGAGATCTTTCCACCATGGGCAAGATGAAGGGTTGAGATCTTTCCACCTTGGGCAAGATGGATAATGACATATGAGGTGGAAGATGACATGTGATGGGAAGGTACTTGTAAGTACCTTGGAATAAGGATGATGTGACCTCTCAATGATCACATGGGGAAGAGGAGAATCTTGGAAAGATAAAAATGAATTTAAAATTCACATGATTGGGAGATCTTGTGAATAAGACAAGGTTCCCAAAAAGAGAGGTGAGAAGTACATTGGGTAAGATAATGTCCTTAAAAAGTTAAGTACTCACCCATATGTGATTGATGTGACAAGTCAAAGATTCTAGAAGACTTTGGCACATGTGAGTGATGTGACAAGTTAAAGGTTCTACAACTTTCATGGGAATAAGGAGAGTCTTGGAAAGATAAAAAGGAATTAAAAATTCCTTGGGGGATGGGGAGAGTTGACCAAGGTACCGATTAGGCTTAATTGATCAGTGATTAGAAGATAATTAATGGTTAAGGAAGATTAGAAGCCAACTTGCAAAATTTGGAGGATGTGACACATCCTAATCAAAGATTAGACATGTGCACATCCCTAATGATGAGATTAGGAGGTTGATTAGGATTAAGGAAAAGGATGTGACATGTGAGGAATTAAATAAATGTCATATTTATTTAATTCATTTGATGAAAAGGGGAGTAAAGGGTAAGGTATTTAATTGTTAACAAAATACCTTAGGGGTTTAGAAAAGATTAAGGGGATTAATTAGATAATAGCAATATTACCTAATTAATGCGGATAAGAGGATGTTTAGACAAAAAGGGACAAACTTGGACAAGTGTAATTGTCCAAATTTAGGTGTCTACACGATGATTTATTGATTTTATGATAGGTGAGATGCAATAATGATGATGTTGTTTTGACCTCATGATAGGTGAGGCTCAAAAAGAGATGTTCGTGAGATTTGACGAAAATCTCACTAGAACTGATAGGATGATTGATTGGTTGATGTTTGATTGTTTTGTCAATTTGATTGATTGATTGATGTGTTGATTGTGATGTTCTATAATGATAGGAGACAAATTTAGATAATCTTCAGTCCTGAGAGAGATTCCCACAAACTTGGGAGCTAATTCCCTAGCTTTCATAGGCTAATAGGGATATCATTGAGCGATACAGATTATCTTCATTGATTGACATGTCCCAGATTAGGATTAATCAGGGATTGATGACTGCGCTGGTAGAGAAGTGGCATAGCGACCACAACACTTTTCATCTAGCCACTGGAGAGATGACTATGATTCCAAAGGATATCTATAGGATTTTGTGGATTCCCGTGATGGGTGACATTGTTACATATGACCACACCGAGCAGGGAGGTACAAATTCCTTATGCTGGATATTCACTGATGACCATATTAGCTGGTATGAGATGCCTTGGCAAGAGATGTTTGAGAGGTATACCCCTTTTCCTTCCATGCTTGCGGGATTTGTTGGTAACTTCTTATGTCCTAACAAGAGGGCAAAGGGATTGTCCATTGGTTGGGGTCGAACATTGGAGCAGATGATTCAATTTGGGACCTATTTCGCTTGGGGTTCCTGCATGCTCGCATAGTTATATCATGATTTGCATTAGGTGGTTTACCTCAGAGGAGCTATTCTATCTGCTAGTTTGACCCTATTACATTCGTGGGCTTGGGAGCATATAGCAGTGACACGTCCAGAGACAGAAAAATTCCATCCATTTGGGAGACCCTACGTCTATGGTTATGCAAGCTCAGTTGTCAAGCATAAGCTGGGAAAATTGGAGTATTGGAGACATGTATTGGATGACCTCGATTCTGTTACATGGTGACCCTATGTAGACTGTGAGTATTGGGTCGAGGATCATTTGGAGACACCTTATTTCATGACAACCAAATATCTTGTTGGACAAACACACTTTATTATCAAGAGATTCCTATTGATGAGGGTGCTCAGGAAATTCGGAAAAGTTCAGGGGATACCACAGGCATTGGCCATGTATGTGTAGAGATAGCAAGATATGACTGAGTGGGGGCCTGCTTTATCTTATGATGTTGCATGTGATGAGTATCATAGATTACAGCCCGTGCTTTGGGATTACCATCCAGAGATCGTTGAGGGGTACATGACTGAGGAGTACTCATAGTACTTGAGTGGGAATCCATTTCCAAGGATTTCCAGGCCTGATGAGCTAGTGCCAATATTAGAGGATGATGAGGATAGACCACCTAGACAGAGGAGGGGTAGAGGTGGTGGAGATGAGGAGGGAGATGGAGGAGGCGGTGATGGAGGAGATGGTGATGATGGTGGGGATGATGGTAATGATGATGGAGGTGATGATGGAGGAGATGATGGTAGAGGAGGTGGTGTCCATCCAGCATTAGATTTTAGAGTGCCTCGTAGGAGGTGATCCTTAGTGGTAGTAGCACAACATGTACACATACGGTTTCCTTCCAACAATAGTAGTCACAAATTACAGCTTTACATGCTCAAGTCTAAATAGTTCAGGGATAGCTGACACAAGTTCAGGGGCAGTTGCATGCACAGACACAATTGTTGTCACAAGTATAGGCACAACTCTCCCAAGCCTAGGGGCAGATATAGACTTTGATAGCTGAGAGGGATGCTACTAGGTAGCAGCTTGCATAGGTGTAGGGCCAAGAACATGGGCAAGGTCAAGTTGCTATGTTGACTGCATTGAGACGACGGGCAGAGTAGGCAGAAGCTATTACTGAGAGATTACATCAGGCTAGAATGACTGATGGGACATCAAATTATTTTAGGGAGATACGCCGCATTTCTCAGAAGTTTGAGTTCTATAGAGGTCAGTATCATTAGTTGGTTCCTCTTGAGTGGTGGGAGAGCTTTTCTCAATCTCGGTCTAGCAGGTCACGGTCTTGAACAATTAGTATGGGTGTTACATAGCCATTTCCTAGAGATTAGAGAGCTCTTGGTGTGGGTATGTCGAGTGCATGGGGAGGTACTAGTCCAGGGATTCTAGCACCGTCTTGGGGGAGCACTACATGGCTCTGAAATTTGATGTTTTATTGTGATTTGGACATGTATGCATTGCTACTTGATGTGTTACTGCCATTTTTGATGATGTATCTCTTCATATTTTGATATCCTCGTACACTTGACATTATTTTGAAATATATATGTAGTGATGATGATTGAACTATGTGCTTATGTGTTGATCATGATGGATGCATTTAATTTCCTATTATGTATGCTATGTGATGTTTTATATGATGGTGATATGATACATCATGGATGCAACATGTGTTATGATCCTATAATGCTTTTATGATATCTATATTACCTATGTGATGAATTTACTTATATGAATGGAATGTGCTAAATGCTATGTTTTTGTACTTTTTTGATGCAAATATGCATGAAGCAATAGATGAAATAGATGTATGAGATGAATGAATGGAAATGTTTCATTGTGGATGCTTTTATGATGCACATGGATGAAAATGATATGATTAATGCTTTGGTTTTTTCTATTTTTCATAATGCAAATATGTGACATAACTTAAAATGAATGACGAAAGGATGTGATAATGCTTTATTTATTTTGGAATTTTCATGATGCAAATAAATGATCTAATGACTAGATGAATGATTAAATGATATGATAATGTATGAATGATGTCCTAATGCTTATGTAGCTAAAATATGAATGATATTTTTGGTAATGTCAAATGTACTCAATCTATTAATGATAGAAATAACATCACTCATAATATTGTACTAGCCTTGGAGAAATCTATAAATATCACTGCAACACCTAGTATGAATGCAACTTAAACCTGCACTCCTAACAATGCAATGTTGTCATCCCAATAACTAATTTATTGTGCTTGGTATCATCATTGAGCTTTTAAAATGTTGAAAGTGAGTACAAACATCAATGGTATAATTAGACCATGATGACCTGAGTACTACTTTCATGATTTTTTATAGTGCAAGTTAACATAATCATCTAGGTATAATTGGACCGAGATGACCTAAGAATTCATTGTGTAAACAGACAAGAGTTAACCATTTTCTTATGCAAATCTGGAATGTCTTTAGTGATAATTTGTAGAGCACGTCCCACGATGATTCACATAGAACTAATGATCAACTCACAAATAGCAGACAATGAGAAATATCATTGTCGATCATAACTTCTCTAGTTCTTGAGATCCTTGAGTTTCTCCCGAGAAATGATAACAACAATCTCAATGCAAATAGTTTGAACATTTGTGTTAAATTGATAAAACTGTGATTCAGAGTATCGTCATCAAATGAAATTTTATTTTGATTGATCTTGTTGTTTGTTGGTTCAGATGATTTTTTTTGTGAGTTTGATTGATGTTCAAAGTTGCAACCTGCTTGATTGTTGTGTTTTTACCATGTTATCGTATTGTTGTTTGTCTATTGTTTTTAAGCTCAAAGATGGATTTCCCCCAGTGAGTTGACAATTTTTCCCCTAGTGGAAACAAACCAATTTTATTAGGGATATGTACAATGATCGAAAAGCCAAAGTGAGACACAACCGACATAGAAAAATATGTACATGAGGCTCAAATGATAGATGTGGATAGTGATAGCGAAAAGCCAATGGTTGACACACATTTGAATAGAGGAGGAAACCATCCTATTACAAATAGCGCTTGTTTCCAAGTTTTCACTACTTGCTTTTATTGTACTTTTTCCAAATTTTATGATTTTTTTGTATTTTTTGACTTTTTGACTTTTTTATTATTATTATTTTTTTGTATTTTTCTCTTTTTTTACTTTTTTGTATTTTTCCTTCTTTTCTTTTTTTTTTCGTATTTTCTAATATTAGGATGGAATGAGATGACCAAAATTTCCCCTAATCTCGTCAAGAACAAAGGAAGAAGATGAGACATCGATTTTTATAAGCTAGAATATATGGAATGGAAGAAAATGTGAGGATAAGAAGAATGGATGGGATGATCAAGATCAATTAGATAAGATACGGACACAAGGCCCAAGTACTTTTCCCCTATTCCTCATCAAGTCCAAGGAAGGGAAGAAATGATGTATTTAGAAAGAATGATGGAATACGGATAAGGTGAAGGATATGATACGAAAGATATGGAAAAAGTGAATAGGATAAGATATATGATGTTTAGGAAGATCCTTAACTTCATCAATATCAAAGGTGGAAAATAATTGAGGATAATATATGCATGTTAATAAGATGAAAGAAGAACTTAAGCATCAAGTTTCACGAACAAATATCCCTCTAATAAACTATGGCCATGGGAATTATACTCTTAAATGTTGGCTAATGTATGGTATGATGGGGTAGTGGATAGGAGATTGAAAGGTTTGTTGATGGATAGATGGAAAGGATGGAAAGATTAGCATTGGCACACACCTTGAAGGGTGGTGGAGTGATGGAGGAAAAATGGATTTGGAAGGTGATAGGTTTTTAGATGGAAGATCAAAGGAAGCTTTTGGATTAGAAAATTTGGATGCCAAATTGGATTTTATTGCTTCTATGAGACTTTTAGGAATCCACATGATTTTTGACTTTGATATTTTCTTTGTGGACCTTTGTGGCCTTTGAGATTTTTCTTTTTTATTTATAGACCTTTGTCGTCTTGGAAATTTTTATTTTTTCTTTGATGGGCCTTTGTGGCCTTTTGAAATTTCCTTTTGATTTATGGACCTTTGTGGTCTAGGAAAATTTTCTTTTTGCTTTGATGGGCCTTTGTGGCCTTTTTTATTTTTCTTTTGATGTTGGATCAAATTTTATTTTATTTTTGCATGCCTCTTTGAGGAGACTTGTTGACCCTTTAGCACATGTGGATTTTGATATGGAAGCTTTTGACATTTGGCACCCAAATTGCTTCCAAGAGCAATAGGGGAGATGGATAGAGACAAATGGTATGGAGGTAGAATTTTGAAAGGGGGTCAAGGATGTGTGCCTTTTTTGTTCTTGTAGAATAGGATATGGACATAGGATAGATGGAAGGTTTGGTGGATTAAGATGAGGACCTAAGATAGATGGTAGGTTTGATGGACTAGGACACTTAAGTGTATAACCAAGGCCATGGTAATATGGGTTTTCTTGAGAAAAAAGGGGTTCTTGGATACCTTGTTCATGAAGGCCCAATCCTTTGCCTTTGTAGTTCATACTTTTACACATTTGTTTACCAATGGGATATGTATTTTTTGTGAAACAAGATGCAAGTCCATTTTGGGGAGAATATGATATGGATGAAAGGTTAGGTGTTGGAAATAAACCAAAGTGTATAAAGGTGGAGGATCCCAACTTGTAGGTGTGTGGTTCATGAATAGCTTGAATAGGTGTGATAGGATCTTGACATGGGGATGATGGGGTACTTTTATCTTGACTTAGAAAAGGATCATGAAGTGTAGGATATGGAACAACTTTCTCTTCATTAGGTATGGAATCATCATGTAGTGGTGTGAAAAGCATATCTTGATCTTGAGAAGGTTGAGCATCCTCATGGAATGAAGTGATATCCTTGGATGGAAGCATATCTTGATATTGATGAGGAAGGGAATCATAAGATTTTGTAGAAATTGTATCTTGATCATCGGGTGATAGGAAACATTAGATAGGATGGAAGAATTATCATGCTCCTGGGATGCAATAGAGTCATGAGATGGTGTGAATTCATTAGATGGAGTGGAAGGAGGACTTGTAAGAACACTTTTCTCTTGAGATGGAAGGGAATCATTGTGGATGAAGAGTGAAATAAGGGGATCATTATAAAATTCTTGAGAGATGGAGTCTTGGTCAAAGATTGGAATAACTTGTGGAGTTTTGGTATCATTGGACAGAGTGGAAAGAATGATTTGATCTTGAGGTGTAGAGGAGTCTATGTTATCATGTTTTGGACTGAGAGATTGACATGAATCATTAGGTGCAAAAGGTATGATAGATGATGGTGGTTTGATGGAATCGTTAACTTGGGTGAAATAATTGTGATATTTATTTTGGCTTGTGGGAGATGAAGATAGATGCATGACATGGTAAGATTGTTCAATATCATTTGTGTTTAAGGACTGAGATTTGGGATTCTCATTTAACTTTTTCAATAATTTAAAGACATTGAACTTGGATGGTGTAGTTGTTGGTGAAGAAGGTGTCATATCCAAAAAAATTTCAAATGGAGAAGGGAAGATGTCTAACAACATATATCTTTTTGTGTTTGTTTCCCTTTGCATATCCCATATTTGTTGTTGAAGGTTTTGTATTTGCTAGGTTAAATCATTCAATTGATCCTCATCTATTTCAGGTTAATGAAATATGTGAAGGGGGTATTCATCAATTGCTACCATGATGGTTTTATGTTTAGGCACTTTTAGACATTTGATCAAAGTTTAGGTAAAGGATTTCACTTGTGAAGGTCAATTTTAATGAGTTTAGACTCTAAGGAATCTAAGGAATAATTATGAACTTGAGAAGAGCCTTAAATTTTGGTTCCAACTGTGAAACAAGGGACAAATTTCCTTCCTAGATGAGATGCTCAAATCTTTGGAAAAGTCTTGGATTTTGACAATAGTAAAATGAATACAAGTTGTGATTGTTCTTTGAAGCTCTTTTGTAGAAATTGAAGACCAATCTCTCTCTAAATTCATAAAGTGTTGAGAAACATTTTTTGTGAGCTTTTGGACTAAGAAATGTGGACTTTCGTTTCCTAATTTTAATCTTTCATGAAATCATTTGACAAAGAACATGTTTAGACTTTGTTGCACTTGAAGAATGATTCTAGGTTGGAAAGGATTTTGAATTCTAGTTTCAAAATGTCAGATAGGAGTTAGATTTGGCTCTCTGGTTATGAATTTTGGTGGATGTGCCATAACAATCAGTGTATGTGCTATAGCATGGCTTGGATGCACTAGAGAAAAGGTCAAATACGTTGTAGAATTAGTTGAATGCACTATAGAATTTGGTAAATGTGCCACAAAATGCAAGGGATGTGTTGGTAAAAGTGGCAAGTGCATTATAATAGTAGATGAATGTGCCGAAAAAAGTAGTGAATATGTTGTAACAAAGGGTATATGCGCTGGAAAAAGAAGTAAATGTGCCAAAATAAGCAATGTATGCATTGAACGAGGGAATATAACAATTTGCTACTAGTTTACTTGATTTTTCCGGTTTTCAAGCAGAGAATGGTTTGTTTCACATGATGTTTCTGAATCACAATTTTGCACTTTCAATGTGTAAGGTTTTTGTTTTGTAGTTTGTTTTGAAAACACTTTGGTAAACACAATCAATCATGTACAAATCCTAGGGATGTGTAAGACTGTATTCTTTTGGATTCCATGTAGATTTTACTCCAACCGCACTTATTCTTAGTGGATGAATTCAAAAGCTTGGCCACATGGGCTCCCCCTTATAGTTCACTCACTTCTCAGGTCAACCAAGCTTCCAACCCCCATAAAACTCCCATGGTAGGTTGATCATCTCTAATAAAAACTACGAGAATGTGGATTCCTTTGCAACAACCATTGCTACACCAAAGAATATATAAAGGTTTTTTCCTTTCTACAACAAGGCTTCTAGTACGGACATTTTTTCGTGGACCATCCATGTGGCGAGAGACCATTGCTACCCTTCTCGTTGGAATGATCCTCATGATACTTTCCTTTCAACAAGTACCCACACTTATATACCAGCTAGAAGTCGCTTGGCTTTAGTGTGTTACCATTTGGGTTGTTCCCTTGGGTGATTACTTTTTCCCACAAGGCAGACCCTCTAAGATAAACAAACGAAAGAAATTATACCCGCAGTTCGATCAATCTTTATTTCACATGAATAAAGAGAGAACACACACTATATACTCCACTCACACTCACAGATAAACACAAATGGGTATAGCTTTTTGATCACCCAATTAAGGGGAGAGCATATTCCTACCATTTAAAACACACAACAGACATGGTGTTCTTTCCTTCCTAATTAGTCTGGATTCCTAAATTAAGAAAAAAGGAAATAAATCACTCCATCCCCTACATCAAATTCATCAGTAGTTTGCAATAAATGTTCCTTTGATAGTGTTCAAGAGTTTCAGCAGAGTCTCTAACAGTATTTATGAAGCCTACACAAAAAAAAAACATTTATTAGTTTTCAAACCCAGGAGAAATTTGCAAAGAAAATCACATGTGCCATTACAGTAAGCTAATGCATTGAAAAGGTAAATGTGCTATAGAAAATTATGAATGCACTACAGAAAATAGTCAATGTACTATAGAAAATGGTGAGTGCGCTATAGAAACCCCCTTATGCACCACAAAATGGTGTGGATGCATTGGAGAAACATGTTGTTGCACTAGAATAGTCGGTGAATGTCGGAGAATCTTTTGTGTGCACTAGAAGAATCAATGGTTGTGCCAAAGAAATTCACATTCAAATCTGTAGAGCATACTTTCTAGAAAAATGTTAAAATAACAAGGGCTTGGCCCCACGTTGGGTGCCAATTTATGTGTGCAAGAAAATATGTGAATTATAACAATCAATAACACACAACAAATGCAATGTATTACATTAAGGAAATCTAAATTAACAACACAAATTTATAAACGATTTCTTAAAGACATTCCATCTTCCTATATTCCTAAGGATCCTGTATTAGAGCTCTCAGATTTTAATTATGCATTGAATTACTGGGATGACACTTAAGAAATGAGTATCCATTAAACTAGAATGCAAACACTATATCTACACCTACATGATCTAATGATTTGGCTGAATGATGAACTAAATGATATGTTGGATGATAATGTTGTTGTATACAAAATGTTAATGGAATGATACAATGCTGAATTAAACTAATGGAAATGTAATGAAATTGATTCTAAATGTTGTAAGTAAACTAAGACACTTTTAACAAAGAAACCATGATTCTAATTTACTTGTTAAACTATGCTAAATGCTAAACTAGAATGAAGACTAAGCTCTCAAATGCTAAGATGATTTCTGCAGAGTAATTGTATGTAATGTTCTCTTATGCAAAAGTTGTAAATGAGCCTCTATTTATAGATTTCACCAAGGCATAAGGTGAGTTGACAACAATGGATGATCAGGATTAAGTTTGGAGAGATCAGTGGTGAGAAATGAGGAGGTTAGAGAGAAATGAGGAAGTTGTCCCCTTTAATAGAACAAACTTGCAAAGTGTAGAAAAGAATAAACAGGAAGGAGAAGCCATGTGTCTCTGAGTTTGTTGAGATTGTTGAGAGTAAATACCCATTTTAGAAATTAGGAATAATTATTTTCATGTGACACATGGTGAAAAATGAGGATGATGATG
>VDFB02026320.1:45910743-46148460 GCA_007258455.2 Sequoia sempervirens | reverse complement strand
AAACCTATACTATACTTGACCAAGTATATGTATTCTCCATCCCTATATTCACAAATCCAATTCATCAATAAATATTCTCTTCCACTGCTCATATTCAACATTAGATGACCAATTAAAATCAATGATTTCATCCATCTTCTTCCTATATGGAGAATACTTTGTCATTACTGAATTGGATACCTTATCAAAATCCCATAAAAAGATGATGATGAAAGACAATTTATCCAAAGGATCTTTTAGTATATCAATGTCAACCTTCTCACAAATAAGAACTACTTGGGAGACAATTGTATTGTCAACCTAGTCATTCCACATTTGTAGGGGTTTCACCTCATCATAGGTATGCTAAATATCAGGAAAAAATGTCAAATATTCTTCATCAATCTTGGCCTTCAATTCTCTTATTTTCTATTCTAATGGGGCAACATACCCTTGAAACTTCTATTCTTGAACCTCGCTAAATTTTTTATAAGTTGTGACCACCTTTGGATATTTATCTTCCTACTGCCTAGCACCAATTTCCATGAATCTCAAATTCTCAACCATAGGAATCCATTTATTTAGGATTGGGGTAGCCAATTCCTTATCTCTCTAAGATAACCTTATTGCTCGCAGCATCAAAGTATACTTTGCATGAACACTATTCAATTTACCTTGAATCTTATTATTCAAATGTTTCAAAATAGTATGAACAATCTTGGAATTGTTCTCCTACATTATGTTCTACGCTTGTTCAAGCAATTTCTTGTATACCTGAATTTGTTGAAGTTGTTGCTCCCTCTTAGGCTCATTAGATTGAGCTGCACCTGATATGTTGACCCATATTGCAAGGCACAATTGATAATGATTGCTCATTTGGAGGAGGAGGTGACTGAAGATAAGTCATAGAAGAAGTGGGAGTAGCATGGATCAAGCTAGCTGGTCCTTGAGATCTTAATGTTTCCCTTTGTTGTTTCCATAATGCTATCTCTATTTCAAGTTCAACAACCCTTTGCTGACTCTTATTGTATTCATCAATAAGCTCATTATACTTGCTTCTATGCATGTTCCTTTCTTTAGTAAGGATCTCAACTGTTGCTTTTGTGAACTTTGCAATATTTTTGGTCATGCAAGCTGCTTCCAATGTTGGAGTATCAACAACTCTTTTTATAATCAGTTGTCCACTGAAGTCAGCCGGTTCTGCAACTTTGGGTTTCCTAGAACCAAGAGACAATGGCCATAATTCCAGAGCATCACACTCTTGACTAAAAGCCGACCCTTGAAGTGCCAATTTTGCTTCTTCCTTAGTTTGGAATAGAGGCTTTTCAACTCTCCTTATAGTGCAAGTACCACTGCATGAACTATATCCCATTTAGGCAGTAATAAAACACCACTCTTTTGCACAAGCACCCTTCCTTCCTCAGCTATGGTACTTTGAAATTGTTTCCTCATTTCTTTCCTCACATTAGCTTGGATAACACTTTCAGGTAATTCAAGATGTAAGCTTCTCTCATTGGCAACCATCTTTGCATACTTTGAAGCTTTTTCTCTCCATACAAAATCTCTGAATGCTATTGTTTCAATAAATGAATCATCCTCCATGAATTCCCTTTAAGCCTCCTATCTCATGTCATCAATATTACTCAAGCCACTTATTTTTTCCTTTCCTAACCTCAGGATGCTTCCTCTAGAGATTGATGCAGCTTCCCTTGGGGGAGTAGGCATCCCATACTACATATATTCGGGTGTTATCAAAATGGCATCTTCATCAATATCAAGATAATCAACTACCCCACTCACCTCAACCCTTTGTCTCTTAATTGGTGGCTGCTCTAATGGAGGAGAACCTCGTGGAGGAGAATCAACATCAACTATAATCGGTGAAGGCTATCTAGGAACTAATCTCTTAGGAGAAATTTCCCCTGATCCCTCTGATTTGGTAGGGGTTTGAAAAGTTTGTTGTTTCTTTATTTTCTCTTTGCTCCTAGAATATACCCAAATCTCCTTGGGTGGCTGGTAATACTACTTGCAGATCCTCTTCAACCACCTTTAATTTACCTTTATATGTAATAGTTCTTACCTCTCTTAGAAAACTAACAACATTTTCAAAGTTTTCCAAAACATACATTACCCTATTCCATTCCCCTTGAATGTTAGGTAGAGGATCATAGTTAGGATCTGATTTCCTGAAATTTTTCACCATCTTATTGAAAGCAAGATACACGACTTTCCTTTCTTCTTGCACTTGTAAATCAAAAATATTTCTGATGACATCCTCAAGGTAGTAGAAGTTATGAACAAATGTACCCAATTTAATTCTTGCCTTTACTGCAACAATGAAACCCTCAGGATCATGATTTCTAGGGCGCACTATTCTCAATTTGTAGGGTCCTAGGATCTTATCAAAGGTCTTACATCCTCCCTTAACCATCACAAAATCTGCAAATGCTGTCCATTCAGGGAAGAATGAACCCTTCTTTTGATGTTCTGGTAGATGTGCCATTTGTGCACCTCCTAGTGGTCTCATTATTTCTATAAATCCTATCCTCAGCAACACATCTCTTGGTAGCACAAAAGGATAGATGTTTGTCCCACATACCCTGAATACATTTGTGTTAGAATATGGGATGATGTCTCCTGAATTATGAGTTATCTTCAATTCTAGCCTCTTCTCCATGGGCCTTAAGAAATCATGAATTTCTTTTGGGCTCCTTGGTGGATAAAAAATGAGGAGTCTCCTCAATTTGAAGGAAAAAACACTGTGGAAGATTGCATAATCAAACATCTGGTCATCTTTGTCCAAAATTTGGGTCCAACATTGGATAGGAAGCTCAAGATCACACTCTGCCTTCCTTAATGACATGTATTTTCCAAAGTGCCTCTCTCCCTTGTATGAAAACATGTGCATCAAAAGGGAGTACCACCAAAATGTTACCCATTTCTTTCCTACCTTAAGAGCAATCAGGCCCTTATGCATATGCTTTGCCAAAGAGGTTGCATAATAATAAACTAGATTGAAAGTTGCATGCTGAATGTTTGCTGCCATGTACATGTATTCCCTTGGCATAGTGTCTAGTATATTAAAGCCAATAATCTGAAACAAGGAGCAGATAGTCTTCCTAAAATAAGGGGCAAAGTACCTCATAGGAAAAGGTTCTTTTTCATCTTTTCCAATCTTTATCTATTTTATATTCTTTCCGTATCCTGTTGTGGTAGTGTGCATTGGAAACATTGTGGTTCTAAACAAGACCTTGGTATTCTTATATTCCTTCCTAAAGGCATCAAGGTCAATAGGGATCATATCTTGACTCCAGTCACACAATTTTAAGATTCATGCAATCTCTTCTTTAGTGATTTTAACCATCTCAGCACCATGATATTCCCTAATTACTCTGAAAATAGGGTCATATCTTGATGCAATATCCCTTAGTAGGTCTACATCCATATATACATTTGGGACTGCTAGTTTCCCTATGTCTAATCACCAAGTGTTGTAGGTGGGTGCTCCACAGTTCCTATTTCCAAACTAGTTCTTGAAAATTTTCCATCCAGTGAAAGGTAATTCAACATCCCTAATACAATGTTGCTTATCTAGTAATCCTTCATGAATCCTAGGGCCATATTATATTACTACTCCTTCAACCCTCTTATTATTCGAGTGTTTGGGTTGATTGACAATTTCTTGAGAGAGTGGCCTAGTTGGGGTTATAGAACCAAAATTTTGTGTCTTGGGAGGCATGGATAACTCAGGGAGTTTAGAATAAACTAGGGTTTCGACACAAAGGGGCTCAAAACTCGATTATTTCAATTAACTACCTAGGGCACAATTGGAAGACGTGAATTTGAACAAGTTTGAAAGAGAACTACAATTTATGCACAATTTTAAAACACAATAAAGTAATTAAAAGCATGTAGACCAACCCAATGGAAGGAAAATAGTCGAAACTTGTCCTAATTCAAGATTGTTTAAATAAAGAACATGATATATATTTAATTACACTTACAACTTTTTGTGTTTGTAGGAAACCCTAATTTGTTCACATTGTAGTTTGAAAGACGTTGATCAATCTCTCAGATGCTATACATTCACTTGCAATTTTCAATTGTGTGAGAAAATTAATTTTTATGTGTCTTTATGACCAAGTTGTGATAATTGTGAATGTCTTGTCTTCCATTACTGCTTGCTTGTGTGAAGCAAAACAACTATAATTTTCATGTCTTTGATTTTAAATAACAACCATTGATCAAACTCTGAGATGGCGCATTGAATGACTCAGATGGAATCAACATGATTTGAATTTCTGTCACCATCGTTCACTAATGCCTCAACCAATGAAAACATGCCATATGGAAGCCACATCATTCCTTCCCATGGGCTCCACTCCTTCCTTCAATTGGATGGAACCATACATGTGTCATTCAATCATAGACCTCACACGTCTCTAGCGAACACTATTTTTATTCTTGCGAGTTGAGCGATGAATGGTTAAGATCTTGTCTCGGCTTCACATATCAACTGTTGATCTCTGAACCATTGGGTGTTGGGAATTTGAATGCAGACCCCACCTTAGAGAATACACACATAAAACAATCATAGACCTCACACCATCTTAAAAACCATTATTTTAATCCTGTGAGGTACATGAGCGATGGATGAGATTTGATCTTTAGATCTAATGTGCAGAATTTTTACACATGAAAATATTGTTAGTCATATAAATGGGGAAAAGACTAGGCCAACAAGATTATGACCCTCAAGACTAAAGGATTAGGACTTAATTCTTTTGACAAAATATTTTGGTCTGACTTAGGCAAAATTTGAAACAAATAAAAGCACAAGATGACTGACGGACCTAGGCAAAAGGGCCGGTAAATGTATGTTTCTGATGGCTTAAGTTGCAACTAAAGCAATTGATGAATGGGTGAAACACTATGTCAATAAAGGATTGAAATTCCCAAGGTTTAAGACCTGAAATATTTGAGAGAAAGGTTATAGAGCTAAAACCCTAAACCCTATCCTTGGGCACAGATGCAATAGACCATTATAGGGCACAAAACAAGCTCAAATTTTTAAAATTTTAGGAGCTCTACCAAACACCTTACCTAGGAAAAAACTATCCACAACACCTCTACAACTACTCATTTGCACTTCCTGCACCTTCCACTCTTTCTCCATACCAATTATGCAGCTCTCAGCTATTGCAATTGTGAAGAAAAAATGGCTAAAAATCCTTCTTTATGGAGAATGACTAGAGCATTTCAACCATTATTATTCAAGAGAAAGCTCACATGAGTGAGTTGACAAACATCCACCTTAGGTTTGAATCATATCCATTAATCACTTTGATTTAAAACACAATCAATGATCTTCCTTGACCATCGCTCCATACTTTTACAGATGTGCTTTAGAACAATGATGACACCTCAATAGCTACCACTAAGTCATTTACACATTCACTGTACCTTTGGACTCCATCACTTATCGTAATCATTCCTTGAGGTTATGTTTAAACATCAATGATGAGCAATAATACCTCTGATGGGAGGAATATTCCTCAACACATCCTTCATCGCTTGTTGTAGAAATGTTACAAGGCTATGTTTGTATTCCAACAATGACAACCTCCCAGCGATGCTAAGACATGACCTTAGTCCATCGCTTATCAATGTAATAGATTTGGAGTTTAAAGTGCTTTCTACAATGGGTGAAACCAACGATGGAACCTGATGCTGACAAGTGGTAAGATCATGCTTCTCCATTCACAACCATCCCATCACTCATTGTAGTAACTGAGAAAGGTGGTGAAACACTTATGCAATGACACAAAATAGAGTTGAAACAATGTTCATTGCACTTCATAGTAATGGAACTAAGAGGCCGAAACTTCAGTGACAGGAAATATGAAAGGGAACCAAATATTCATCGCTCATCGCAGTAATGCACTTGATGATAAAAACCATTTCAACAACGAGTGATAGACTTAAGGGATAAAAAAAGCACGTGCACCAAGATATTTTAAAAGAGGGAACTACTTAGGACATCATAAGATAAAGCCTTTAAGGACTTAGTAACATTTTGTGTAAAGGATGTAAAGGGAAAAAAAGGTTGAAACATCAACCACATAAAATTGAGGAATTTTCTTAGACCAAGGCATGGGTAAATTTGGGTGACGGGTGATGGGTAACTCTAATCACAAGGGGCTAGTCATTCCATGAACTTCAATGACTCAAGTTATTTTAACATGACTAGAAATGGGCTACAACAGGTCAACAAAGGAATAGACCAAGATATCAAGGGTTTAGACAAAAGAGAAAATCTTCAAAGTAAAGCAACTTGCCGCATAAAACCTAAACCCTAACCCTTGAAAAACCAAGAGTATACCAAGGAAATGCAGTTTCAAACCAGTGGAACATAAAATTTGAAGGTTCCACTAGTGGCTCTGATTGGGGATGCATTCCTCTCATAGGCATGGCGAGATTCTAGACCTCATGGTTGAAGCAGACTAAGCATAGGGACCAAAAACTAAGGATCTACTCAGATAAGGAAAGAGGACCATACCAAAGGAAACCAACATACATACAAATTTACAAGACTGTATAATGTACATGGAAAAGAGAATATTTTAAGAGAAATATGGCTTCAAGAGCTATCCATGTACTTGAAGCTCCAGAAGTTCACCAGCTAGGCTCATTGTCTTCAAATCTTGCATTCTATACCAATACCATATTCCCCTCTTTAGATTTTCTCTGGGAAGCCTTTCTATCATAAGGCTTCAACTTCATTTGGTGGCCCTAGGCCCCCAAAAACATAAACCCAGTATTTACCTCTATCAAATACTTTACTTTTTGCTGTCTGTACTAAGCCAAGTCTAAAAATGTTGCCACTAAAAGGCTGGACACCAACATCACCACCGTCATGTTTTACCACAACACTATACTTTCCAAGGCCACCATTAACCCTGTTATTTTGATAATGGTGGTCAAACATTAACTAAAACCCATAGTTAATATGATATCTCAACTTATCCAACTCACGTTCATACTCATCCACCCGGACTGAGAAATAGAAAAAATTATAGGCCATTTGATAGTCAACATCATAAATGTTAACATCAAATTCAATTTGCACATCAAACTAAAAACTTTCATAATTTTTTTTTTCATTAGTACCATCCAGAAGCATACACTCTAAACTTATGAAATCAGATTGCAACTCCAAGTATGAGAAGTCAAAATGAATAAAAGACTCATATAAATCCTTAGAATCATCTTCTGATTTTTGTCCCTTACTAGATAAGCATTCATTTTGTGTGATGAAATTTTTTTTTCACACACATGTACATTTTCAAACTAATATTCATACTCACTTGAGCATTGCATATCCATTGAACTGTCACATGCTCCAGTATTCTGAAAACATGATTTACCCAAATCTATAGTATTTCTGCCTTCATTCAAATCAGGGTTATCACAATAGACATCATTACTAACAACATCCCATGCATCAAAGAATATTTCCATTTTAGGTTCAATAAAATATTCTGATTTATTTTTGAAATCATCTCTCAACTCAATGCAAAATGTTTCAAAGGATGGCTTGAATAATTTAGAATTAATAGGGTTAGCAACAAAGCACTCAAGTGCATTAATAATTTTATGTGCATCATAGATTGATAAGTGTCCTGACCCAAATGTAGAGGATTCATCATAATATGAATGTTTTCCATCAACAACTGAACAAACCCCCTCATTCTCTCTCTCATCAATGCACTCCTTATCGAATGAAAACATACCCACTTCTACACAGAAACAAGCATATTCCATGTCACCATTAACTCCATGAGCTTGTGACTTCGCATATAAATTTGAATAATTTTTTTTCCCTGCGTTCTACATATCAATGTTTTCCTCACATATCACAAAAATTTCCATCTCTACTTTGCATAAACAAATAGAAGCATCAAGGACATGATCATGATCATCAACATCATAGTCAACATCATCAAAACATTTGTCATTTTTAACACTGGTCTTAGGATTAGGATACTGAGCACATATATTCTTATCTTCAAACTCATCATCATTTGTAAAGTTAGCATTCTTTATTGATGATAGAGTCGAATTAAATTTCAAGTATTCCTTGAATGAGATCTATTCACTCACTTGTGAAAAAGTGACTTCATCAACATTAATGTCATTGCATTATTCATGTGAAGAAAATGCCTCGAGATCATCCTCATAAGAAGATTCACAATCTTTAGAAAAATAATTAGAAAATTCACTCTCATCATGACCCTCATCACAAGAAAATTCATTACCATGCTTAGAGTTCTCAAAGTATTCCCAAGTGGAAACTTTTGTTGTATCTCAGCATAGTCTTCCCAAGTGGCAGAGTCGTCCGCATACTAGTACCACTAAAATTTGCATTGTAGAGCTTCCACTTTATGTAAGCAAAGCTTACACATTTCGAGCACCTTGATAGGCTTGATTGTTACCACTTTGGGGTCTTGTATCTATAAAAAAATCCAATCAATCACATAATTATCCCATAGTATATACTTCTTTAGGTAAGAAACGTGAAAGGTGTTATGCATTTGGGCAAGAGCTGGTGGCAACGTAATTTGATAAGCTACAAGATTCACTTCCTTGAGAATCTCAAAAGGTCTTGTTGATGTGTTTTTTATGCACTTCTCAACACAAGTAATGCATAGGTGCATCACCTCTCTTGAAAGATAATCTTCCACAATTAAATTGTAGAACACTATCCCAAGGTCTCTAATGTTAGGTCTTGACAGTGCTTGGAATATCACAGTTGATTCATGTGATTTGCTGGTAATCATAGGGTAGACTTACAGAGTTAAGCTGGGGGGAAGGTGAATCTTAAAATGGAGTTCTTGAGATGGGGATGTTGGTGTGCAATTGTTGTAGATTCAAACAACAGTCTTAAAACTCCAATTTTAGCTTGAGATTTGGCTTTACAATGTGCAATGAACCTTAGCATAGGCTATTTCTAAAAAAAAAGAAAAAGGGCAAGGAGGAGAAGGAGTTCCTAGATCTAAAACTAATAGTGAACAATGATCATGAAGGACCCTGCTGTGAACAACTTTCCCAAAATTGAATTTCACTTAACCAGATTGCTTCACAGTATCATGAAATTAGTGCAAGATTCTAAGGACTGCAAATATTCAACCATTCATTCACCATAAGCATGAATAAAAGATAGAAGTTTAGAGCAACTTTTAGATTATTCCCATACTAACTTTACACAACTATTTATCATCAACAAACAACAAAAAGTATGGACAAGGAAAGTTGCTAGCACACAACAAAATTCTTCAAAACTAATGAACAATATTAACTAATCTACTAGAACAAGCTAAAACATGAAAATAGAAAAGAAAATCTACTCAAATTAATTAACTATGGGAGAAGAACCATATAACATTCATTTGAAACTCAAGAATCCACCAAAAGCATGAAATTCTATTAAAATTTTAGCAGCATGTCATTACAACAACTCAACTCTCTCTTGAAAATGAGAGGATACCCCTTATTTATAGTGTTCAAAAAGAAAAATAAATGGCCAAGTTTGATTTGCATTATGTGGCAAAGATTCACTACAAACTAGGGTTTCACCTACCCCCATATATATAACAATTTAAAATTACATTCTTGTCTTTTCCCCTATTTTGTCCTTTTGTGACAGCACTATAGCTTTTTTGTCTTTTGCTAATTTCCCTTTTCTGTAGCTACACTATGAGGAATTCATCATCAATCACATACTTCCTTCATTTCTCTTCATGGTGGCATACTCCACAAACTTTTTGATTAATCCACAGAGCTTATCCCACTCCAATATATCCGATTGGAGTACCTGAAAATTGAATCTTCTTGATTTGTTCCTGACAACATCCCAATCCTTGTCAAATTTTTGCACATTCTTAATTACCTGCTTAGACTGAGCGAAGGCTCGAGCGACAAAGCCCATGAAATCTAGTGTTAGTGCATCCACAGTGCCATTTTCCATCTTCTTATGGAAATAAGGCCTTATCTTCTCAGGATCCAACTCAACTACTGGCACGTTGAAGTCTGTCATCAACTTTATATATTCTTCACAAACAAACTAGACTTCCTTGATCCAATCTATCTCAATCTCCACTTCATGGAGCACTTGTTCTAATATATCCTTTCTGTGATCTAGGCCCAACTTCCATGTTTCTATGATCCAATGGTTGTCCTTCACCAGAGAAAATTCCTTTTCCCAGGATCCATTAGGTACCTTGAGGATAGGCTCAATTTTGGGGTACATGATCCTTACAACTCGGGGAAGTCAGTGCAGAACTTCCTTATTCCCTCAAGCACTCTTTGCAACTCCAAGAATTTGTTTGTTGTCCTAACCACGCGATTGATGGCCATATTGCCATTGTAGATGACCTGTCTAAACCAATTCTCCATGGCTTTCATCCAATTCTTTCTTTTCTCAAGATGATCAATATGGTCCTTGGACAATAATTGAGGTGGCGCTGAGGATGTAGTGCAAAGATCTTCCACTGATGACCATTGTTGAATATAGGCTGTCAAATCAACCACTTGTGCTTTAAGTTCGTCCTTTGAAATATTATCCTTGTGCATCTGGTGTAGGATGATGGCAATGGACCCTTGGAGGTGACCAATTTTTTGCTCTTTCATGGCTATCCCCAGATCAAGGGTGGAGATGTTATAACTTACCCCTTCTTCGTTCACCACTGGGGTGGCTATTTGCACAGTTTGGGATCTAGAGGCATCCATCGTCATCTGAGGTCTAACATTAGGTTTCATTTCTTTCTTTGTGCTTATTTAGGCTTGGCCAAGATGGCCTCCAACCGTGCCCTTGGATCCTTTGAGCTTGGGGTCTTCTTTTCCAATTGTTTCTCCAGCTACTCAGGCATCTGAGACTCCCCCTTTGGTGATTCATGACCACGTTCTTCCTCTTCGTGGGTTTGTTGGATCTTGATTTCTTTATTTCCCAAAGCCTCTTCCCCAGTATTTTCTCCTTCTTCCTCATCAGAATCCTAGATGTACATAGTTTCCTTCTATTGGGACTCAAGGTAGCATGTTCTTTGGGGCTGTCTTCCCCTTTAGTTTCCTTTTCTTCTTCTTCTTCAAGCTCATGCTCCTTAGGCTATTCTGTTTCTGGGTTCTTGTGAATTCCAGACCTTTCTTTGGGTTTGTCTTCTTCTTTCTTTTCCTCTTCTTGTTATCCTAAGAGGCATTTCTTCATCATGCCTAGGACTTCTATCATGCTCCCTAGTTGGAGGTTCAGTATCTTCCTCCATTTTGTCACTTGATTCCTTTTCTTCCTCGGAAGGTGGTCCTTCCACTTCTTCTCCAACATTCTTTAACTGTTGAGCTAACTCCTCAAGATCTACATCAAAGAATTCCACAATATATTTGGTGCCAACATCCTCTTCATCATCCTTAGAGGATTTTGTCTCTTCTCCCTTGTGCACCACTTTATCATTTGGAAGGTGTTGGAACTTGAGATGCTCATGGTAATCATCCACTTCCTCCTTGATCTCTTTTGTGGCTTCCTTCTCTCGTCGCTCCAATTCTTCTGATATTTGCATTGTGGCTTTCATTTTTGGTGGTTCAGTTGGAGGAGTGGAGGCGGGAATATTAGTAAGAATCTACACCAAGGCAGCCTGAATAGCTGGGTTCATCAGTATTCTTGATATCTCTATAGGAATGTTCTACATATGATGGGAGAAGGCCTCCAGAAGTGAGAGTGTAGGCATTGGAATTGTATCTATTGCTAGGGGAAGTGATGTTGTCAGAGACATGGAGGTGGAGGAAAGCAGAGAGGTGGTGGCAGAAGAAGATTCATTGGTTACAACCTGCATGGTGGGTGGAGAAGAGGCAAGGTGGATCGAGATATCCACCGTAGGTGGAGAAGTAGCAACCATCGCCTAAGAAGCAGGCAGAGGGGCAACAATGGATGTAATAGATGTATCAGAGGCAGCATGTGGATATTATGGATGCTCAGCCTCTAGTTCCTCTCCTTCATGGAGAGGGTCCTCTTGGATGGTAGGCATCTCTGTGAAACTGCCTGATTTCTTATGTTTCTTGGAAGGTTCTCCCTCTGAAGTCTTTCTCGCATACACATTAGGGTTGTGCTGTTGCTCAACAACTTCTTTTCTCTTTCTTGACTTGGTAGATGGAGGAGATTTTGAAGTCTCTCCTAATGGGGCATCAACTATCCCACTATCCGTTTCACTCGTAGGCTCCTCCTCAAGCCCCTCATAGGTCAAAGTGACCCCTTGCTGCTTGAATTGGGAAATTTTCCCATCAATCCATTCTTTTATTTTGGCCTCGATGGGCTTGGTTAGAATATTGAGGTCATCAACCTCTTGCTCATCCTACTCAATTAGTGGAAGTGACAGGTTGGCAACTGCATTGTACTAAGGATCCATCACTGTATTCTAATCTTCTGCTACTTGATCCGGTATGGGGAATAAGTTGACCTTCTTTACAAAATATGTTGTCATTTGAAAGTAGTTCCTCATTCGAAGTTCATTATCATCCTTGCAGTTAGCCCAAAAATCTTCAACACTATGTAAATGGGCATATTTAACCACAACCATCCTTTTCAACTTACCATAGCGGTCCATTTGCGGTTGAGCAGCGTGGAACTTCAAGAGATACTCTACGAGCTCTTGGTCCTAATTGTCAACACATTGGGATGTGTAGAGTTCATATAGCCCTTGGTCAAAGGAGAGGGGATAAGGAATCCCATCCTTATGCTTGCTGCTTAGAAGGGCATGTGCATGCCGCAGCTACCAAGAGAGTTCTAATAGTATTATCCGATCATTGGGATACTGGGGCAGCTTGTACAATTTTCTGAAAAGCCTTTAGCATGAATGTATGTAAACTTCAGAAACTGAATGAACAAGAAGGGAAATTGTTTGAGGAAAGCGTTAGCACTATGGGAGACTCTCCTCTCAAAGTCACCCCCAAGAAATTTGATAATATGACCTATGAAAGCGTCATTGACTTTGTAGTAGTCCCTCTTGAAGTTTCTGAATTGTAATTGAGGGTACCTATCATAAATCTTCAAATCTCTACCTGGTTCCTCATCAGGAGCTCAAAACAAGCCTCTGTACTTTGTCTAGTCAACCAAATAATAAACCAAGTAAGATGTCATGTAGAACCGAGAGGTCTTCTTTATAGCCATAAATTTCTCGTAGAAGCAATCATTGATTATCCCTGCCTAGTAGAACTTGGCTTCTCCACGGAGAATCTCTTTTATGAAGTACAAAATCCATTCTCGGAAGTAGGCAGCAGTTGGAAGGCCCATTACTCTGCTCAACAAGGTTACCAAGTCATGGTTATCCTCATAAAAATCACTGCAGAAAAGCCCTTGGGGAACCTTTGTAGCATTGCCCCTCTTCTCTTTTAACCAGTATTTATTTATAAGCCTTTCGCTCTTAAGGGGGTCTTGATCCCACATCGCCTTGCCATCATCCTTGGTTGTCACTTCCATCTCTCCGAATGTAGGGATACAAAAATTACTTGTTATTGACTTCAGAGACATGTCAACCAAGACATTCCCATCTCTGTCTACTATGGTTCTAGTCTCCTCTTGGTATGCCTCTTTGCAGGCCATAATGAGCTCAGGGGTGATGAGGATAGGAGGGAAGCCTATATATTTAGCCAACCCACTGCTTCTAATTGTTCTTACACTTTATGTTGTAGGGTTGATCTGGAACCTTTGCTTAAATTCGTTGATGTCTACATGTCCAATGTTTGTATCTGTGATCTCTTTCGAGACTATGCTGACCTTGGAGTTAAGAGGTTCCCCCTAGAACTTGTATTTCATTCAGTCCTTGTCTTCTTTTCCTTGGGGTGCTTTGGTTGTTTTGTTTCCCTTGTCCTTCTCCACAACCGTCTCCGAGGGTCCTGCACCTAGTTCCAAAAATCCTACGGGCGAGAGAGAGAGGTAAGTATATTCAAGCATAAAAAATATGGGAAATTTAGCCAAATCCTACAAAATGACATTAGATCAAATAATTGATCATTCAAGAATCTTAACATATCTTCCAGATTAGCATTAACATTTTGCAGGGAGGAGTTTGAGTAATTCAGGTCCAAGGGATCATACTTCCCTGGGCTGATGGCTATTTTGGAGCAACTGCAAGAGGGACACCAATCAAGGCATGGCGGCCAAAATATCTTGACCCACCTTCAAATTTGGTCCATCTGTGGGGGTCCACCAAGGAGGTTTCCCTATTTTGGCATGTGCATTGAAGTTACTTTGAAGATTAAAGGGTGTTAAGATCACCTTTTGAGCAATCGGGACTAGGAGGAAGCTTTCCTGTTTGGAGTCTACCGTTGAGAACGACTATGGTAAGACTACCTCTCAAGGGCAGAGTTCTTCTGGGTGGGGCGTGATGTTCTGGAAGGAAGTGGCATAACTCACTTTTAGTCTGGGCCTTTCAGGTCAGCATGGATAGGAGGATGTTAGGTGATTTCCATTTGGAACAACAAAAATCAGATGGCGATCCGATGGGAGCAACCCACTAGATCGAGTCCGGGTGGAGATGAGGCCTTTGTGCTTACTTCACTAACCATTGGGTCGTTTGACGACAATGAGAAGGCTAAGTCGTAGGTGGTGGAAGGATGCAATTTTTTTTTTGCTTGAACACGATGAAACCCTGACAGAGTTCCGATGGCAGAAGTCTGTAGGGGACAACTCGCAATGGCTCATCACTTAATCATTTCATTTTTCATTTTGGTGGCCGTGATGGAGTCGGGTCCCGAAGGGAGGAAGGTCATTCACCAAAAGCTGTAAGAGATGACAATCTCACCTCGGTAGCCCATGGATGGAGGTCCACTATGTAGGACCAAAAAAATGGTAGCACTTGGTCACTTATGGTTTAGCCAAAGCTGCACGATAAAGGAAGACTCGGGGCCCAATAGTCAGGTGGATGGTCTGCCAAATCTATTTGAAATGACAGAATCTGGATGGTACTCCACAAGTGGCAATCCATAAGATGGGGCTCGCAGATGGATCAAGACTTAAAGTTTTGGCAGAGTTCCCATCTTAGCAATTAATGAAGCGGGACTCGGAGGGCAGAAGGCTACACATGATTAGCTGTTTGAAACAAAAAAACCACAAGGCAGTCTGTATATAGAACTCCATAGAGGCGAACCTAAATAATCTAATGGCTATCATTTCAGTTTGTGATTTTTTCGCTAATGTTTAGATGACCAAGAGAGGGGGTTCTCCTGCCATGGTAGACCTGGTGGAGGAGTTTTCCATCCCAATGTTTAATTCTATTTTTAAGGTCGATGATAGTGATTGGAAGGCTCAAGTCCGCAGGAGGAAAAATCCCTAGTTCAAGAAAAATGATAGAGAGTGTAGGTTTTGCAGTTGGTGAATGGGGTGATTTTTAGGTTTTTTCAAGATTTGAGCACATGGGTTTCGTGTGCCTTAATTTACTCTACTTAGTTCATGAGTTTTATCTTCTTTAAATTCATCCATTTTATAAGAAATCAAAGAAAACATGAAGCAGGGCGTGGGGTGGAAAACTTACCTCACAAATCTGATGAATGAGGTCGATAAATTAGTTAGCAGATGCTTTGAATTGGTGATGGTACTCGTTGGGCTTGAAGGTGGTGCTGAAAGATGGCTCTCTGACTTCTCTTTGATCGATTGACAAGTGAAAATTATAGGTGAAAGTGGCCTATTTATAGAAAATTTTGCATTAAACACACCTCATTCAATGATTGTATGGAGGGTTGAAGGTTGGTGATCCATTATTTAAAAACTTTGGCGGGAGCACTGGGACCCACTAGGCGGGTGGGAACAGTTACTTAGCTGTTTGATAGTTCGGTGGTAAATAGACGATGACAGGAGCTCTGGGTTTCAATGGGTGGAAAGTCGCCAGAGGATGGCCATTGGGAATGAAGATGAGGTGATAGAAACCTGAGAGGGGCAGCCCTACAAGGCAGACTCGATGGGTTCCAAGGATGTGAACTTTGAAGAGCTAAGGAAAACAACTAGTGGGATCTCGCAAAGACCAAGAACCTTGAAAATTAGAGGGGGGGAAACATGATCAACTCAAGATGGACTATCTAAAGCTCACTGACCATTTTGAACACCAAACAGGGGGCACACAAAATGAGGTGGCAACAAAAAGTGACTTGATGAGGTGAAGGAAAGAGAGGGTCGCCATTCCAAATAGGGCATATGTGTTGAAGGCACAACAAATGGTGACTCTGCTAGAGAATGCTCTTGAGAATTTTGGGGATAAGTATTCATTCAGAACCCAAAATTTTTGGATTCATAGACTAGGGCTTGGCATCCAAAAGTGAACTAGGAGAATGGCATCTAAGTCAACCTACGAAACATTTCAAAAGTGTGTGTTTAGTGAATTCATTCCCTTCCCTTAGAAACTATGACAAGTGGCAGTTAATCTAATTGAGTAGGCTACATGAATCATCCAACCCCAAAAGTAACCTGGACATTTCCCCGCTGCCAGTTAGGTGTCCATAGCCCCAAAAGAGTTGTCGTTGTGACCCCACAGATATTGCTCTACTGCTGGCCAGGCATCCATAGCCCTTGTAGAGTTATCCACACACCCATACAGTTACTTGATTTCATTGTTTTCTTTTCTTTTCTTTCTTTTGATACTTATTTTAACACTTTCCTCTCTTGTTCAACTATGTAAGCATTGAAGCCTACTGTGGGTTTGGGAACCACAGTGGTCACTAGAGCAGACTTGAGAATTTTTGCTTGCCAAGTCTTCATAAAAACTATTGTATAACTCTTTTTAAATAATTAATGTGCATTTTGTGTTGGATCTGAGATGAATTTAAAAGGAAGATTCAACCAAGGGTCAGGTACTAAGTCAAAGTTCAAATGAGGAAGCCATTCCATGGAAAATATTAGAGACCAATAGTTGAGAGTGAATATTTATCCAAAGAACACTAAGAGTGGGCAAAAAAGTGAACCATTCATTGAACGAGCACGACCACTACAACAAAAGTGAAGAACGCCCTTAGTAAGGCAGAAGCGGCTGGAGGACGAGCAAAACAAAAGTGACACAAAGCAGCGAGACAAAAGCAAACCAAAAGTAACCTAAGCTAACCTATATACAAGTATTTACAGGAACAACTCCAAAGGAGCTTAGGCTTGGAAATAATGCTTTAGGTGTTTCCCATTGACAGGCAACATGAAATCTTCACCAGTTAAGGTCTTTAGGTGGAAAACATTGTCTCCAAGAATTTCAGCAATTTGAAAGGGGCCAAGCTAGAGCTTTTCAAAAATTTTATGTCCCCCTTTCTTCTCATGGGAAATGTCCTAGCATAGGACTAGATCAGTGATTCTCAAGGCCTTGATTTTGGATTGACAGTTGAACCATCTTTTGATTACGCCTTGATGTTTCATGAATTTTTCTATTGCACAGTCACACACTTCTTCTACCTGTAACAGCTCAGCCAAGCGAGCTTCTCTAATATTGAGGCTTGTTTCAAGCTCATGATGAGGAACTAGATAGAGATTTAAAGGTTTATGATAGGTACCCTCAATTACAATTCAGAAAATTCAAGAGGGACTACTGCAGAGTCAATGATGCTTTTATAGGTCATATTATTAGATTGCTCATGGGTGAGTTCGAGAGGAGAGTCTCCCATAGTTCCAATGCTTTCCTCAAAAAAAATTCCTTCTTGTTCATTTAGTTTTCGAAGTTTACATACATTCGTGTTGAAGACTTAAAAAAAAACCGTACAAGCTGTCCCGATATCTAGATGACCACATAATACTGTTAGAACTCTCTTGGCACTACGACATGCACTTTCCCTTCTAAGAAACAAGCATAAGCTGGGATTCCTTATCCCCTCTCCTTTGGCCAAGGGCTATATGAAATCCACACATCCTAGTGTGCTAAAAATTCAAACAAAGAGCTCCTAGAGTATCACTTGAGGTTCCACACTGCCCGACCATGAATGGACCCCTATGGTAAGTTAAAAAAGATGGTTGTGGCTGAATATGCCCATTTACTTAGTGTTGAAGATTTATGGGATAACTGCAAGGATGATAATGAAGTGCGAATGAGGCACTACATGTGAATGAAAACATATTTTGTAAAGAATGTCAACTTATTCCTTGTACTGAATTAGGTAGCGGAAGATGAGAACACAGTGATGGATCCTCGATACAATGCAGTTGCCAACTTGCCACTGCCACTGATCGACTGGGATGAGCAAGAGGTTGACGACCTCGATATTATAACCAAGCCCATCTAGGCCAGAAAAAAGAATGGATTGATGGGAAAATTTCCCAATTGAAGTAGCAAGGGGTCACTTTGACCTATGAGGGGATTGAGGAGTAGCTTGCAAGTGAAATAGATAGCGGGACAACTGTTGCCCCATCAGGAGAGACTTCAAAATCTCCTCTGTCCACCTAGTTAAGAAAGAGAAAAGAAGCTGCTTAGCAACAACCCAACCCTAAGGTGTATGCAAGAAAGACTTTGGAGGGAGAACCTTCCAAGAAACATAGGAAATCAGGAAGTTTCACAGAGATGCCTACCATCAAGGAGGACCCTCTCCATGAAGGAGAGGAACTAGAGGCTGAGCAACCACAATCTCCACCTGCTGCCTCTGATACTTCCATTACAACCACTGCTGCCCCTCTGCCTACTTCTCAGGCAATGGTTGCTACTTCTCTACTTGCTTCTCAGGCGATGGTTGCTACTTCTCTGCCTACTTCTCAGGCATGGTTGCAACTTCTTCACCTACAGTGGATATCTCGGTCCACCTTGCCTCTTCTCCACCCACTGTGTAAGTTGTAACCATTGAGTCTTCTTCTGCCACCACCTCTCCACTTTCATTCACCTCCATGTCTCTGACAACATCACTTCCCCTGGCAACAAAAATAATTCCAATTCCTACACTCTCACTTCAGAGACCTTCTCCTGTCATATGGAAAACATTCCTATAGAGCTATTAGGAGTACTGATGAAGCCAACTATTCAGGCTGCCTTGGCATAGATTCTTGCTAATATTCTTGCCTCCACTCCTCCAACTAAACCACCAAAAATGAAAGCCACAATGGAAATATCAGAAGAATTGGAGCGATGAGAGAAGGAAGCCACAAAATAGATTGAGGAGGAAGCAGATGATTACCATGAGCATCTTGAGTTCCAACACGTGCCAATTGATAAAGTGGTGTGCGAGGGAGAAGAGACATAATCCTTTGAGAGTGATGAAGAGGATGTTGGCACCAAATATATTTTGGAAACCTTTGATGCAGACCTCAAGGAGGAGTTAGCTAAATAGTTAAAGAATGTTGGAGAAGAAGTGGAAGGACCACCTTCTGAGGAAGAAAAGGAATCAAGTGACAAAATGGAGGAAGATACTGAACCTCCAACTAGGGAGCATGACAGAAGCCCCAGGCATGATGAAGAAATGCCTCTCTCAGGAGAACAAGAAGAGGAAAAGAAAGAAGAAGAAAAACCCAAAGAAAGGTCTGGAATTCATAAGAACCCAGAAACAAAACAACCTAAGGAGCATGAGTGTGAAGAAGAAGAAGAAAAGGAAACTAAAGGGGAAGACATCCCCAAAGAACATGCTACCTCTCAGTCCCTGCAGAAGGAGACTATGTACATCTGGGATTTTGATGAGGAAGAAGAAGAAAATACTGAGTAAGAGGTTCTGGGAAATAAAGAAATCAAGATCCAACACACCCACAAAAAGGATGAAGGTGGTCATGAATCACCAAACGGGGAGTCTCAGATGCCTAAGTGGCTAGAGAAACAACTGGAAAAGAAGACCCCAAGCTCAAAGGATTCAAGGGCAAGGCTAGATGCCATCTTGGCCCGAGCCTAGATAAGTATGAAGAAAGAAAACAAACCTAAGGTTAGATCTTAGTTGACGATGGACGCCTCTAGATCCCGAACCATGCAAATAGCCACCCCAGTGGTGAATGAAGAAGGGGTAAGTTATAACATCTCCACCCTTGATCTGGGGATAGCCATGAGAGAGCAAAAAATTTATCACCTCCAAGGGTCCATTGCCACCATCGTGCACCAGATGCTCAAGGATAAGATTTCAAAGGATGAACTAAAAGCACAAGTGGCTAATTTGATGACCTATATTCAACAATGGTCATCAGTGGAAGAGATTTCCAATACATCCTCGACACCACCTCAATTACTGTCCAAGGACCATATTGATCAACTTGAGAAAAGAAAGAATTGGAAAAAAGCCATGGAGGATTGGTTTAGACAGGTCTTCTACAATGGCAATATGGGCATCAGTTGCGTGGTTAGGACAACAAACAAATTCTTTGAGTTGCAAAGAGTGATTGAGGGAATAAGGAAGTTCTGTACCGACTTCCCCGAGCTGTACAGGATCACGTGCCCCAAACTTGAGGCTATCCTCAAGGTACCTAATGGATCCCAAGAAAAGGAATTTGCTTTGGTGAAGGACGACCATTGGCTCATAGAAACATGGAAGTTGGGCCTAGATCACATAAAGGATGTATTAGAACAAGTGCTCCATGAAGTGGAGATCAAGATAGATTGGATCAAGGAAGTCTGGGTTGTTTGTGAAGAATATATAAAGCTAATGACAAACTTCGACGTGCCAGTTGTTGAGTTGGATCCTGAGAAGATAAGGCCTTACTTCCAAAAGAAGATGGAAAATGGCATCGTGGATGCACTAACATTGGATTTCATGGGATTTTTTGCTTGAGAGTTTGCTCAGTCCGAGCAGGTAAGAATTCATAAAAAATTGACAAGGATTGGGATGCTATCATGAAAAAATAAAGGAGATTCAATTTTTAGGTACTCAAATCATATATATTGGAGTGGGATAAGCTCTATGGATTGATTAGAAAATTTGTGGAGTATGCCACTGTGAAGAGAAATGAAGGAATTCCTGTGATTGATGATGAATTCCTCATAGTGTAGCTACAAAAAAGGGAAATCGACAAAAGAAAAAAAAGCTATAGTGTTACCACAAAAGGACAAAATAGGGAAAAAGACAAGAATGTAAGTTTAAATTATATTATATTTGGAGGTAGGTGAAACCCTAGTTTGTAGTGAATCTTGGCCACACAATGAAAATCAATCTTGGCCATTCATTTTGCTTTTTGAACACTATAAATAGTGGGTCTCCTCTCATTTTCAAGAGAGAGTTGAGTTCTCGTAATGATATGTTGCTCAAATTTTAATAGAAGTTCATGATTTTCTTGGATTCTTGAGTTTCAAATGCATGTTACATGGTTCTTCTCCCATATTTAATTAATTTGAGTATATTTTCTTTTCTATTTTTATGTTTTAGCTTGTTCTAGTAGATTAGTTAATGTTGTTCATTAGTTTTTAAGAATTTTGTTGTGTGCCAACAACTTTTCTTGTCCATACTATTTGCTGTTTGTTGATGATAAACAACTATGTAAAGTTAGTCTAGGAATAATCTAAAAGCTGCTCTAAACTTCCATCTTTTATTCATGCTTATGGTGAATGAATGGTTGAATATTTGCAGTCCTTAGAAGCTTGCACTAATTTCATGATACTATGAGGCAATCTGGTTAAGTGAAATTCAATTTTGGGAAAGTTGTTCGCAACACAGTCCTCCATGATCACTATTCACTATTAGTTTCAGATCTAAGAACTCCTTCTCCTCCCTGCCCTTTTTCCTTTTGTTTTAGAAACAACCTATGCTAAGGTTCATTGCACATTGTAAAGCCAAATCTCAAGCTGAAATTGGAATTTTAAGACTTCTGTTTGAATTTGCAGCAATTGCAGACCAACTTCCTCATCTCAGGAACTGCATTTTAAGATTCACCTTCCCCCCAACTTAACTCCGTAATTTTTCCCTGTGATTACTAGAAAATCACATGAATGAACTGAGATATTCCAAGCACTATCAAGACCTGACATTAGAGACCTTGGGATAGTGTTCTGCAATTTAATTATGGAAGATTGTCTTTCAAGAGAGTTGATGCACCTATGCATTACCTATGCTAAGAAGTGCATAAAAAAAACATCAATAGAACCGACACTAGATCGAGGTGATTCACTCTCCCTTGAGAGGTCCCAAAGAGTTTTAAGGTCTACTACAAACAAATGGGAATTTAAGGAATTACAGCCTCCCACAAGGGCTAGAAGAACTAAGAGAGAGGATGCGGCCTCTTCTTCTGCTTTCATTTGACCCAATTCACCTTCATCTTCACCTCCTTTTTCATTCCATTCACCTCAGACTCAGTAGACATCCTTCACCTCCATCCCTTCTAGTCAGTCGTACCACATAGCTTTTCCACCGCTTGCTTGCCATAGCCAGGGTGCTGCCCCCTCCCTTGCCCCCCAAGTCCAAGGTGCAGTCCCAACTGCCGTTACCCCTGTGTAGCCCTAGGTTACTGTTCAACAACAAATACCACCTCCACCTTCCCTCATGGCTTGGCTTGTGAATAATCCTTCTCTGTTGCACTTCAACGCTTACCATGACATGCCTAAGAATCCAAAGAAATTTTGTTCAAGGTTCAATCCTCGAGATCTGCAGAGGATAGTTGAGGAGCACATGAAAATATTCCAAACAACATTGAAAGACATGTAGATTGATCAGGAGGATGTGGTGTGTAGGCTCTTCCCTTACTCATTGGGGGAAGAAGCCTTCTATTGGTATATTAACTTGCCAGTGGAATCCATTACATCTTGGGATTTGCTGATAAATGCCTTCTTGCAGAAGTACAAGATCCCAATCAACCCTTTGGAGCTATATCAACAATTCAAGACAGTTCATAGGGAAATCAATGAGCCAATCAACTCCTTCAGTGATTGTTTCCACTGAGCCAACACAAGGTTGCAAGCCTCGTATGTGCTCAATGATGCTGCTGCCTTGCCAGTCTATTGCACAACATTGAACAACCTCACAATGACATTGGTAAAGAGAATACGACTGCCTGTAACTAGACTAGTAAATGCTTATGCGGAAGTAGTTATTTCTAGCACTGACTTGGGTTAGAACATCTTTGGCTTGCTTCCCTCCTTGGGGAAGACTGCCCATCTGTGATAGATTCAAGGACTTACCCAAGCATTACAACAACAAATTCCCCTAATGAATCAAGTGCCTTAGTTGCTTTTGGTGCCTCACCTGGGGCAACCCATGAATTAGGTACCCCCAGTGCCTCACTACTTACATCCCCAGTAACTACAAGCATATCCACAACAAACCCAAGCACCCCTATACCTACAAGGGCCTGAATTTCCACCCGCTCAACAAAGTCAGCCATTGGCACAACCTGTCTTTCTTCAGAATCAAAAACTGCAGCCAAGCAACAAAGAGAAGGACTGATTGGACGAGTTGATGATGATGATCCAGAAGATGTCCACAGAGATGACACACTTGAGAAATAAAAATAGCTAGTTGCAAGCCTCTCGACGTAATATTCAAGCTAATCTCAATCGAGATAGTAGGGATAACCATGAGGCAAGTACTTCATCCAAATAAAATTACGATTGAGGACAAAACTCCAATCAGAACTTTGAAAGGAGGCCCTCATAGATATATAGTAGAACATGGAATACAAGGCCAAACAATGAAGGTGTTCCCACTCCACTTGACCAACCTACTAGCACAGAGAAGAAAACCAGTGGAGTGTACCTTGCCGAAGCTACTTTGTCTAGATAGTGTAGGATTCATAAGACAAATAGGCATTTCGAGTTGGATTGCCCCTAATTCTAGATAGAAACAAAGATATTTTAAGTGGAGGTCTAGAATGTTGTTGAGAGCGCAAAATGTAGAGACATAGTTCCATCTGAGCCCTATGATTCCTCTTGTCTCATGGTCAACCAGGCCCCATTCCAACTTAGCGAAAGCAACGAGCCTGAGGTCGAGACTGCGTCCGCCAAGAATGAAGAAGTAAAAGAAGTAAGTAATGAAGAAGCTTTGTCTCAACTCTTTAATTCAGTAGATAATGGCCTTGTAGATGAGGAGGATTTCCACGAAGATGAAGTGAAAATGTTCCATTAGAGAGCCACTTCATATTACTTAAGGAACAAACAAGTAGGGGGCATTTGACTACTTCCACCCTACCTAATAACTTTAGCACCTCGCCTGACCCCAATGCTAGAAACGACCCTGGCTATCCCCATGTTCCCAAGCAATACTTGAATGACAATGAACATCCCGATCAAACCTAGAGTCAACCTGCTAGTTCATCCATAGGAAGATCCTTTGACACTGAAATTGAGCAAATGGGGGAATACGTTGCTGAAGAATTTAAGAAAGTTAAAATTAGCATGTCTACCCTTGAGTTGCTCAAGGTTCCTACAGTTAGGCATGCCTTTTTTAGGGTTATTAACAAAACTCCTTCCTCTAAGATGATGTAAGAAATACCTGCCAAGAGGGTCACCTTTGAAGAGCCTTGATAGGAGCCCATATTCCAAGAGATCATAGGCAGGAAGAAGGACACCTCCACAAACTAGCAAGCTGGAAAACAACCTGCCAAGGAGTAGACCCCAGTGCAAACTAAGGAAAAGTCCAATGAGAAAGACAAGAGTCAAGTGGCCTAGGCTGACATGCCTATGGGATTATTCAAAGGAAATTTTGAAACACCACCCTTCCTCACCACAATTATAATATTTAAAAAGAACTTGCACAATTTCCTAATCGACTCTGGAGAATTAGCCAACATCATGCCTTTGGCAATGTGCAAGGCCCTTGGGATTACTCCCACGTATTCAAGGAGGAAAGTGATGTAGCTGGACAAGATTGAGGTCAACATCATTGGGGAGATCAACCACTTTTTGATGTAGATTGCTATAGATCCAAGGGTGCAACGGGTCATTGACATCCAAGTTGCAGACATTCTTGACACATATGGAATCATCTTGGGATGAGACTTCACCCATGCATTGAATGGGTATGCTGCAACAGACTTTTCTCACATGTGGCTGCCATGGAAAGGACTACCAAATCATATCCGAATAGACTGGGAGTCACACATGAAGTTTATGATCACAGAATATAACAATGCCAATGAGGTGTTGTTTATTGAAATGGAATTGGGAAATTATTTCCCCTTTGCTTATCAGGAAGAAGCAGAGCCTCAAGAAGAAGATCTAGTTGTAGAGGTCTTCCTGGTACAATGCAGTCCTCTGACTAACTTGGCCCATGCACCTCAAAGGACATAAATTTTAGTGGAATCAAAAGATGAAGAGCCTTATGAAGATGCAAATTTGGGATTGCTAGATGGATTTCAAGATTTCATGGAGAAATGCATACAAAATCAACTTAGTCTAGGAGTGGGAATGGACTTACAAGAGCTCCTACTCCTAAGCTAGTGCAGAGTTCACAATGCTTCCCACTCCAAGTTTGAATGTTGCTTGTGCCAAGCAGCAGTGGAACATGTCAAAGGACTAGTCACTTCTAAAAGTGGATGCCAATAGGGTAGCCCGCCCCAAATTAGACTGAACCAATGCCTACTTCGAAGGTTATGGATGCAAGCATAGAGCCAAAAAGGAATGAACACATCATTGGCCCTGGTGTCAAAGAGCCTTCCAAGTTTTGGATGCTATGCTTCAATGGATCCGAGTCCAAACAAGGAGCTAGAGCTAGATTTGAGCTTATCATCCCTACGGGTAAGACCTATTTTGCTACCCATAGGCTTCAATTTTATTGTATCAATAACGTGGAAGAATATGAAGCTTTGGTACATGGTATTTTAATGGATTTAAGGAAAAATGTTAAAATGCTACAAGGTTTTGGTGATTCAAAATTAGTGGTCAAAAAAGTCAAAAAATTGTACTCATGCGATGACAGAAGGCTTGCTAACTATAGGCATAGAGTCTAGTATCTCTTAGAGAGTCTAGATGCATTTAATATATAGTTGATCCCGTGTTCTCAGAATCATACTATTGATACCTTGGCTCAAGCATCCAACATTCCACAACCCTTTTCTTTGACTGGACTCAAAAAATTCACTTTCGAGTTGACTTCTACTCCATCTATGCTAGATAATGTCACTCATTTCTAGGTATTCAATGATGATAAGCACATCTTGGAGTTTATCACAAGTTCTGACATGTTTGCACACAAATAATTGATGAAGCTGAATTAGATATAGAAGGAGTTATTGACCTCAAAACCAATACGATCCCTAGAGGTATGGTTCAGCTTGATCATATATTTGACCTAGATGAAATCAAAGATCAAGATTAGAAAACAAAGAAGGATACCATAAACAACCAGTGCGACACCCACAACCTTAGAACAACTAAGGAAGTAAAAAATGTATTTATTGGCAAAGTGTGTACTGCAGAAGAAAGAACAAAATTGTTGATGCTTTGCGGAAGTATCATGATGTGGTAGCATGGAGTTATGAAGACTTGAAGGTTATGATACCTCCATTATCACACATACCATTCCTCTCAAGCCCGATGTGCGACCATTTCAGCAAAGACAACATCCCATCAATGCCTTGTTGGAGCCTATTATTTACAAAGAAGTGTAGAAACCACTTTCATCTAGAATCATTTTTCCAGTTAGGAACTCCACGTGGGTGGCTAATTTGGTCTTGGTCAGGAAAAAGAATAAAGAAATCAGATTGTGTGTGGACTTTCGCAATCTAAATAGAGCCTCAGAGAAATACAACTATCCAGTTCCATCATTGGATGAGGTACTATAAATCGTCAATGGCTCACAGATGATGTCCTTCTTGGATGGGTACTCCAGATACAACCAAGTCATGGTGCAATACGAAGATCACCACAAAATAACATTCACCACCAAGTGGGTCACTTTTGTCTATAGAAGAATGCCATTTGGGCTCATCAATGCCGACACCACTTTCTAGCATGCCATGGACATTGCCTTCAAGGACTTGATTGGAAAGTGTATAATCATCTACATGGATGATTTGACCATGTTTTCAAAGAAGCGAGGTGATCATGTCTTTGATCTATGCAAATTTTTCCAAAGGTGTCAAGAATTTGGAGTTTCTCTTAACCCGAAGAAATGCATCTTCAGATTCACTAAGGGCAAGTTGCTCGAGCATGTTATTTCAGAACAAGGAATTTCTATAGATCCCGAGTGCATCCAATCCCTGCTAAAGATTCAGTTGCCAGGTAGTAAGAAAGAACACAAATATTTCTTCGGAAAGATAAAATTCGTGAGAAGTTCATCACAGGGTTTGCTAAAATCATCAAGCCACTCAACACCATGTTGAAACAAGATGCTAAGATTGAGTGGAATCCAAAAGAAAAGCAATCCTTTGAAGAGATTAAGAAAGCTATTGCTGAGGCACCTATCCTAGTCAGCCTAGACTACTTGAATCCCTTCTATATTTATTCATTTGCTTTAGATCACTCATGTGCCAAAATTTTAACCCAGAAGGATAATGATGGAAATGAGCAACCAATTTCCTTTATGAGTGCTCCCTTGAAAGATGTTGAATTAAAATAACACAATGTCGAAAAACAAGCATATGCTCTTGTCAAAGGAGTTAAAAATTTCAAACATTACATCTTGCACAATAAGGTGTTTGCCATTGTCCTAGAACCAGTTGTGAAGATGTTGCTAATGAAAAATGAGATGGGAGAATGAAGAGCCAAGTGGGTTACATTGTTGTAGGAATATGACATGGAAATTCAACCAATGAAGTTGGTATGAGGACAAGCACTCACTTGAACGATAGCTGAGAAATAATTTGAAGCGAGACTTGAAATTACAGTTCAACAATATCAGCTTGAAGATGTTTCCCTAGGGGAATGGTATGATGACATAGTCTACTATTTACTGAAGCACAAGTTCCCACCTCGCCTGCAAGGAGTTCAGAAACATGCTCTCCACCTGAAATAGCAGTAGCTACATGCTGCAGGGATCCATGCTATACAAGAGGAATTACGAAGGTGTCTATCTAAGATGCCTTGGTAAAGATGAAGCAGATTGGATTTTGAAGGAATTTCATGATAAATTCAGTACTGGTCATGGATCTAGTTCTTCTACTGCTCACCAAATATTATGAGCAGAATATTATTGGCCAACGATTTTCAAAGATACTCACAACCATGTTTGTACATTCCATGTCTACCAAACCACCACAACCAAAGAAAGGAACGCTGCTATCCTATTGCAACCAGTTCTAGAGGTGAGACCGTTCATGTAATGGGGTATTGACTTCATTAGTCTGGTAAGCCCACCATCATCTATAGGACATAGGTACATTCTAACTACTGATTATTGTACTAGATGGACATAAGCTATTGCATTTAGGCAATGCACAATAGAAGTAGTTACGAATTTTCTTGAAAGCTTTATTTTGAATCATTTTGGTTGCTCATATGCATTAGTGTGTGATAATGGCCCTGCCTTTTCCTCACTGAAATTTGCTAGTTGGGCCTTTGATTATGGAATTTCCCTTAAGTTTTCTTCCAACTACTATCCCCAAGGCAATGGTTTAGCAAAATCCACTAATAAGAACCTCATTACTGTGATTAAAAAACTGCTTGATAGGAATCCCAAGGATTGACATACCCGACTTCGTTTCTTCCTTTGGGCAGATCACACACGCCACAAGGCTGCCCTTGGTGATTCTTCATTCCATCTAGTCTATGGCTTAGAGCCTATATTCCCAATCCACTTAAAAATCCCCAACCTCTAGTTCATCAATGAATTTTTTGAAGGAGATCATAAAGAAGCTTGCTTGGCTGAGCTGTTACACCTAGAAGAAGTGCGTGACTATGCAACATAAATTTTTTCCAAACATCATGGTGTAGTCAAAAGATTGTTTGGTTGCTGAGCCAAAATCAAGGTCTTTAGAATTTCTGATCTAGTCCTATGCTGGGACAAGGCCCATGAGAAGAAATGGGGACACGACAAATTCAACAAGCTCTGGCTTGGCCCCTTTTAGAGTGCTGAAATTCTTGGAGACAATACTTTCCTCCGAAAGATCTTAACTGGTGAAGATGTCCCATTACCTGTCAATGGGCATCACCTAAAGAATTACTTCCAAGCCTAAGCTACTTTGGAGTTGTTCCTATAAATACTTGTATATAGGTTAGTTTAGGTTGCTTTTGGTTTGCTTTTGTCTCGCTGCTTTGCATCGCTTGTGTTTTGCTCATCTCCCAGCTGCTTCTGCCTTGCTGAGGGAATTCTTTTCTTTTGCTGTGGTGGTCATGCTCATTCAACGAATGGTTCACTTTGCTGCCCACTCTTAGTGTTCTTTGGCTAAATATCCACTCTCAACTATTGGTCTCTAATATACACCATGGAATGGCTTCCTCATTTGAACTTTGACTTAGAACCCGACCCTTAATTGAATCTTCCTTTTATATTCATCTCAGATCCAACATAGAAGACATTAATTATTTCCAAAGAGCTATACAACGGTTGTTATGATGACTTGGCAAGTGAAAAATCTCAAGTCCACTCTAGTGACCACTGTGGTTCCCAAACCCATAGTAGGCTTTAATGCTTACACGGTTGAACAAGAGAGGAAAGTGTTAAAAGAAGTATCAAAAGAAAGAAAAGAAAAGAAAATGATGAAATCAAGCAACCGTATGGGTGTGTGGATAACTCTACCAGGGCTATGGATGCCCGACCGGTAGTAGAGCAATATCCATGGGGTCACAATGACAACTCCACCAGGGCTATGGATGCCTGATTGGCAATCAGGCAATGTCCAGGTTACTTTTGGGGTTAGACGATTCATGTAGCCAATTTGGTTAGATTAACTGCCACTTGTCACAGTTTCTAAGGGAAGGGAATGAATTCATTGAACACACACTTTTGAGTTGTTTCGTAGGTTGACTCAGCTAAGGATCCCATTCTCCTAGTTCACTTTTTGACTCCAGGCCCTAGTTTGTGAATCTAGAGATTTTGGGTTCTAAATGAATACTTATCCCCAAAATGTTCAAGAATGTTCTCCAACAGAGTCACCATTTGTTGTGCCTTCATCACACACCCTGTTTGGAATGGGGACCCTCTATTTCCTTCACCTCGCTGGGTCACTTTTGGTTGCTGCCTCATTTTGCGTGCTCCCATGTTTGGTGTTCAAAATGGTTAGTAAGCCTTAGATAGTCAATCTTGAGTTGATCATGTTTTCCCCCTCTAATTTTCAAGGTTCTTGGTCTTTGTAGGATCCCACTGGCTATTTGCCTTAGCTCTTCAAAGATGGTGTCCTTGGAACCCATTGGGTCCACCCTATTGGGCCGCCCCTCTCGGGTTTCTATCACCTCATTGTCATCTACACAAGCCTTCCTCTGGTAGCTTTCCACCCATCATAACCTAGAGCTCTTGTCGCCATCTGTTTACCACCGAACTATCAAATGACTTAGTAACAACTCTTGCCCTCCTGGCAGGTCTCGGTGCTCTTGCTGCCCTTTACAAATAATGGCTCACCAACCTTTGACCCTTCGTACAGTCATTGAATGAGGTGCATTTAATGGGACATTTTCTATAAATAGGCCACTTTCATCTATCATTTTCACCTGTTAGTCAATCAGAGAGAAGTCAGAGAGTCATCTTCTAGCATTGCCTTCGAGCCTGATGAGTGCCATCGTTGATTCAAAGCATCTGCTAACTGATTGCTCAACCTCATTCATTAGATTTGTGAGGTAAGTTTGCTACCCCGCACCTTGCTTCATGTTTACTTTGATTTTGTGTAAATTGGATGAATTTAAAGGAGAAAACTCATGAACTAAGTATAGTAAATTAAGGCACATGAAACCAATGTGCTGAAATCTTGAAAAAACCTGAAAATCACCCTATTTTCCGACCGCGAAACCTACACTCTCAGCTACTATTCTTGAACTAGGGATTTCGCCTCCCACGGGCTTGGGCCTTCCCATCACTGTCGTTGACCATAAAAATAGAATTAAACATTGGGATGGAAAAATCCTCCACCAGGTCCACCATGGTGGGAGAACCCCCTCTCTTGGTCATCTAAACATTAGTGAAAAACTCACAAACTAAAATGATAGCCATTAGATCATTTGGGTCTGCCTCCACAGAGTTCTGCATACAGATTGCCCTATGGTTTTTCCATTTTAAACAGATAATCATGTATAACCTTCCGCCATCCGGGTCCCGCTTCATTGATTGTTGAGATGGGAACTCTACCAAAACTTTAAGTCTTGATTCGTCTGTGGGCCTCGTCTTGCAGATTTCCATTGGCGGAGTGCCATCCAAATTTTTCTATTTCAAGCGGCTTTGACAGCTCATCCACCTGACTGTCGAGCCCCAAGTCTTCCTTTGCTGCACAACTGTATCTAAACAATAAGTGACCAAGTGCTAACATTTTTTGGGTCTTGTCTAGTGAACCTCCGTCCGCGGGTCGCCGTGATGAGATTGCCATCTCTTATAGATTTTGGTGAATGACCTTCCTCACTCTGAGATTCAAATCCGTCATAGCCACCAAAATGCAAATGGAAATGATTAAGTAATGAGCCATTGTGGGTCATCCCCTATAGACTTTCGTTGTCGAAACTTCATCGGGGTTTCACCATGCTCAAGTGGAAAAATGTTTGCGTCCTTTTGCCACCCGGGACCTGATCTCCTCATTTCCATCAAATTGTCCAACGATTAATGAAGTAAGCACAAAGGCCTCATCTCCACCCGGACATGATCCGACGGGTTGCTCCCATTGGATCACTGTCCGATTTCTGCCATTCCAAATGGTAATCACCTAATGTCCTCCCATCCATGCTGACACGAAATTCCCGAACTAAAAGCGAGTTATGCCACCGCCTTCTAAAACATCGAGCCCCACATGGTGGAACTCTTCCCTCATGACGCAATCTTACTAGAGTTGTTGTTAATGGAAAACTCTAAACAACAAAGCTTCCTCTTGGTCCCGATTGCTCAAAAGGTGATCTTAACGCCCTTAAATATTCAAAGTAACTTCGACCACGCACCAAAATAGGGCAACCTCCTTGGTGGACCCCCACAAATGGACCAAATTTGAAGGTGGGCTAGGATAGGATGGCCGCCATGCCCTGATTTTTGTCACTCCTGCAGCTGATCCAAAACAACCATCAGCCCAGGGAAGTCTGATCCCTTGGACCCAAATTGCTCAAACTCCTCCCTGCAAAATGTTAATGCCAATCAGAAGATATGTTAAGATTCTTGAATGATGAATTATTCAATCTAATGTTTTTTTGTAGGATTTGGCTAACTTTCTCTTATTTTTTATACTTGAATGTACTTACCTCTCTCTCTCACCCATAGGATTTATGGAACTAGGTGAAGGACCCTTAGAGGCGGCTGTAGAGAAGGACAAGGGAAATGAAACAACCAAAGCACCCCGTGGAAAAGAAGACAAGGACCAGATGAAATACAAGTTCCAGGGGGAACCTCTTAACTCCAAGTTCACCACAGCCTAGAAAGAGATCACAAATACAATCATAAAACTTGTAGACATCGACGAATTTAAGCAAAGGGTCTAGATCAACCCTACAACAAAAAGTGCAAGAATGATCATGGTGCAGGAGCACCTGGAAAAGGACTATTTTGTTTTTGAAGTTCTTAATTTTGTTGTGCTATCATAAGGTCATGTTGACCATTATTTTAGGTGCTTAGGGTGTTTTTGAACTTTGGGAAAGAAGGTGACGAGTGCTAAATAAATTTACATCATTTTGTTAAGTTGTCTAGTGTTGGCAAGGTGTCTGAAAACACAACGGGTTTTACAAAAGTTGTTTTTAGGTCATTTTGAAGCTCAACCCAAGCATCTAAATTGATTTGGAAGCCTATTCAAGGAATTCCTCAACTTTGGAAAGAGGTTAGATGTTTTTATGTTGAGTGACATTTCTTTGAAAATTGAAAAAAAACATACAAAAACAATTTTCTACATTTTTGTGTTAAAAATTGAACTTTAATGGCGTAGCTCTGCTATCTTCTTGTTTGTAGTATGTAGTATTTACATTGTATAAGTTTGAAGTGCCATCTTTCTATCTTTGTATACCTTTTTCCTTCTTTTATCTGTAAATACTTTGTTTTCTATCATTTTCAGTCCTGTAGCAAGCTATTTTTAAAAATGGAGTCCTAGGGTGCCTTACCATCTTACAAATTGTACGGAATTTTGGGAAATGTGCCTAGGCTCTGTGCTTGTAAATATGGTAGCTGTACATATGGTAGGTGTTAGGTTTTCTTTGGTTGTAGGAGCTGGAAGAAACGCCTTGCCCTAGGCAAGCTAGTGAAGAGCCCAGCTAGGAAAGGCTGCAGTATAATGTTAATAACTTGCAGGGGAGAAAATATTTTCAAAAAATTATTTTTGGAGAATTTAGGGGAAGGTCTTGGCCACATATGGTGTTAAGGAAGAGAGCCCAGCAATCCGTTTAGGAGGAGAAATTTTCACCAGTCCTAAAACTATTTCTGAGCAGTTTAGAACCCTAGCTGCTTGACAAATTTGGTGTTTGAACAGCACACGGCCTGAGCAAGACTAAAACCCTAGAAATCTTGAAGGTGTAGACAGGGGAAACACATTACCTAAGTCAAGAACCTAAGTCCTTTGGTGGGTTTAGGAGGGAAAAGTAATTTACTTCTGTTCAGAGGCTCAATGGCTACTAGCCTTTCAAACCCTAGGAAAGCATCTTGTGAAAGTGATGGCAAGATAGACATTTGTGGTTGTCTAAGAACCCTAAAAAATCCATTTTGAAGTCTTTGTAACCTTTTCTAACCCCTGCAAGAACCTAGAAAAAGGTTGAGTTTATTTGGTCTTTAGGGTAGATTAAGGGCCAAAGGAGAATGAAGCGTTGAACCAAGGAATGGTTGGGTTATTCAAAATTTGTCAAGATAGTGAGGTTGGCAGGAGAACCGGGGGAACTTAGACAAGTTAGAGTTCCTATAGGTTAAGGTGGAACAGCAATTTCACCAAGGAGGTCTAAGACAAGGCCTAGTGCAGGAATCTGTGATTGCTTCCTACAGCGTCCAAAAATAGTGTGATTAAGTTCTTGCAGCCTCCCTATCAAATCAGAAGCAGTGGGTTGGTTAAAGTTGCAGGCTTGCTTCCTTCCCTCAACTCCCACAAGCTTGTTATGGCCTACAGAGGGGCATACCAAGAGGAGACTAGAACCATAGTAGTCAGAGATGGGAATGTCTTGGTTGACATGTCTCCCAAGTCAATAACAAGGACTTTTCATATTCCTACCTTCAAAGGGATGGAAGTTCCAACCAAGGATGATGGCAAGGTGATGTGGGATCAAGATCCCCTTAAGTGCAAAAGGCTTATAAATCAATACTGGTTAAAAGAGAAGAGGGGAAGTGCTGCAAAGGTTCCCCAAGAGTTTTTTTGCAGTGAATTTTATGAGGATTACCATGACTTGGTAACCTTACTGAGCAAAGTAATGGGCCTTCCAACTGTTACCTACTTCCAAGAATGGATGTTGTACTTCGTAAAAGAGATTCTCCATGGAGAAGCCAAGTTCTACTAGGCAGGGATAATCAGTGATTGCTTCCATGAGCAATTTATGGCTATAAAGAAGACCTCTCGGTTCTACATGACATCTTACTTGGTTTATTCTTTAGCTGACTAGACAAAGTACAGAGGCTTGTTTCGAGCTCCTAATGAGGAACCAGATAGAGATTTGAAGGTTTATGATAGGTACCCTCAATTACAATTTAGAAACTTCAAGAGGGACTACTACAAAGTCAATGACGCTTTCATAGGTCATATTATCAGATTGCTTAGGGGTGACTTCGAGAGGAGAGTCTCCCATAGTGCCAATGCTTTCCTTAAACAATTTTCCTTCTTGTTCATTTAGTTTCTAAAGTTTACATACATTCGTGTTGAAGGCTTTTAGAAAAACCGTACAAGCTGCCCTGGTATCCTAATGGCTAGATAATACTGTTAGAACTCTCTTGGCAACTGTGGCATGCACATGCCCTTCTAAGTAGCAAGCATAAGGTTGGGATTCCTTATCCCCTCTCCTTCGACCAAGGGCTATATAAACTCCACAAATCCCAGTGTGCTAACAATTTAGACAAAGAGCTCATAGACTATCACTTGAGGTTCCACACTGCCCGACTGCAAATGGACCCTTATGGTAAGTTGAAAAAGATGGTCATGACTGAATATGCCCATTTACATAGTGTTGAAGATTTTTGGGCTAGCTGTAAGGATGATAATGAAGTGTGAATGATGAACTACATGCAAATGAAAACATATTTTGTAAAGAAGGTCAACTTATTCCCCATACTGGATTAGGTAGCGGAAAATGAGAACACAATGATGGATCCTCGGTACAATGCAGTTGCCAACCTGCCACTACCATTGATTGACTAGGATAACCAAGAGGTTGACAACCTCAATATTTTAATCAAGCCCATCAAGGCAAGAACAACAAAATGGATTGATGGGAGAATTTCCCAATTGAATCAGCAAGGGGTCACTTTGACCTATGAGGGGCTTGAGGAGGAGCCTAGAAGTGAAAAAAATAGTGGGAAAACTGCTGCCCCATTAGGAGAGACTTCAAAATCTCCTCCATCCACTAGGTCAAGAAAGATAAAAGAAGCTGTTGAGCAATAGCCCAACCCTAAGGCGTATGTGAGAAAGAATTTGGAGGGAGAACATTCCAAGAAACATAAGAAATTAGGCATTTTCACAGAGATGCCTACCATCCAGGAGGACCCTTTCCATGAAGGAGAGAAACTAGAGGCTGAGCAACCATAATCTCCACCTACTACCTTAAATACTTTTGTTATAGTCACTGCTGCCCCTCCACCTTCTTCTCAAGTGATGGTTGCTTCTTCTCCACCTATGGTAGATATCTCAGTCCACCTTGCCTCTTCTCCACCCATCGTGCAGGTTGTAACCATTGAATCTTCTTCTACCACCACCTCTCCACTTTCCTCCACCTCCATGTCTCTGACAATATCACTTCCACTGGCAAAAAAAACAATGCCAATGCCTACACTCTCACTTCTGGAGGCCTTCTCCCATCATATGTAGAACATTCCTATAGAGCTATCAGGAGTATTGATGAACCTAGCTATTTAGGCTGCCTTGGCGCAGATTCTTGCTAATATTCTTTCCTCCACTCCTCTAACTAAACCACTAGAAATGAAAGCCACAATGTAAATATTAGAAGAATTGGAGTAACGAGAGAAGGAAGCCAAAAAAGAGATCGAGGAGGAAGCAAATGATTACCATGAGCGTCCCAAGTTCCAACACTTGCCAATTGAAAGTGGTACGTGAGGGAGAAGAGACAAAATCCTCTGAGGGTGATGAAGAGGATGTTGGCACCAAATATATTGTGGAAACCTTTGACACAAACCTAGAGGAGGAGTTAGCTCAACAGTTAAAGAATGTTGGAGAAGAAGTGGAAGAACCGCCTTCTAAGGAAGAAAAAGAATCAAGTGACAAAATGGAGAAAGATACTGAACCTCCAACTAGGGAGCATGGCAGAAGCCCTAGGCATGATGAAGAAATGCCTCTCTTAGGAGAACAAGAAGAGGAAAAGAAAGAAGAATACAAACCTGAAGAAAGGTCTAGAATTCACAAGAACCCAGAAACATAACAACTTGAGGAGCATGAGTGTGAAGAGGAAGAAGAAAAGTAAACTAAAGGGGAAGAAAGCCCCAAAGAAGATGCTACCTCTGAGTCCTCACAGATGGAGACTATGTACATCCGAGATTCTAATGAAGAAGAAGGAGAAAAGAATAAGCAAGAGGCTCCGAGAAATAAAGAAATCAAGATCAAACACACCCACAAAGAGGAAGAAGGTGGTCATGAATCACCAAAGGGGGAGTCTTAGATGCCTGAGTGGCTAGAGAAAATACTAGAAAAGAAGACCCCAAGCCCAAAGGATCTGAGGGAAAGGTTGAAGGCCATCTTGGCCTGAACCCAGATAAGCATGATGAAAGAAAAGAAACCTAAGGTTAGATCTCAGCTGATGATGGATGCCTCCAGATCCCGAACAGTGAAAATAGGCACCCCACTAGTGAATGAAGAAGGGGTAGGTTATAACATCTCCACCCTTGACTTGGGGATAGCCATGAGAGAGTAGAAAATTGATCACCTCCAAGGGTCTGTTGCCACCATCATGTATTAGATGCACAAGGATAGGATTTCAAAGGAGGGATTAAAATCACAAGTGGCTGATTTGATGACCTATATTCAACAATGGTCATTAGTGGAAGAGCTTCCCACTACATCCCCAACGCCACCTCAATTACTGTCCAAGGACCATATTGATCGACTTGAGAAAAGAAAGAATTGGATGAAAGCCATAGAGGATTGGTTCGAACAAGTCATCTACAATGGAAATATGGGCATCAGCTGCAAGGTTAGGACAACAAACAAATTCTTGGAGTTGCAAAGAGTGCTCAAGGGAATAAGGAAGTTCTCCATTGACTTCCCTGAGTTGTACAGGATCACGTACCCCAAACTTGAGGCTATCCTCAAGGTACCTAATGGATCTTGGGAAGAGGAATTTTCTCTGGTGAAGGAGGACCATTAGCTCATAGAAACATGGAAGCTGGGCCTAAATCACAAAAATGATGTATTAGAACAAGTGTTCCATGAAGTGGAGATTGAGATAGATTGGGTCAAGGAAGTCTGGGTTGCTTGTGAAGAATATATAAAGCTGATGACAGAATTTGACGTGCTAGTTGTTGAGTTGGATCCTGAGAAGATAAGGCCTTACTTCCACAAGAAGATGTACAATGGCATTGTGGATGCGCTAACATTGGATTTCATGGGCTTTGCCGCTCGAGCCTTCGCTCAGTCCGAGAATGTAATTAAGAATGCACAAAAAATTGACAAAGATGGGGATGCTGTCACAAACAAATCAAGGAGATTCAATTTTTAGGTACTCCAATCAGATATATTAGAGTGGGATAAGCTTCGTAGATTGATTGGAAATTTTGTGGAGTACTCCACCATGAAGAGAAATGAAGGAATTCATGTGATTAATGATGAACTCCTCACATTGTAGCTATAGAAAAGGGAAATTAACAAAAGACAAAAAAGCTACAGTGTTGCCACAAAAAGGACAAAATAGGGAAAAAGACAAGAATATAATTTTAAATTGTAATATATTTGGGGGTAGGTGAAACCCTAGTTTGTAGTGAATCCTTGCCATACAATGCAAATCAATCTTGGCCATTCATTTTTCTTTTTGAACACTATAAATAGGGGATCTCCTCTCATTTTCAAGAGAGAGTTGAGTTGTTGTAATGACATGTTGCTGAAGTTTTAATAGAAGTTCATGCTTTTGGTGTATTCTTGAGTTTCAAATGCATGTTACATGGTTCTTCTTTCATAGTTAATTAATTTGAGTATATTTTCTTTGCTATTTTCATGTTTTAGCTTGTTCTAGTAGATTAGTTAATGCTATTCATTGGTTTTGAAGAATTATGTTGTGTGCTGGCAACTTTTCTTGTCCATACTTTTTGTTGTTTGTTGATGATAAATAACTGTGTAAAGTTAGTTTGGGCATAATCTAAAATCTGCTCTAAACTTCTATAATTTATTCATGCTTATGGTTAATGAATGGTTGAATATCTGTAGTCCTTAGAAGCTTGCACTAATTTCATGATATTGTGAAGCAATCTGGTTAAATGAAATTTAGTTTTGGGAAAGTTGTCTGCAGCAGGGTCCTCCATGATCATTGTTCACTGTTAGTTTAAGATCTAGGAACTCCTTCTTCTCCCTGCCCTTTTTCCTCTTTTATTTTAGAAACAATCTATGCTAAGGTTCATTGCACATTGTAAAGCCAAATCTCAAGCTGAAATTGGAGTTTTAAGACTGCTGTTTGAATCTACAACAATTGCACACCAACTTCCCCATCTCAAGAACTCCATTTTAAAATTCACCTTCCCCCCAGCTTAACTCCATAATTCTATCTTGTGATTACCAAAAAATCACATGAATGAACTGAGATATTCCAAGCACTATCAAGACCTGACATTAGAGACCTTGGGATAATGTTCTGCAATTTAATTGTGGAAGATTGTCTTTCAAGAAAGGTGATGTACCTATGCATTACCTATGTTGAGAAGTGCATAAAAAACATATTAATAGGTCCTACATAGTGTGAAGCTAATTTGGATGACTTTCCAAATTTGATGGAACTTTTATGAGGTTTAACCCTCTACAACACCTTTTCATCTACTACAAAATTTTGGGGCACTCGCTTTGCATCTACATAGCTTTTATGTCTATCATTATCTTTAGCTAATCTTTTCTAAAATAATCCTCACTTGTTCTTCCATTTCAGCTAACATGGCCCAAGACTCATCCTATCCTCAATTTTATCCCACTTATAGGGGTTTGACACTTTTGACCATATAATGCTTCAAAAGGAGCCATCTTTATTGCAGAATGGTAGGAGTTGTTATAAGTGAATTCCACTAAAGGAAAGTAATCTTCCCACTTGTATTGCTAATCCATGCAATACATTCTAAGTAGGTCTTCAAGTACTTGATTCACCCTTTTTGTTTTTCCATCTATTTTTGGATGAAATGTTGAGCTTATTTTTAGTTGAGTCCCAAGTGTAGAAAATAAGGTTTTCCAAAACCTTGAGGTGACTCATGCATCCCTATCTGAGATAATCTTCTCAAGAATTCCATGTAGTCTAATCACTTCTTGAACGAATTTTCATACTATGAAAAGAGCTCCATTAGTTAGATTCTCGGGTATGTAATGTACTACCTTACTAAGTGTAGACACTGAAAAATGTCTTAAACAATATCATACACTCGAAACAGGTTTACTAACATCATTTCCTCTTTAAACCCATCCTCTTTTTGCTTAATTAATTAAACTAACCCAACTAATTTAATTAATGGCATCATTTTCGTCCATTAACCTTGTAGACATAAAAAAATTGTCATCTTACGATACCTTGTCACAACATTGCATCATTTAGACACCTTGTATCATGTTTTGCCCTAGGTACCCATGTCATCATCTAATTAGTTAAATAAATCTTATTTATTTGATTAATTTCATTTATTCCCTTCCTATGCATAATTCATCAATTCCTCTAATGTTAATTAAATAATTTATATTATTTAATTAATTAAATCATTTCCATCCATTTCTCTAATGTTAATTAAATAATTTATATTATTTAATTAATTAAATCATTTCTATTAATTCTTCTAATGTTAATTAAATAATTTATATTATTTAATTAATGAAATCATAAATCCAACATTAATTAAATAAATCAAATATTTATTTAATTAATAAAATCTTAAAAATATCTTCTCGCTTTCTTTCCAAATTTGAACTCATGTGTATCTAATTAATTTATTTAATTAGATAATTCATCAATTATCCTTCTCATCTTTTTCAGGATTTATTTCCTTTGAAAGAGAATCAAAATATTTCTATTTTTTTCACATCTTATCTTATCTTGTTTTAATTCCTTTAAAACAATAAATCAAAATCTTTCTATCTTTTGAAAATCTTATCTCATCTCATTGCATTTCCTCTTTTGACAAAAATCAAATCATTATCAATCTTATCAAATCTTATCTCTGTCCACATCGAAAATCTATAAATCAAACCTTTCACAAGCCATTTGGATCGAATCTTCTTCTAGCATCTTCACTCTATCAAAATCAGTCTTCAATCGCCATCTATCATCTTCATCAGGTTGTTATGCTGCAGAAGTGATCAATCAACATTCCTCCAACAATCAACCTTCGAAATCTTGCATCCTTGTGCAGGTGGAGAAGAGAAATGGAGATAAATCAAGTTAGTGCAGAGATCAAATCTAAATTAAATTCAAAAACAACAGAAAAAGTCCTGAAGAAATTCAAAAACAGCAGAAAAAAGTCCTGAAGAAATCCAAAAACACCAGAAAAAGTCTTGAAGAAATTCAAAAAATAGCAGAAAAAGTCCTAAAAAAATGGTTACCCTGGTGAAAACCTGGAAAATAGGCATCTCGGTAGCGTCAAAAAATAAAAAAATAAAAAAAAATCATAGGGTGAAAACCTGACAATAGGCAGTCTATTGACATAAAAAATGCAATAAAAACAAATAGTGAAAATTTGGCAAACAGACACTATTTGTAGCTCTCCATCTATTAGTTCATATTCTACACTTGGCTTTTCAACTTTCCTTTCCATGCATCTTCCCATCATCTTAGGTCCATACTAGCATCATACTATCATCATTTTCCTAGAATGATAACGTCTTACCATGGCTTGATTATTGTACATATTCATTCCAGCAAGTTGTGTCAATACTGGGGGCAAACGTTGATATACTGGGGGCAAATCAACCTTCATAAAAAAACTAGACAAAGATATCAAATCCAATCAGGCAAACACACAACCAAATCAAATCACATGAACAAACTATCCAATCATCGATCTGTGTCACAACAGTTTTCAGCAAGAACCATATCATGATTCATATCTAGATGATCTAAAATATGAATAATGTTTGGAATAACAGTTTTTCATTTTGAACTATGGTTGTTTAAATTTCAATATCATCTCTCTGGAGTACACTCAATGATGTACTGAACTAGAGTGGCAAGGAAAGATGATGATTTTTCTTTGTTTGCTGTCTTGAGGTTAACTATCTATCTGTTGCAAATATGTCACGAGACATGATTTCCAAAGCAATATAATCGATGATAGTTCCACATTTGCATTAGACGGTGGTTAGTCTTTGTCTGTTTATGCAAGAAATGCTTAGGTCATCTGCAGAAGTGAGCAATCAACATTCCTCCAACAATCAACCTTCGAAATCTTGCATCCTTGTGCAGGTGGAGAAGAGCAATGGAGATAAATCGAGTTAGCGCGGAGATCAGTTTGCATTTGTGCTTATTATTATGATTTTTGTGTTTGTTTCGTACTCTATTGTGCTTGATAGGATCTAATTAGATTTATTGTTTTTAATACTCTAAAATCTGATTGATTATTTCCCTATCTACAAACCTAATTCATCAATTCAAGTTAATTCACTCCCCCTTCATGCTAAATTTCATCCTATTAAATTAAATAAATCAAAACATTTAATTTAATTCCCTTGGTCATCTTATTTAATTAAATAACCCTAAGTTATTTAATTAAATATCATTTCATCTCCCCCCATTTATTAAATTAATTATTTAATTTGATGAATATCACTTTAATTCTTCAATCCCTTAATTACATGATTAAACCTTGTTTAATTAGCAATTAAACTAATTTTCCTCTAATAGGTGAATATTCCCATGGAATATTCCTTATCCGCTTTTTGCACAATTAAGAATTTCCTTGAATTTGAAAAATGCCTTTTATCCTCACCCATGAGAATATTCCAAAGAATATTCTCTCTCCTCCAATCAACTCAGCTTCTAATGCAAGTTTTAACCTTTATCCTTTTGAACAAGCCACCTTTGACCTGTGTGAGCAGGTCAAAAGTGTTTTTCTTTGAAGCAAATGTGAGCCCTTGATTAAATCCCATCATGCATTCTCATCCGTTGATGAGAATCCATGATCCATGCCTCTTCTTCCTTTCATCTTTGACCGTTGATTGATCTTTTTGATCTCAACCCTCCATTTCTCATTTTCTCTCCTATAAATAAAGCATTATTTGGAGACAAATGGATCCTCTTTCAATTGCAAACTTATGCTATTGAATTCACTTGCATCCACACTCACAATTTACTCACTTTCAACTTGTTTTAGTTTATTTATAATTGCATAATAACTTAAAGCATCCATTACTGGCTTCCATGCATCCATCCTAGTTTGTATATGAATTAGGGTTTTCAAATTTTAGCTTGTATCATGTTTAGAATAAACTAGGTTTTCATCCATTTATCACAATGGTTTCATTGATTCTCTTCCATAGAATTGATTGAAACATGCGCACTAATCATGGGATTGGGAAAGGGTTGTTGTTCCACATCAACATGACACCAATTCCAAAACAGGATAAGTTTCAAATGGGTTAGAGTAGGAATTTAATTGTTTTAATAGTTTATAACTTTTAGTTTCAATAAATGCTTAGTTTAAATTTTCAATTTGAATGATCTTGTTTGGTAGATTGAGGTTTAGTGGATAAATTTTGCTTTGATTTATCATGGATCAATCGTAATCAAGTCACACTGATAATCCTCGTCCCACATTTTGGTGCTAGAAGGAGGGAAAACCATTCATTTAACTAGTTTTTAGCTCGAATTCTATTTTTGTTCTTTTTGCAGGGTACAGTGACGTCCAAATCACAAACAACGACGCACTTTGAAGAGCGTTGCCATATAGCGATTCTCTTTCAACTTGAAACATCGAAACCGATTAAATGCACCAATGCTAATTTAAATATGGCGACGTTGATTTAATATAGAGGTATCAAAAATTGCAAATGAAGATGCCCCCAGAGTTTAAATCGTGACACTATTGTGTGCAGTGACGCTCAAAAAAATCTTGATGCTATTGTGCTCTCTATTTTTGCTATAGAGTGACACCTGTTTTCACCAGAGCAACGCCCAGACTTCAAATCGTGATGCTAGCATTTTCAGCGATGCGCAACTAGGGTAAGAAATTTTACAATCATTCTTTTGACATGTGCTTTAATTTCCTTGATTTATTTGATCACTAATGCACTTCTGACTGTATTCTAGTTGTTAAACTAACAGGGTTTTGTAGAGACAAAGACATGGAGCTAATGTGAAGAAAGATTCCCTATCTTGAAATTTTATTATTGTAACAAGCATTTAATGCTTTGGGGCAATTATAACCCAACGTTCATGCTTTCTTCTTTATGCTTTAGGAGAATTAAATTTCCATTGGGTTTTAAAAACTTACAATCTTAGGACCAACTAGCTTTCAATTGGCCTTAAAATTCATTTTCAAATTTGGCTAAAATTGAATCCTCATTTTTTTTTTGGTTTAAAACAAACCCACAAACGAGATTAAAGTTGAACCCTCATTGCATCATTATTTTTTGGGTTTAAAATTGAACAAGACAACTTCATATTTCGTTTGGTGCAATAAAATGAAGACATCTTAGCTTTAGGGTTTAAAATTTATAACTTTTTGCTATGTTTTATGATTTACAACATTGTTAGTGGATGCATATGCAATTCTCTCATGCCATTTGGCAATCTTGAGAAACAAAAAACATTCCTTAACACTTTTCAAAATCACCTACATCTTTCAATTTGGATTAAAACTGAACCCCTTTGCGAGTGTGATAAAAAGGCATAGCACGTGTTCTCTCTTTGTTCATGTGAATGAAGATCAAACTACGGATGTACTTCCTCGCTATTGTTTATCTTTAGAGGGCCTTCCTCCTCGCTTTGAAAGGAGGGAATGACCCAAGCAGTAACGAGCTAAAGCCAAGCTCTTCCAAACTACTATATAAATTTGTGATTGTAAGGAGAGTTTGCAATCAACAGGGAGTGGTACATGATAGCTCTCCCCCAATATCTTTATGATGTGTAAAACCCTTGTTCTAAGGGTTGGAAGACCTATTGAGGGAGTTTATCATTGTACCCCTTAAACTGGAAGCCCTTACTATGAACCATTGTTTAGAAGCCCAAAATCCTTAATACTTGTTGGTGCAAGAACGGTCGTTTTGAAGCCACCCCAAATTCTTAATATTTAATTGTAGAAACAAAAAATCCTTTTGGTCTCTGAATTTTAAGGATTTTGAGAAGCCCTTACTATGAACCATTGTTTAGAAGCCCAAAATCCTTAATACTTGTTGGTGCAAGAACGGTCGTTTTGAAGCCACCCCAAATTCTTAATATTTAATTGTAGAAACAAAAAATCCTTTTGGTCTCTGAATTTTAAGGATTTTGAGATTTGGTGGTCCCGAGAAGTGTGTGCCGAGAAAGGGGGAGCTAGTGTCACCAAATCTCTATCTGTTCGCATTGTTTAGTGTTTGGAGAAATCCAAGTGGGCACTCAACAAGTATAGCCATTTCAAACCTAGGATTGTCAATGATTATGAGTCAATTTAATACATTTCTTGGTTCCAAAATGATACAAAAACATTCATTATCTTGCTCAAAATTTCAAACACTTTAGTTAAATATGGAGATCTCTTGAAATTAGCCTTGATATTACTGCTTGTCCTAAGGATTTTATCCTTAGAGATTTATAAATATCTTGACTTATATCTCAAACCCATATTTTCCAAAGACAACATAGGAAATTATGGATTTAACCTCATGATTTTCAGAAAATGGAATTGTGAAAGTTATGATGTTCTTGACATAAACATTTAGTTTGAAAACATAATCAAGATGAGTCTTTGTGGTAAAATAAATTCACTTAAGCAAGATAAAATTGACACAAATGAACCCCACATGACTATTTGGAGACCAATTACTCCCATTGAACAACCTGATCTTCTAGGTGCTATCATTCAACCAAACTTTGAACTCATTAAAGGAGAACAAACAGATCTCATTAGCAGTTTGAGAAGCTTCACTTTTGAAACAAAATAAACAAACACCTAGTGGAAAAACACAACAACCATTTTAGATGAAGAAGAGGAACAAGCTAATATTGAGGCTGGAAGGCCCACATTACCACCACCTACGTGGTAATAAATATCTTCCTTTTCTTCCATAAAATTAAACTATTTGTAAATGATCTCACAAAAAATCAAGATCCCTAAGATAAGGTCTACTGGTCACCATTTCAAACTTAGGCATCTTAGTCCAAAATCTCTCAAGAAGCATCTTTTAACACTTCACAAGAATAGAGACAAGTTGGTAGCAAAATTTTATAGACATGCTTCCAGAAACAGTCCAAAATTATACACATTCTTTTGGAGTCAAAACCCTAGTTTGTTTCAAGATACCGAACTCCTCTTAATGATCCATCACACAATCAAAATCCATAGGGGAAGATCTAAATCTTGTCATTGTAGACATAGGTATCATAGATCAAACTTTAGTAGGAAGTGGGCCAAAATACTTTATCGCAATCGTTACCTCTTGATAAGGAACTTTTATGCTTGAGCTAGGAGGGCCCAAACAGTTTAAAAATTCCCATGCATCCTCTCATCTAAGTTAACATTGGGTCTTTAGGATTTGGAAATTTTAGAGGTCTAGCATCATTCTCACTACCTTGGTTTTGGAAAACAAATGTTCATTCTAAGTCAACATTGGGTCAAACATCTCATCCATCCCTCCATCAAATTCCATCTTCCACTTCACCAAACTTTGCAAATTTTTTTAATACACCAACATATTATGACTTAAACATCAATCAAACCAACCCCTAACTTAGCTACTTTGTATGTGAGATGTATCCTTTTCCATGCACCTAGTTAAGTTAGTTATCATCTTTGAACTAGTTTATCTTGAAGGTCATGAGTCTACCCTAAAGATTTCCAAGTTCATAAACATCCTTTATCCTAACATAAAAACATCAAACTAAAGTCAAAAGTGTTGTCCCAAAACATTTGCAAAGATCACTTCCCATATCACCCATCTTTTCACCCCCCATTATCATTATTTCTCTAAAAAGACTTAGAGTGCCCCTTTTACCTAGATTTGTGTCAACTAGAGAGTTCAAACATCACAAGTCTCAACACAACTCTCCCATAAGTGACACAAAATTTATGGTAAAGACAAGATCACAACACAAGAGAATCATGGAGAAAACCAAAATTACATTTACCTTAAGTGATCCAAATCCTTTAGAATTTGATCCTAGAAGTCATGTTACCCCATCACAACTACCGTCATCTCCTGTAGGACCATATGAGATCAAAGACGTCATGAATAATCCATTTGAACTTACTATGGAGAAAATTATGGAACATCAAGCCTTTGAAAATGTAGCTCCAATTTCCCCATCCTTTGTTGTGCGAAACTTGACACAAAGCTTTGCAACTCCATCACTAGGGCTAAATCAAACATTTACTCCTAGTCTTGCAACTAGTCTTGCCCAAGACATTGGTCTAACTCTTCCATTTGAAGTTAGTACACTTGTGGGTACCCTTGAAACTAATCCCCCACCTCCAACAACCACTTGGACACCTACCTTTGGTGCTCCTACGATACCCAAAAATCCTAAATAGCTATACACACCTCTTAAAATTCATTATTCCACAACCACTTCGACATATCAGGGACACCCCTCTTCATCTACATCCATGAGTACCATAAGTGTGCCCACCATCATGCAAAGTAGTATAGACCAGGTATCTCAAAATAGCACACAAGGGCATGCCAATACCATACCACAAATCCAACCCTTAACACATATGGGGACATCTCTATCAAATCCTCCAATGGGTTTACTCGTACCATCAGTTTCACAAAGCACACCCATCCCATTCACTATCAACTCATCTCAAAGCCATCCCTTGGTTACGAGTTTTGTCAATCCAAGAAATAGATTGATCATGAATCCCTTGTTTACATCTTTAGTACAAGGTAATCCTCAAGACATGGGACAAGGAAATATTTTTAACCAATGGACTCAAGGTCCTAATGTGTCATTACCATCAAAAAATATAATGACATCATCCTCATCTTTCCCCATAGTTCTCGTTACCATGCAAAATCAAATGGGAACTCAAACTTACATTCCTTCATCTTCATCTACCATCTCACAAGGAATTTCAAACCAAGGGAACCCTCCACCCTTCATCAACAATCTGCTATTTACTTAGAACATCAACATCCCCAATCCATCATAGATGTCCCAACCATTTGATCCTACATTGCAAGTACAACATGCTTACCAACAAGCTATCCAACAACAAAAAGAAACACAATAACAACAACAACAACAATCAACCTTAACACACCAACATTAAGCACAACAAGAAAGCTTATCACAACAACATCAAGCTCAACAAGTATCACAAAAAGAACAACAACAACAACAACAAAAAGAAGCAACCTTAGCGCAACGACAACATAAATCAAAACAAGTAACCTTAGCAAAACAACAACATCAAGTGCAACAAGTAGCCTTAGCACAACAACAACATCAAGCTCAACAAGCAGATTTAACACAACAATAACGTCAAGCCCAAGAAGCATCCTTAGCAGCACAATAATAATAACAGGCCCAACAACAAGCCCTCATAGCACAACAACAACAACAAGCACAAGAACAAGCCTTGCTAGCTCAACAATATGCCCAACAACAACAACAACAACAACCAAGTTCCTTATATAATCCTCAACAAAATATTTCCAATACAAACACATTAGGAACATACACATCAATACCAAAATCACCTTCATAGAATTTCACACCACCATACACCCCATACAACACCCTATCATATCAAAATCCTCCATACAAATCATCATTCCACCATATGTTCCTCCACCAAATCTACAAGATGATCTAGCATCACAATTTAAGATGCTATCACAAGAACTACATGATCTTCAAATGGGAAAGACCAAGAAGCCCCATACACAAAATCTATGTCCCTATCCATTTGATCGAAACATTGCGATGGTACCATTCCCTCCTAGCTTTGAAATACCCAAATTTGAAAAATACAAAGGGAGAAGAATTCCTATCGATCATATCAAAGAATTCAATGTCATGTGTATGGAGGTCGCTTACAAAGATTCTTATCTAATGTGCCTCTTCCCATGAAGTTTAACAGGTCTTGTAATGGATTGGTTTTCTCATCTACCTCCTGGGATCAAAAATTTCTAAGAAATTATTGATAAATTCATCGATCATTTCTCCTTTAATCTTGACATGGACGTCGGCCTAGAAGAGTTGTATACTCTTAGACAAAACAAAGGAGAATCCTTTGCCAATTTCTTGCAATGATGGAGATAGAGAGCTAGTAAAAGCAAGTGGCCTCTTCTCGATGAACAAGTGGGAGTCATCATAGCCAATCTAGACCCCGATCTATCTTTCCACTTAAAAATGTAGTGCATCACATCTTATGATTAGCTTGTACGTAGAGCCATTGACATCGAGAGAGCTCTAATCTCACAAGGAAATACTCAAGCTTTCAATGACCATCAACTAGTTCAAATGACAAACCTCGTATCTAGGCCAAGAACAAGAACCTAACAAATGGCGGTGTGGTAGATGCTAAGGTGATCCTAAGTGCTCCTAGATCCAATGCCAATCATGTTTCTAACATCCAACTGATGGCGCAACAAATGAAACCTACTCAAAAAAATCACATCAATAACACTAACATACCAAAAAGGCGAACCATTAATAAAAACAACTATCCCAAATGCAAGTACACACAGTTATTAGAACCTATCAAAACAATTATGAAGAAGTTGGTAGAGTCAAATCTGATCATACTACCCAAATTTGAAAACTACTAAGGCCACAAGAGAAACCATCCTGGTATAATGAGCACGATATCTATGACTTTCACAAAATCAAAGGACATAAAATGATAAACTGCATGAAACTTAAGAATATCATTCAAGATCTCATAGAAAATGACACCATATTTGTTGAAGTACCAACTAGAAATCAAGATCTTAAGATATACAAGAACCCTATGCTAGATCATAACAAAGCAAACAACAACAAAAAAGATAAGGATTACACAAACATGCAACATACCTATTCCAACGTGGTTGCCTCTTACGATAGCGTCATTAATGTTGTCACTATCAAAGGAGATAGTGAGGAATGTGGAGTCACTACGTGACATGGAAAAATAATCGTTCAAGGAATCCCACCTCAATCTAGGAAATAACCTACTTTTCTCATAGCTAATCCTAGCAAGGACAATCTCCTAGATCAACTTAAGCAGACCCCTGCATATATATCAATCTTAGAACTTTTAATGCTATACCCCACACATAGAGAAATATTGGAGAAAGCCTTGTTAGAGTCATCTGTTCTCGAGGATATTGGTACTAATTAGTTTCAAGCTATAGTAGGGCATATCACCAATCATCTTCTCACCGTCTTTGAGCAATACCTACCCTCACAACCATCTCATAATCATGCTTTACACCTTGAGGTTGTCATTCATAAAAACAATGTCAAAAGAGTCTTGGTAGATGGAGGTGTCAGTCTGAACATTTGTACCCTTCAGTTAATCAAACATTTGGGCTATTCAAAAGATACTATTGAGAAAGAAAAGAGTACTACCATTAGAGCATATGATGACCAAGAATGGGTATCACATGGAATCATTGCACTTCCCATCCAAGTGGGACCTCTTATTGTAGAAACTATATGCCAAGTGCTTGATTTTGATCTTCCCTATAACATCCCACTTGGCTAACCATGGATCCATGCTCTAAAAGCTGTAACTTCAACCTATCATCAGTGCATAGAGTTTCCTTTTGAGGGAAGAGAAATTACTATCCATGGAGATCCTGAGCCTTTTAACTACTGCAAAAGTCTTGAAGCCATGTTCTATAAGATACCCCAAATACCCAAGAATGATGAAGGGCCTACACCATCAAGCTCATTTATTGACCCAACATCCTTGGCCTCTACCTCAACAACAAAAATACCCATTGTGCAAAGTATACTCGACATCAAAGCAGTGATCCAGGATGATGGTTATGGAAACTATAAACTCTTGAAAGACACCTTTGTCTTAGTAGAGTTACCTATTTCTCCTCAATCTCATGGGAAACTCACATCTAGCACCAAAAAACCTAAAACAATCAAGATGGTAGCTTCTACCTTCATTGAGTGGGGGCATTTAAAACAAGAAGATATTAATGAAGAAGACATCTACAAACTCCTCTATTAGGATGAATGGCCCATCCCTGTTCTTCCCATAGGAGATGATAACAAAGGCTTGCAACTAATGAAGGGATGGGGATATAACAAGAATGAGAAGATAGGATAGAATAAAAATGGTTTGCTAGAACCCATTGTTCCTGAGAAACGACTAAAGAATCTTGGTCTAGGTTGCACTACTAGCAAGGTCACCCTTATTGGCAAAGGTACTTTCGCTAAAAAGGATGAGGCTTCCTCTTGGTTATCTACATTGTGTGATACAACCTTACATGAATTTCCCCTTGATCTTGTAGACCTCTTTGAGAACAAAACCCTCTTTATGATATCCATCACATCCTTTGTTCCAAGCAACCAACCAACTAAAATACACCTAGTCTACCGACAACTCATTGACATGGACCAACAAGGACCAGCAATTCTTGATTTGTTCAAAAATGACAAAGCAATCTTATAATTAATGGGACTTCGGGACAACTTACCATGGGAATATCATAAAGCAGGTTTTAACATAGACCTGGATACAAAGGCGTACTATGGGGAGACAATTGAATCCTTCAATCACAAAATTAATGAAATATAACTAGCATGTAGATCTTTAAGTGAAAACAACATTATGAAACTTTTTGATCTTAAAAAAGTAAAAAAAAAGGATGCATCCAATGGTGAAAACCTCTTTGAGGCACCCAAGGATGAGGGATTCAATCTCCCCCTTAGTGCAATGCATCCAGAAAAGTTAGTAGTGCTAGCAAAAAAGGCCACTCTAGTCAATGTGGGAACATAAGAGGCACCAAAGATCACTTTTTATGCCGAATCCTTGTTGGATGAAGAACAAAAGAATCTTGTAGCATTCCTCAAAGAGTGCATATCTAACTTTGCATGGTCATACACAAATATTCTAGGCCTTGATCTGGAAGTGGTTGTGCATCACTTAGCAGTCTATCCTGAGGCCAAGCCTGCCAAACAAAAATTAAGGAAGATGCACCCTCAGATAGCACTCTTGGTCAAACTAGAGTTACAAAAGATTCTTGATATTGGATTTATCTGACCAATAGATTATCTTGAGTGGATTTCAAATTAGGTACCAGTCTCAAAACTTGTTGGGGGCATCAAAATCTACATTGATTTTAGAGATCTAAACAAAGCATGCCCAAAGGATGATTTCCCTCTTCCTAACATCGATGTCATTGTGGGCTTAACAATTGGGCATGAAATGCTATCACTCATGGATAGTTTTTTAGGCTATAATAAGATCATAATCACCAAGGAGGACCAACACAAAACTACATTCACTTGTCCGTGGGGAACCTATTGCTGGAATGTAATGCTATTTGGGCTAAAGAATGTAGGACCAACCTATCAAAGAGCCATGACCCTCATCTTCCATGACATGATCCAAAAAATAGTTGAAGATTATGTGGACGATATTTTGGAAAAATAAAGGAAATGAAGTGAACACATACAAGTCTTAAAACCCATCTTTGATAGACTCGAAGAATACAAGGTACAACTCAATTCAAAAAGTGTGTCTTTGGGGTCACATCAGGGAAACTTCTTGGCTTCATCATCTCACAAAGAGGGATAGAAATTGATTCGACGAAGGTAAAATACATCCTAGACATGGAACCACCACAAACACTAAAGTAGATGAGAAGATTACAAGGAAGATTGCAGTCCATTAGAGGGTTCATAGCACAACTATTAGATAAAATCCATCCCTTGTTGCATCTTCTCCATAAAGGGATAACCTACAAATGGGATGAAAAATGTGATAAATATTTCCAATAGATCAAAGACTATCTACTGAAACCTCTAGTGCTCATACCACCAATACCAAAGAAACCTTTGATCCTATATATTTCAACAACATCAACAACACTAGTAGCTCTTCTGGCACAACCTGATGAAAATAGAAAGGAAAGGGCTATTTATTACATCGATAGAAATTTGGTGGGCTATAAAATGAACTATTCACCTATTGAGAAGGAATGCCTAGCAGTAGTATTTTCTTCACAAAAATTCATACACTACATGTTGTCACATCAAATCAAGCTTATTGCAAAGATTGATCCATTGAAATACCTATTATCCAAAGAAAATCTCATAGGAAAAATGGATAAATGGGTAATGATCTTAACAAAATTTGACATAGGGTATTTGGAGTGCAAGGATATCAAAGGATAAGTAATCACAGATCAACTAGCAGAAGCACCCATCTATGCTGAGAACCCTCTGATATCTGAGTTCCTTAATGAATTAGTGTTCCTTATCAACCTCACAACTCAATGGAAGATGTACTTTGATGGATAATTCTATTGAAAGGCATAAGACAACTAAGAGGGGGGGTGAATCAGTTGTCACCAAATTCAAACAAAAAACTTCAAACACTTATGAACTTCACAACCACTTTATTTTGTTATTAACTAAGAACATGAAATGCAGATAACAAAAAGTAAAATCAACACAAGAAACACCAAATTTACGTGGAAAACCCAATAAGGGAAAAAACATGGTGAGGATTAACTCACAATATAAAGTAATAGCACAACCAAATATAAGAGGCTCACTGCCCAAAATGACCCACTGTCTGGATACAAAGGCTCACTGCCTACAGAAAGGACTCATTGTCCAATAGGGAGGCTCACTGACTATAGATACAAAAGATTATAGAAAGATCCACCACTACAAGTTACACACATTCACAACCTTGATCAGAAGAATTGTAGACACCGTTAGCTCACTGCTTTCAAAAATCTAACACATTAAAGTAATGCTGCCTCAATTCACTTTCACATAACTTTGCTGCTCAAGCTTGTGGCTTGATTATCATTAATTTGTAACATATTGACTTGTATTTATACCATCTTCAACCTTAGAAACTTTTTCAAGGTTGGCTACATACCTTCATTTCATAAATTCAAGTTAGGTTGGTAACTCAACATTCCCATGGTGGAAAGGAATGAGAGTGGACCAAAAGAACACTTAACCAAGATTGAAAAGATCATCTCAGGTCAATCAAATGCTTCCTTAATTAATTCTTAATCCTTCATATGAAGTGTAAACACCAGGTCGGACAAACCTAATGAAAACACAAATGAACTTTGAAGTACATGCTTCCACATCAAGAGGATAACATGTGGATAATGCAACATGCTTCAATTATTGTAACACATCTCATATTTCTTCAGATACATTTGAATCAGTTGCAACAACCTTCAAACTTAGAATACTTCTCACCAGTCCATCTAGACTGCACCGACACACACAACAGCTCTGAAACTCAACTTCTAGAGCACTAGACCACAAACATGTATTCCAGAACATAGAGAACACCATTACAGGACATTGTTCAAATATGTAGAACCTGAAACAAACCAACAAAGGACTGTGGAGTAGAAACATTTCTCCCAGTCATAGAAAAACAACTCTGCCAAACCAGTTCACACACCAGTGAACACAACTTTCATTCTCCATCAAACCAAAAGCTACAAACTAGGAGATATCACCAAAAGATGCCTATAAACAACACCTCAGATCCGTACAAGCATAGGATCAACATAGAAGAAATGCAAAGCACATACCAGAGCACATTCTAAACACACTCAACTTTGAATTCTCTATTTATTAATTTTCTTAAAAGCACTTGGTAACCCATCATATCAACTCATCTGCAACATCATAAAGATAGCTCCATGTACTCACAACATCTCATCAACATCTCAACTATACATGTACAACTTGCAACATTCTGTATTGTGTTGACATCAATGACAATGCCAATGACAACACAACCAAACTTATACTTGCAACAATCCCCCCCTTTGTCATTGATGGAAACACATAATGTGAAAAACCATCAAAGACATTCTCAATATTCTCTCTTCCTTTCAGATTCTTCTTTTTATCTCCTTTTATTATCTTTCACATACTCTCTCTCCCCCATTGACATCAATGGAAAAGAACAAAAATCAGATCACACCCCTTAGGATTAGTGCACACACAACTCATACTACAACACGTTCACCCAACATGGATCAAGAGCAGGCATTCTCTTTATCACCCCTCGAGGTGATTTCATCCCAAAGTCTTACAGGCTATCATTCCCTTGCACTAACAACATTACTGAGTATGAAGCCCTAATCATACGTCTGAGGATAGTGGTTTAGTGGTAGATACAAGAGATGAAAGTCTATGGAGACTCACAATTGGTTATCAACCATGTTAATGATGACTACCAAACCAAAGATGACAAGCTCGCTCCTTACAAAAAAATGGTGGACAATCTCAAGGACATTTTCATAGACCTAACTTTTGAGTAGATTCCTCACATGAATAATAGAGCAACAAATGCCATGGAAATAATTAGATCATTACTAGACATGTCGAACAATGTCCTCCAATGTGAATTCTTGGTAGAACAACTTCTTGTCCCAACTTTTGAGATCCCTGAATGGGAATTTGTGCGTGTCATTGTTGGTATTGGATCCCCATGGTATCATGAAATATTCATCTACCTAAGCAAAGGAACCCTCCCATCTGATATCACCTTGAACCTTAAAAAGACCTTTGTTAAAAAGGCATCTTGATTCGTGATCCTAGGTGATACTCCTTACCGCCAAAGCATTGAAGGGACATTACTACGATGTCTTAACCAAGAGGAAGTCTTGACTACTTTAACAAAGGTACACATTGGCATATGTGGGTTCCACTCTAGTGGTATGATGTTAGCTAAGAAATTGTTGAGGATGAGGTATTATTGGCCAACCATGGAAAAGGAAGCTCATCAGTATGTACAAAAATGTGTCCAATGTCACGACATGGAGATCTGATTCATGCTCTGGCTCAAGAGTTGCAACCGATGATCACACCCTGGCCTTTCTTGTAGTGGGGATTTGACCTCATAGGAAAAATCACTCCAACCTCATCCAATGTCCACAACTTTATCATAATCATCACTAAGTACTTTACTAAGTGGGTTGAAGCCATTCCTATGACCTACAAAATGGGGAAAAAATTGCTAAGTTTATCTTGAACTACCTCATATGCCATTATGATGTTCCTCAAACCTTAATTTCTAACAACGAAACACCCTTCAAAATTTAGGATGTGAAAGAGTTGTGCAAAAGATTCAACATCCAACACTGATTCTCTACCCTATATTATCCCTAGGGCAATGGTCAAGTTGAGTCTATGAACAAAAGTATCTTGAAAATCTTGAAGGAAACAATTAATGAAGCTAGCCGTGACTGACATCTGCAACTCAATCTCGCTCTCTAGGCTTATCGAACCAGTACATGCACACCAACAGGTGCAACCCCTTTCTCCCTAGTCTATGGATATGAAGCTATCTTGCCTATTGAGGTTGAGCTCCCCTCATTGCAAGTGTCAATACAAAACCTGATGATCGAGGAAGAATACAAAGTATCTAGGTCGAAGAGTTAGAGTTCTTGGATGAGCGTCATCTTGATTCCCTTAATAATTTGAAAGTATACCAAAACCAACTGAAGTGGAGCTATAACAAGAGAATAAAATGTTGGTCTTTATAGGTAGGGGATCTTGTCCTAAAGTAAAATCATAAGAACCTTCCAGATCAAGAAAAAAAAGGGAAGTTTGAGCCTAATTGGTTAGGTCCTTTCGTCATCCAACAAGCTATGGATTAGGAGCATACCAATTTTCAACACCTAAAGGTGAACCCTTGCAAGAGCCAACTAAAAACTTGCATCTCAAAAGTTTTATGCCTAGTCTTGAAGGGTATAAATCAAAAAATACAAAAAAATAAAAAAATGATCAAAAATCCAAAAAAATGAGAAAAAGGATTGAAAAAGTAAAGAAAAAAATTGTCCTCTAGTGAAAACCACTTCGGTGGTGCTTTGGACAAGTACCATGGTGAAAAGCTAGCAAACATGCACCTTGCATAAATAAAGCACCTCCATCTATTCTTTGGTTCTTTTGTCCTATCATTCTTTGCACCACCATTCATCCATTGCTCGTCCGCATCCTTATCATAGCTTGATGCTGTGAGGTATTGCAATCCCTTTAGTGCTACTTGACATATTCCAAAGGTCAGTTAGTCCTACCTTTATCGAAGTATTCTACTATGTCACGCTGGGGGCACTTTGTTATGGATCATATCAAGTTCTTGTATATCTTGAGGTCATCGTATCTCTTATCAGAAATTCCCAAAAAAATTCATAAAATGTTCATCATAAAATCCAAAAAAATTCAAAAAATTGTAAAGGAAAAATCCAAAACATCCAAAAAACATTAGAAAGCCCTAAAAAGGTTGAACATTGAAAATCCAAAAAATAGTACCCTTATCGAAATACGTTGGTCTCTAAGCTTGAACATAGGCAAGGCCATCATTGATATGCCCTTGAGACACCCTAGGTTAGTCCTTTAATAGTCTGTCATAATAAACTAACTTTTCCATCACTGTTCAGATCTTCATCTTGTTAATAGGTTGAGTCAGTCAAACTATGTGGTCTCTATGTGTATAACATATGAAATTATTATCTTTGATCAACCCCTAAGACCCCTAAGATAGGTCTTTTAGGTTAGGTTCTTGGTCAAAATTCTCAAAAATCCATAAACATCCAAATATCGAAAAATTACCAAAACATTAAAAAAACCAGAAAATACAAAAAACATTTGAAAATTGGAAAACACAAAAACAATAGAAACATTAAAAAGACCTAAAAAACCTCAAATATAATATGAAAATCCTAAAAATTCACATAAACTTTCAAAATGACCAAAAACAACCTCAAAACATTTTCAAAATACCAAAAAAATTGAAATATTCTAGAAAATCCAAAACCATCCATCCCATCTTGCTTTCACCTGTAATAAACCTTCACCCATAATAAATCAATCGTCCCCTTCACCCTTTAGTAAAACAAATAGAAGGAAAGTGTAACATATCGTAAAGTGAGAACCTAATTGTCAAAATAATAGGTAAATGTGTCAGTGAAGTTTGTAGCAACGACTCATCTTAGCATCATCATCCTAACATCAAACAAAAATCTGATCAACATGTCCTAAGATGTATCCTTCTTGCAATGGACATCAGTATTAGATATCACCTTAGCTAAATTAAACTAGGCAAGAGATATAGATAACACTGACTATTTGTCTTTGATCTTTTCTTATGATTTATCTTATTGACCCATTCCAAGGAGCTCTCGATGATGTCTATCTAAAATAATTTAGAGAGAAAGGAATGGGGCATCGAACATTGTCTTTTGTTTGTTGTGCTTGTGGATATTCTGATAAAATAATCTTGGTGCATACTTGCTTAGTTGTGTGTGGGAAGGTCGTTTAGGGTATGTTGTTGACTATTGCGTATGTTTTGGTCCAATATATTCTAAGCTTCTAACTTTCATTCCAATGAGGTTTTTGTATGTCAAGATGTGAACAAGAACTATCCTATTTGTTTGTCAAGTCAAAGTCCATTACACTAGATACAACACCATCTTGGTTATTAATACCTTGATGCATTGTGTCTATGCGTTATATCAAACAATAAGGAATGATAGAAAATCCCAATATCGAAGTGTGAGCAATTCATCATCCTGCATTTCATCCTCATTTTGTGTCTCATTGCCATCTCTAATAAAGTCTTGATGTATCATAGACTTGTTGGATCTTTTGAAGAAATCATCAAAATCAACAGTCATTCATTCTCTATTCTTCTATCTTCTCTCCATGCTAACCTAGTATAATTACAGTCAACAAAAACATCATCAATGCATCCACCCTGCATCCACAAGCCATCAACATACATGCATCTCATAATCATAGCATAATCATAAACCATCCATCAACATAATCATTACATATCACATCATACATTCTACATTATCATTTGAGTTATGATGAATAATATAGATTTTTTATTCTAAACATCTTAAATTGTTGCATATCATAAGCATTTGCATACATGATCATCTGATAAAATGCATAGAAAATACACAAAAAGAAATGCATCCACATCATTTTCCTCCATAACATTTGCATCACATAGCATATCGTGAAAATATATTGAAAAAGAATATAACATTGCATCCATATCATATCATGATCATTGCATATTACATAGGCATAAATAAAGTGCATCCATACATGATCAAATATAAGCATCTCATCCATCCATACATCATAAGCATGAACTAAGTGAACACATCACATAATATAGAATCTATATCTGTATCATATATATATCAAAAAATGGATGTCATGGTACAAAATATGGATCAGTGTATGTATAATGATCATAAGTACAATATCCACAAGGTTATAAAAAAGGAGTCAATGAATGTATATCTGTGGTAAAGAATGGGGCAACAAAATAAAAAAAGTGTTTATACATAAGAGCTATCCCTGATGGTTGCTACCCTCCCCAGCCTACCTCTCAGGTTGATCCTCAGCTCTCCACCATGCATCACTACGCTACAAAAAAGTAGGGTTTCTGAGTGCCTACGGTACATCCTGGTGGTAATGCTACCTATAATATGTGGTCTCTATCATGACCTCTTTGTATAATCTCATTGAAATAGTCCTACCATGTGTGGTCACCATCATAGCCTCTATTTGCTGGCATTGAGTAACCTCCTAATCCCATGACCTGTACCCACTGTAAAGCCTGATCTATCTTAGCCATGATAGCCACCAATTGCTGTCGTGCCTAGTTCCACTCAATAGTAATACCCAAAATCTGTTGGCGGGCCAAATCTTGCTCACTAGTAAAAATTTGCACCTGCTGTTGCAGCTATTGTATTTGTGCATCTCTAGCATTTGGTGGTGGTGGTGGCGATCTGCTACTATCTGACCTACTGCTGACTACCAGGTTGTTGAGGAGGCATTGACCCACTAGTGGAGCTCCTAGAACCTGCCCATCCTAGCCATCCTAACCACCCTGGCCTCTGCCTCAACTAGCTCCTCTCCCTTTGGGCCTTCCTTATGGAGGAGCACCCATTGGATATGTCAAATGTCATGGAGGTGCAAACCAAACATCATAAGTTGGCGTAGTTTGTGCTATCACCTGAACCTGATCATAGGCCCAAGGTTGAGCTGCTAATTGTCTGAAACTCTCGACTACCTCGGAAGCTAGAATGTTCAGTCCCCATGTGGGAACCTCTTGAGTCAACCTAGAAAAAATAGCCCTATAAGCATCACATGGCCTATCCTATGGCTCCCCAAACTATCAAGCCACCCTGTATGGTAAATATCTCTTGATAATGGTGTGTTCACAACCCTACATATATTGGGTCTGCTTGGAAAATTATAGCTACTGCACATCATCAAACCTTGGTGGCATCTGTAGCCATAGGCACCATCAAAAAACTATCATGTCCTTAATAACCCGTCACCATTACAGGAGCCCAATCTATCCTGTATGCCTCAATGTAATTGTACCTTTATATCGCCAAACCATAGGATCATCTGGATCCACATCTACCATCTGAACTATAGGTTAGAGCACGGTGATATTCTCCCATGCCCAAATGTGAAGTAGAGTCACCCTTGCACCAATGGCTCTCCGATCACAGTAAATGAATTCTTTCATATCATGATACAGTAAGGCCAACATCATTAGCCCCTAGGAAAAAGTGTTCTCCTGTGGAGCATCCAGTGCCATGCCAATCCCCATCCTGGGCTAAACCCTCTACTGCATCTATTCAGAGTAACCAAACTTGAAAGTGGACATGTGACCTATGTACAACTTGAGGTTGATTTGTGATGTAACTAAAGCAATTTCCTCTAGCTCCATCACCTCGTGATAGGCATCAAGTCCAGCATCAACATCGTAGATCACATGATCACCATGTATTGACAAACATAGAATACCCCATAAATCCTGCAAGGTCACCGTTGCCTCACCTGTTGGAAGGTGGAACGAGGAAGTCTCACTGTGCCATCTCTCACACAAAGTAGTCATCATAGATAAATGTGTCCAGATGATGGGTTCATATGCTACATACTAGAGGCCAATCTCTCCCAGGTGCTCCTAGTGTAACTCTGCTAAAACTCAATCCCTCCAAAACAATGGGTCTATGCTCATGTGACATCAATGGTGGAATGTCCTCCTGCATCCACAAAGTGCACAACATCAGGAAATTAAGGAAATTTTACTCAATTTGAAATTTTTAGCTCAAAAATCACAATAGCATCACTATATTCAAATTTCAAATTGCGACACTCGAAAGCATTTCAAATTGCAAATGACAAAGTGTGTCGCCAAACACATGGGCATCACTATCTAAACTTTGGAAACCCTAACTCTAATTTCTAAATTAGCACGAGCGTCGCTATATAAGTATGCATTGCAATTTAAAATTAGAAAACCCTAATTTTAATTCACGAAGTGTGTTGCTATATAAATAAGCATTGCTATAATTCATTTGAGTGTCATTGATTGCAAAATGGGCATCGCTATATAGCGACGCTGCCAAAGTTTAAAATTCAAAGAGCAATAAATGTATCAAAATGTCAAATTTCAAATCAAGTTTGGAGTTACATACCGGTGGTCCTTCACTTGGAAGTTGCTGATACTCTCAAACTCGGTCATAAATGTGCTTCAGAAGCTCTCATCGTGCCATTTTTTCAGAGGGTCAGAGCTCAAAATAGCAAGAATCTCTCAAGTGTGAATGCACAAATGACTTGAAATTGACCCTTCTTGACTTATTTATGCTAGAAAATTAAGGTTTTATGCCCTAATTTCACCTTCAAGCTAGGGTTTACCATCATTTTCACCAATTTTCCAAACTAGACCTAATTTTGCATCATTTTTTGTGTTTTTGGCATAATTCTTGCAACACAGAGCCTTTTTGGACCATCAAGGAAGCTTTTAACCTTTATTGAGAAATCAACCCAAAATTCAAAATTTTCGCCCAATTTCTTGAGGAGGTAGGGAATCAACTTTATCCTTCCATTGGGGCATCTACAAAAATCATTTATTTATTTATTTAAGCAGTAGTTTTAATCCGAAAAGTGTCATTCTTTGAACTGAAGCAACAGGTACCTCGCTTCAAAGAGGGGAAAAATGTAGACACTGAAAAATGTCCTAAATGATATTATACACTTGAAACAGGTTTACTAACACCATTTCCTCTTTAAACCAATCCTCTTTTCGCTTAATTAATTAAATTAACCTAGCTAATTTAATTAATGGCATCACTTTATCCATTAACCTAATACATCAATTTAGGTTAATTCACTCCCCCTTCATGCTAACATTTCATCCTATTAAATTAAATAAATCAAAACATTTAATTTAATTCCCTTGGTCATCTTATTTAATTAAATAACCATTGTATACATCCAAAATTGGTCTGGAGAATATTAATTAAATATTGATTATTTAATTAATAAAAATCTTTATTTCTTCTATTGTATAAATAAATTACAAAAGTTTATTTATATAGTTTGTATTTCTTAATTCCTCCTATCTAAACCACTTCTTCATCATTTAATTAAATAAATAAATGTAACTAATTTTTTTTGTTTGATTAATTCCCTTTCATTAAATTTGAATTTTTAATTTGAATTTTGTCACATTTCTCCATATTCTTCTAACCTCCTTCCACATCATCATCTTTCATCTCACCATGTGTCACATGAAAATAATTATTCCTAATTTTTAAAATGGGTATTTACTCTCAACAATCTCAACAAACTTAGAGACACATGGCTTCTCCTTCCCATTTATTCTTTTCTACACTTGGGAAGTTTGTTCTATTAAAGGGGACAACTTCCTTATTTCTCTCTAACCTCCTCATTTCTCACTGTTGATCTCTCCAGACTTAATCTCAATCATCCATTGCTTCCAGCTCACCTTATGCCTTGGTGGAATCTATAAATAGAGGCTCATTTACAACTTTTGCTTAAGAGAGCATTACATACAATTACTCTACAAAAATCATCTTAGCAATTAAGATCTTAGTTTACATTGTAGTTTAGCAAGTAAATTAGAATCATGGTTTCTTCGTTAAAAGTGTTTTAGTTTACTTACAACATTTAGAATCAATTTCATTACATCTCCATTAGTTTAATTAAACATTGCATCATTCCATTAACATTTTGTATACAACAACATTATCATCCAACATATCATTTAGTTCATCATTCAACCAAATCATTAGATCATGTAGGTGTAGATATAGTGTTTGCATTCTAGTTTAATGGATACTCATTTCTTAAGTGTCATCCCAGTAATTCAATGCATAATTAAAATCTGAGAGCTCTAATACAGGATCCTTAGGAATATAGGAAGATGGAATGTCTTTAAGAAATCGTTTATAAATTTGTGTTGTTAATTTAGATTTCCTTAATGTAATACATTGCATTTGTTGTGTGTTATTGATTGTTATAATTCACATATTTTCTTGCACACATAAATTGGCACCCAACGTGGGGCCAAGCCCTTGTTATTTTAACATTTTTCTAGAAAGTATGCTCTACAGATTTGAATGTGAATTTCTTTGGCACAACCATTGATTCTTCTAGTGCACACAAAAGATTCTCCGACATTCACCGACTATTCTAGTGCAACAACATGTTTCTCCAATGCATCCACACCATTTTGTGGTGCATAAGGGGGTTTCTATAGCGCACTCACCATTTTCTATAGTACATTGACTATTTTCTGTAGTGCATTCATAATTTTCTATAGCACATTTACCTTTTCAATGCATTAGCTTACTGTAATGGCACATGTGATTTTCTTTGCAAATTTCTCCTGGGTTTGAAAACTAATAAATGTTTTTTTTTTGTGTAGGCTTCATAAATACTGTTAGAGACTCTGCTGAAACTCTTGAACACTATCAAAGGAACATTTATTGCAAACTACTGATGAATTTGATGTAGGGGATGGAGTGATTTATTTCCTTTTTTCTTAATTTAGGAATCCAGACTAATTAGGAAGGAAAGAACACCATGTCTGTTGTGTGTTTTAAATGGTAGGAATATGCTCTCCCCTTAATTGGGTGATCAAAAAGCTATACCCATTTGTGTTTATCTGTGAGTGTGAGTGGAGTATATAGTGTGTGTTCTCTCTTTATTCATGTGAAATAAAGATTGATCGAACTGCGGGTATAATTTCTTTCGTTTGTTTATCTTAGAGGGTCTGCCTTGTGGGAAAAAGTAATCACCCAAGGGAACAACCCAAATGGTAACACACTAAAGCCAAGCGACTTCTAGCTGGTATATAAGTGTGGGTACTTGTTGAAAGGAAAGTATCATGAGGATCATTCCAACGAGAAGGGTAGCAATGGTCTCTCGCCACATGGATGGTCCACGAAAAAATGTCCGTACTAGAAGCCTTGTTGTAGAAAGGAAAAAACCTTTATATATTCTTTGGTGTAGCAATGGTTGTTGCAAAGGAATCCACATTCTCGTAGTTTTTATTAGAGATGATCAACCTACCATGGGAGTTTTATGGGGGTTGGAAGCTTGGTTGACCTGAGAAGTGAGTGAACTATAAGGGGGAGCCCATGTGGCCAAGCTTTTGAATTCATCCACTAAGAATAAGTGCGGTTGGAGTAAAATCTACATGGAATCCAAAAGAATACAGTCTTACACATCCCTAGGATTTGTACATGATTGATTGTGTTTACCAAAGTGTTTTCAAAACAAACTACAAAACAAAAACCTTACACATTGAAAGTGCAAAATTGTGATTCAGAAACATCATGTGAAACAAACCATTCTCTGCTTGAAAACCGGAAAAATCAAGTAAACTAGTAGCAAATTGTTATATTCCCTCGTTCAATGCATACATTGCTTATTTTGGCACATTTACTTCTTTTTCCAGCGCATATACCCTTTGTTACAACATATTCACTACTTTTTTCGGCACATTCATCTACTATTATAATGCACTTGCCACTTTTACCAACACATCCCTTGCATTTTGTGGCACATTTACCAAATTCTATAGTGCATTCAACTAATTCTACAACGTATTTGACCTTTTCTCTAGTGCATCCAAGCCATGCTATAGCACATACACTGATTGTTATGGCACATCCACCAAAATTCATAACCAGAGAGCCAAATCTAACTCCTATCTGACATTTTGAAACTAGAATTCAAAATCCTTTCCAACCTAGAATCATTCTTCAAGTGCAACAAAGTCTAAACATGTTCTTTGTCAAATGATTTCATGAAAGATTAAAATTAGGAAACGAAAGTCCACATTTCTTAGTCCAAAAGCTCACAAAAAATGTTTCTCAACACTTTATGAATTTAGAGAGAGATTGGTCTTCAATTTCTACAAAAGAGCTTCAAAGAACAATCACAACTTGTATTCATTTTACTATTGTCAAAATCCAAGACTTTTCCAAAGATTTGAGCATCTCATCTAGGAAGGAAATTTGTCCCTTGTTTCACAGTTGGAACCAAAATTTAAGGCTCTTCTCAAGTTCATAATTATTCCTTAGATTCCTTAGAGTCTAAACTCATTAAAATTGACCTTCACAAGTGAAATCCTTTACCTAAACTTTGATCAAATGTCTAAAAGTGCCTAAACATAAAACCATCATGGTAGCAATTGATGAATACCCCCTTCACATATTTCATTAACCTGAAATAGATGAGGATCAATTGAATGATTTAACCTAGCAAATACAAAACCTTCAACAACAAATATGGGATATGCAAAGGGAAACAAACACAAAAAGATATATGTTGTTAGACATCTTCCCTTCTCCATTTGAAATTTTTTTGGATATGACACCTTCTTCACCAACAACTACACCATCCAAGTTCAATGTCTTTAAATTATTGAAAAAGTTAAATGAGAATCCCAAATCTCAGTCCTTAAACACAAATGATATTGAACAATCTTACCATGTCATGCATCTATCTTCATCTCCCACAAGCCAAAATAAATATCACAATTATTTCACCCAAGTTAACGATTCCATCAAACCACCATCATCTATCATACCTTTTGCACCTAATGATTCATGTCAATCTCTCAGTCCAAAACATGATAACATAGACTCCTCTACACCTCAAGATCAAATCATTCTTTCCACTCTGTCCAATGATACCAAAACTCCACAAGTTATTCCAATCTTTGACCAAGACTCCATCTCTCAAGAATTTTATAATGATCCCCTTATTTCACTCTTCATCCACAATGATTCCCTTCCATCTCAAGAGAAAAGTGTTCTTACAAGTCCTCCTTCCACTCCATCTAATGAATTCACACCATCTCATGACTCTATTGCATCCCAGGAGCATGATAATTCTTCCATCCTATCTAATGTTTCCTATCACCCGATGATCAAGATACAATTTCTACAAAATCTTATGATTCCCTTCCTCATCAATATCAAGATATGCTTCCATCCAAGGATATCACTTCATTCCATGAGGATGCTCAACCTTCTCAAGATCAAGATATGCTTTTCACACCACTACATGATGATTCCATACCTAATGAAGAGAAAGTTGTTCCATATCCTACACTTCATGATCCTTTTCTAAGTCAAGATAAAAGTACCCCATCATCCCCATGTCAAGATCCTATCACACCTATTCAAGCTATTCATGAACCACACACCTACAAGTTGGGATCCTCCACCTTTATACACTTTGGTTTATTTCCAACACCTAACCTTTCATCCATATCATATTCTCCCCAAAATGGACTTGCATCTTGTTTCACAAAAAATACATATCCCATTGGTAAACAAATGTGTAAAAGTATGAACTACAAAGGCAAAGGATTGGGCCTTCATGAACAAGGTATCCAAGAACCCCTTTTTTCTCAAGAAAACCCATATTACCATGGCCTTGGTTATACACTTAAGTGTCCTAGTCCATCAAACCTACCATCTATCTTAGGTCCTCATCTTAATCCACCAAACCTTCCATCTATCCTATGTCCATATCCTATTCTACAAGAACAAAAAAGGCACACATCCTTGACCCCCTTTCAAAATTCTACCTCCATACCATTTGTCTCTATCCATCTCCCCTATTGCTCTTGGAAGCAATTTGGGTGCCAAATGTCAAAAGCTTCCATATCAAAATCCACATGTGCTAAAGGGTCAACAAGTCTCCTCAAAGAGGCATGCAAAAATAAAATAAAATTTGATCCAACATCAAAAGAAAAATAAAAAAGGCCACAAAGGCCCATCAAAGCAAAAAGAAAATTTTCCTAGACCACAAAGGTCCATAAATCAAAAGGAAATTTCAAAAGGCCACAAAGGCCCATCAAAGAAAAAATAAAAATTTCCAAGACGACAAAGGTCTATAAATAAAAAAGAAAAATCTCAAAGGCCACAAAGGTCCACAAAGAAAATATCAAAGTCAAAAATCATGTGGATTCCTAAAAGTCTCATAGAAGCAATAAAATCCAATTTGGCATCCAAATTTTCTAATCCAAAAGCTTCCTTTGATCTTCCATCTAAAAACCTATCACCTTCCAAATCCATTTTTCCTCCATCACTCCACCACCCTTCAAGGTGTGTGCCAATGCTAATCTTTCCATCCTTTCCATCTATCCATCAACAAACCTTTCAATCTCCTATCCACTACCCCATCATACCATACATTAGCCAACATTTAAGAGTATAATTCCCATGGCCATAGTTTATTAGAGGGATATTTGTTCGTGAAACTTGATGCTTAAGTTCTTCTTTCATCTTATTAACATGCATATATTATCCTCAATTATTTTCCACCTTTGATATTGATGAAGTTAAGGATCTTCCTAAACATCATATATCTTATCCTATTCACTTTTTCCATATCTTTCGTATCATATCCTTCACCTTATCCGTATTCCATCATTCTTTCTAAATACATCATTTCTTCCCTTCCTTGGACTTGATGAGGAATAGGGGAAAAGTACTTGGGCCTTGTGTCCGTATCTTATCTAATTGATCTTGATCATCCCATCCATTCTTCTTATCCTCACATTTTCTTCCATTCCATATATTCTAGCTTATAAAAATCGATGTCTCATCTTCTTCCTTTGTTCTTGACGAGATTAGGGGAAATTTTGGTCATCTCATTCCATCCTAATATTAGAAAATACGAAAAAAAAAAGAAAAGAAGGAAAAATACAAAAAAGTAAAAAAAGAGAAAAATACAAAAAAATAATAATAATAAAAAAGTCAAAAAGTCAAAAAATACAAAAAAATCATAAAATTTGGAAAAAGTACAATAAAAGCAAGTAGTGAAAACTTGGAAACAAGCGCTATTTGTAATAGGATGGTTTCCTCCTCTATTCAAATGTGTGTCAACCATTGGCTTTTCGCTATCACTATCCACATCTATCATTTGAGCCTCATGTACATATTTTTCTATGTCGGTTGTGTCTCACTTTGGCTTTTCGATCATTGTACATATCCCTAATAAAATTGGTTTGTTTCCACTAGGGGAAAAATTGTCAACTCACTGGGGGAAATCCATCTTTGAGCTTAAAAACAATAGACAAACAACAATACGATAACATGGTAAAAACACAACAATCAAGCAGGTTGCAACTTTGAACATCAATCAAACTCACAAAAAAAATCATCTGAACCAACAAACAACAAGATCAATCAAAATAAAATTTCATTTGATGACGATACTCTGAATCACAGTTTTATCAATTTAACACAAATGTTCAAACTATTTGCATTGAGATTGTTGTTATCATTTCTTGGGAGCAACTCAAGGATCTCAAGAACTAGAGAAGTTATGATCGACAATGATATTTCTCATTGTCTACTATTTGTGAGTTGATCATTAGTTCTATGTGAATCATCGTGGGACGTGCTCTACAAATTATCACTAAAGACATTCCAGATTTGCATAGGAAAATGGTTAACTCTTGTCTGTTTACACAATGAATTCTTAGGTCATCTCGGTCCAATTATACCTAGATGATTATGTTAACTTGCACTATAAAAAATCATGAAAGTAGTACTCAGGTCATCATGGTCTAATTATACCATTGATGTTTGTACTCACTTTCAACATTTTAAAAGCTCAATGATGATACCAAGCACAATAAATTAGTTACTGGGATGACAACATTGCATTGTTAGGATTGCAGGTTTAAGTTGCATTCATACTAGGTGTTGCAGTGATATTTATAGATTTCTCCAAGGCTAGTACAATATTATGAGTGATGTTATTTCTATCATTAATAGATTGAGTACATTTGACATTACCAAAAATATCATTCATATTTTAGCTACATAAGCATTAGGACATCATTCATACATTATCATATCATTTAATCATTCATCTAGTCATTAGATCATTTATTTGCATCATGAAAATTCCAAAATAAATAAAGCATTATCACATCCTTTCATCATTCCTTTTAAGTTAGGTCACATATTTGCATTATGAAAACACAAAAAACCAAAGCATTAATCATATCATTTTCATCCATGTGCATCATAAAAGCATCCACAATGAAACATTTCCATTCATTCATCTCATACATCTATTTCATCTATTGCATCATGCATATTTGCATGAAAAAATTACAAAAACATAGCATTTAGCACATTCCATTCATATAAGTAAATCCATCACATAGGGAATATAGATATCATAAAAGCATTATAGGATCATAACACATGTTGCATCCATGATGTATCATATCACCATCATATAAAACATCACATAGCATACATAATAGGAAATTAAATGCATCCATCATGATCAACACATAAGCACATAGTTCAATCATCATCACTGCATATATATTTCAAAATAATGTCAAGTGTACGAGGATATAAAAATATGAAGAGATATATCATCAAAAATTGCAGTAACACATCAAGTAGCAATGCATACATGTCCAAATTACAATAAAATATCAAATTTTAGAGCCATGTAGTGCTCCCCCAAGATGGTGCTGGAATCCCTGGACTAGTACCTCCCCATGCACTCGACATACCCACACCAAGAGCTCTCTAATCTCTAGGAAATGGCTATGTAACACCCATACTAATTGTTCGAGACCATGACCTGCTAGACCAAGATTGAGAAAAGCTCTCCCACCGCTTAGGAGGGACCAACTAATGATACTGACCTCTATACAACTCAAACTTCTGAGAAATGCAGCGTATCTCCCTGAAATAATCTGATGTCCCAACAATCATTCTAGCCTGCTGTAATCTCTCAGTAATAGCTTTTGCCTACTCTGCCCATCGTCTCAATGCAGTCAACATAGCAACTTGACCTTGCACATGTCCTTGGCCCTACACCTATGCAAGCTGCTACCTAGCAGCATCCCTCTTAGCTATCAAAGTCTATATTTGTCCCTAGGCTTGGGAGAGTTGTTCCTGTACTTGTGACAACAATTGTGTTTGTGCATGCAACTACCCCTGAACCTATGTCAGCTGTCCCAGAACTGTTTAGACCTGAGCATGTAAAGCTATAATCTGTGACTACTATTATTGGAAGGCAACCGTATGTGTACACGTTGTTGTGCTGCTGCCACTAAGGATCACCTCCTACGAGGCACTCTAAAATCTAATGCTGGATGGACACCACCTCCTCTACCATCATCTCCTCCATCATCACCTCCATCATCATTTCCATCATCCCCACCATCATCACCGTCTCCTCCATCACCGCCTCCTCCATCTCCCTCCTCCTCATCTCCACCACCTCTACCCCTCCTCTGTCTAGGTGGTCTATCCTCATCATCCTCTAATACTGGCACTAGCTCATCAGGCCTAGAGATCCTTATAAATGGATTCCCACTCAAGTACTATGAGCACTCCTCAGTCATGTAACCCTCAACGATCTCTGGAAGGTAATCCCAAAGCACGAGCTATAATCTATGCTACTCATCACATGCAACATCATAAGATAAAGCGGGCCCCCATTCAGTCATATCTTGCTATCTCTGCACATACATGGCCAATCCCTGTGGTATCCCCTGAACTTTTTCGAACTTCCTGAGCACCCTCATCAATAGGAATCTCTTGATAATAAAGTGTGTTTGTCCAACAAGATACTTGGCTATCATGAAATAAGGTGTCTCCAAATGATCCTCGACCCAATACTCATAGTCTACATAGGGTCACCATGTAACAGAATCTAGGTCATCCAATACATGTCTCCAATACTCCAATTTTCCTACATTATGCTGGACAACTGAGCTTGCATAACCATAGACGTAGGGTCTCCCAAATGGATGGAATTTGTCTATCTCTGGATGTGTCACTGCTATATGCTCCCAAGCCCACGAATGTAATAGGGTCAAACTAGTGGATAGACTAGCTCCTCTAAGGTAAACCACCTAATGAAAATCATAATATAACTATGCGAGCATGCAGGAACCCCAGGCGAAATAGGTCCCAAATTGAATCATCTGCTCCAATGTTCGACGCCAACCAATGGAAAATCCCTTTGCCCTCTTGTTAGGACATAAGAAGATACCAACAAATCCCGCAAGCATGGAAGGAAAAGGGGTATACCTCTCAAACATCTCTTGCCAAGGCATCTCATACCAGCTAATATGGTCATCATGGAATATCCAGCATAAGGAATCTGTACCTCCCTGCTCGGTGCGGTCATATGTAACAATGTCACCCATCACCAGAATCCACAAAATATTATAGACATCCTCTAGAATCATAGTCATCTCTCTAGTGGCCAGATGAAAAGTGTTGTGGTCGCTATGCCACTTCTCTGCCAGCGTAGTCATCAATCCCTGATTAATCCTAATCAGGGGCATGTCAATCAATGAAGATAATCTGTATCGCTCAATGATATCTCTATTAGCCTATGAAAGCTAGGGAATTAGCTCCCAAGTCTGTGGGAATCTCTCTCAAGACTTAAGATTATCTAAATTTGTCTCCTCTCATTATAGAACATCACAATCAACACATCAATCAATCAATCAAATCGACAAAACAATCAAACATCAACCAATCAATCATCCTATCAGTTCTAGTGATATTTTTGTCAAATATCATGAACATCTCTTTTTGAGCCTCACCTATCATGAGGTCAAAACAACATCATAATTATTGCATTTCACCTATCATAAGATCAATAAATCATCATGTAGACACCTAAATTTGGACAATTACACTTGTCCAAGTTTGTCCCTTTTTGTCTAAACATCCTCTTATCTGCATTAATTAGGTAATATTGCTATTATCTAATTAATCCCCTTAATCTTTTCTAAACCCCTAAGGTATTTTGTTAACAATTAAATACCTTACCCTTTACTCCCCTTTTCATCAAATGAATTAAATAAATATGACATTTATTTAATTCCTCACATGTCACATCATTTTCCTTAATCCTAATCAACCTCCTAATCTCATCATTAGGGATGTGCACATGTCTAATCTTTGATTAGGATGTGTCACATCCTCCAAATTTTGCAAGTTGGCTTCTAATCTTCCTTAACCACTAATTATCTTCTAATCACTGATCAATTAAGTCTAATCAGTACCTTGGTCAACTCTCCCCATCCCCCAAGAAATTTTTAATTCCTTTTTATCTTTCCAAGACTCTCCTTATTCCCATGAAAGTTGTAGAACCTTTAACTTGTCACATCACTCACATGTGCCAAAGTCTTCTAGAATCTTTGACTTGTCACATCAATCACATATGGGTGAGTACTTAACTTTTTAAGGACATTATCTTACCCAATGTACTTCTCACCTCTCTTTTTGGGAACCTTGTCTTATTCACAAGATCTCCCAATCATGTGAATTTTAAATTCATTTTTATCTTTCCAAGATTCTCCTCTTCCCCATGTGATCATTGAGAGGTCACATCATCCTTATTCCAAGGTACTTACAAGTACCTTCCCATCACATGTCATCTTCCACCTCATATGTCATTATCCATCTTGCCCAAGGTGGAAAGATCTCAACCCTTCATCTTGCCCATGGTGGAAAGATCTCAACTGTCTATTTCCCTAGGGTTTCTCTCCATAAAATGAAGGATTTTTCTTTCATTCTCATTTTCATTATGCATTCACAACACACTTGCATCAATACGTTCACTCACAATCAAAACATTCATCTATTTCTCATCTCAAGGTCTTCAATATTTGCATTCTTGAGACCTCCATTGCTGCTCACATTCAAGCTTCATCCTTTGTACTTGCATTCACCTACTCAACTACCTACTTTGCTCATTGCATTCCTTATTGAATCCTCAAAATTTTGAATCCATTTTACCATCTTTCTATCAAAGGGAGCACACATTCATCAACCATCAAAGGCCAACGAAAGGATCAATTCAAGACAAGGTATAATTGGCTTCTCTTTTATCTTTCTTTGTTTTGGATTCAACTAGGCTTATCTCGAGGTGTCAATGCTATCTTTCCTTATTTTTGCATGTTTCTTTACATCTCTTAGAGTAGGTTGACTTTGCTGGTTCACACATCTAATCTATCATCAACAACAAATCATTGACTGACGTGATTAAACATCATCTAAATCAAGGAGAAAAACAAACAATCTTTATTTTTGTCCTGGATGCACTATTACAATCTATCATTGCGCCAAATGGTAGATGCGCCACCAAATTGGGTTGATGCACCATAATAGACTGCCTATGTGCCACTTTATTGGATGCGCTGAAGAATTTCTAAGATACGCCATGGAACCTCTTTGATGCACCATAAAAATTAATGCACCATTACAGGCCGCCTATACACCAAAAATGTGGATGTGTCATTACAAACCTTGAATGTGCCGCAAAATCTAGCCTATGCACTAAAACCCTAGGTAGATGTGCTAAAAAATTTAACTTATGCACTGTAGAAAATTTCATATGTGCCGAAACAACGAGAACTAAAAATTTGAAATAAAAAATGCGGGAAAAAGGATTAAAAATTCACAAGAAAAGTTTTTCGAAATTTGTACCAGAGGTCTGTATCCTGTTGGCCGGTTGTGTCGCCGCACTTGCTCGAATTGATGTGTCTTGTAGGGGATCACTATTTTCGATCAAATGCTCAAGGATGCTCTTTCACTCCATAATTTTCAAAATCACCAATGCACAAATGAGTCCTCTTTTCACTTTTTACCTCTTTAAAAGGGTAATTAAGAGTGTGATTTTGGTGGGATATTTTAATTTTTTTTTAGATCAATTAATTGGGGCAGCTCATTTCTTCCATATAGGGAGATAAATTGTTGGGAATCTCATCAAACTGAAATTTTATCATCACAAATCAACATAAATTTTCAAATATCATAAAAAAATATTTTAATCATAAAAAATTCCTTGATTGATCTCTTGAGGGAGCATACATTCATTATCTTCTGAAACTCACTGTTTGGGGCATCGTCGAAATTTTAATAGCACTAGTAAATTTTTCTTTGAAGTAATGTGTAAACACATCACTTCAAAGAGGGGAAAAATGTATACATCCAAAATTGGTCTGGAGAATATTAATTAAATATTGATTATTTAATTAATAAAAATCTTTATTTCTTCTATTGTATAAATAAATTGCAAAAGTTTATTTATATAGTTCGTATTTCTTAATTCCTCCTATCTAAACCACTTTATTCATGATTTAACTAAATAAAAAAATTTAACTATTTTTATTTATTTGATTAATTCCCTTTCATTAAATTTGAATTTTTAATTCAAAATTTGTCACATTTCTCCATATTCTTCTAACTTCCTTCCACATCCTTATCTTTCATCTCACCATGTGTCACATGAAAATAATTATTCCTAATTTTTAAAATGGGTATTTACTCTCAACAATCTCAACAAACTTAGAGACACATGGCTTCTCCTTCCCATTTATTCTTTTCTACACTTGGGAAGTTTGTTCTATTAAAGGGTACACTTCCTTATTTCTCTCTAACCTCCTCACTTCTCACCATTGATCTCTCCATACTTAATCCTAATCATCCATTGCTGCCAACTCACCTTATTCCTTGCTGGAATCTATAAATAGAGGCTCATTTACAACTTTTGCATAAGAGAGCATTGCATACAATTACTCTACATAAATCATCTTAGCATTTTAGAGCTTAGTTTACATTGTAGTTTAGCATTTAAAATAGTTTAGCAAGTAAATTAGAATCATGGTTTCTTTGTTAAAAGTTTCTTAGTTTACTTACAACATTTAGAATCAATTTCATTACATCTCCATTAGTTTAATTCAACATTGCATCATTCCATTAACATTTTGTAGACAACAACATTATCATCCAACATATCATTTAGTTCATCATTCAGCCAAATCATTAGATCATGTAGGTGTAGATATAGTGTCTACATTCTAGTTTAATGACTACTCATTTCTTAAGTGTCATCCCAGTAATTCAATGCATAATTAAAATCTGAGAGCTCTAATACATGATCCTTAGGAATAGAGGAAGATGAAATGTCTTTAAGGAATCATTTTATAAATTTGTGTTGTTAATTTAGATTTCCTTAATGTAATACATTGCATCTATTGTGTGTTATTGATTGTTATAATTCACATATTTTCTCACACACAACCATAAGTTATTTAATTAAATATCATTTCATCTCCCCCCCATTTGTTAAATTAATTATTTAATTTGATGAATATCACTTTAATTCTTCAATCCCCTAATTGCATGATTAAACCTTGTTTAATTAGCAATTAAACCAATTTTCCTCTAATAGGTGAATATTCCCATGGAATATTCCTTATCCCCTTTTTTGCACAATTAAGAATTTCCTTTAATTTGCAAAATGCCTTTTATACTCACCCATGAGAATATTCCAAAGAATATTCTCTCTCCTCCAATCAACTCACTTAGCTTTGAATGCAAGTTTTAACCTTTTGAACAAGTCACCTTTGACCTATGTGAGTAGGTCAAAAGTGTGTTTGTTTGAAGCAAATGTGAGCCCTTGATTAAATCCCATCATGTATTCTCATGCGTTGATGAGAATCCATGATCAATGCTTCTTCTTCCTTTCATATTTGACTGTTGATTGATCTTTTTGATCTCAACCCTCCATTTCTCATTTGCTCTCTGTAAGAGAGGGGGACAACCGCGTGCAAGACCCCAGGTCACAGAGGGCCAAGACGCGAGAGGATTCCCTAACTTACCTCAGCTAAGTGTAGTGTTAGGAAGTGCAAGGCAAGAGTAATGAGGACTATGAGGCTTCTCAGTCACTCTACAAACCTAAACTATAAGATGGGGCTAGGCGAGCTAGTTTTTGAGCTCAACACAACATCTCAAAAAGCTCTCTATCCGAGGATGAAAGTGCAGTTCCATGACGACAGCACGAAATGTTGGTTTCTCATAGTTGCACTATCATCTGTATGGCTAGAGGACCAAAAGTATAGTGTTAACTTATTAGAAAATAGGCTAGTAGCCTAGCTACTCTAGAAGATCAAAACAACACTATAAAATATGAAAAGTACAAGCGAAGGTGATAAAGTAAATATACCAAAGCCAAGGTGACAAAGATGATTTCGTAGAAGAATTTGTTCGCTAGCTAGCTCCTCAAAAGCACATACTCCTACACATAAAAAGAGAAGGAAATTTTGGGTGGCTATATAGGGGCCTGCCTTAGTCAAACCCCCATTTAGGTGTTTCCACCTCCATGGACAACCAAGAGAATGAGATAAAGAAAACAATGTAGTAAAGAGCACTAAAGCACTACTAAACAGTAAAGTGCTAACTCAACCAAGTGATAGAGGAGAGGATAGGGAAGCTTACCACCTCCACCAAAAGCACTCAAGGCTACTTAGGGGAGAATATAAGAGTACTCAAGCCTCTGTTGCAATGGTGTGGTCCCAATCTTGCTCTACTAAAATGACGGAGTGTTTCTTTGGCTGTAATGAGGTGCAAGAATGCTACTAGAATGCTTGGAGTGGATGCCAAAGAGTGTGTTGAAGCTTGTGAATGAAGTGAAGAAGTTACAAAATGCTTCTTCAAGGAGTGAATTTTAAGGAGGGATGGAGAAAAATGACCACATTCGAATCAGTTGGCTGAAGGGGGTGTTCCAACGTAACTCCCAATAAAAAGTGTAACGCCTCTATAGGTTCAACTGCAGGAATTTTTCAGGAACGTAAGCGTGTCGCGCAGACGTCTGCACATTGCATGGGAATCCCTGATAGAAACCCCTCCACTAATACTCAAAACAAGTGTCAAGTGTGATGCAAGCAGTAGGCTTAGGTGGAATTAAGCCTCCAAACTTGGTTTTCTAAGGTTGATAAAGGAAAAATGGGGATTTGCACATGGGGTGCAAATTCACTCTTATATATTTTTCCCCAACTTTAGCAAGCACGAATACTGATGAGTGCTCAGTAAAGTAGATCAAGAAAGAGGTAAATTTTAGAAATGTATACTTGAATCATCGAGGAAGCAGACTATGATCTGGAAAACCTGAAGGTGCAGGGAAAGAGAAGGACTCCATAGCTGCTCAAAACTCTGAAGTTGAAGAAAGAAAGCATCTTACAGGCCCACAGACTTGCAAGGAGGCAACCCCCAAGGTCTCTCACGTGAAGGAAGCCCCGTGAAGTAAGCACCTTATAGGTCTATAGACCTACAAGGAAGGTATCCCCCAAAAAATCTAGCATGGAGGAAACCCGAAGGAAGCAGACTTCACAAAATCAAGAAGTGGCCAAGTAGGAAAGTAAGCGGACAATCATGCAAACCATCAATAATACAAAAGTATTTCAAAAGGGTCCCTCGAGAACCCTTTAAAAGGAGAGGGGGTCCACTCAAGGGATGCACTATTTGAAAGGTGAGGTCTAGTTAGGCTACCGCCAAGCTAGATGTGAAGGAATCCATTTAAGATAAGGACTTTCAAAGGGGGTCCCTTGGGAACCTGTTGCCAAAAAAAATGGGGGTCTACTCAAGGGACACATAGTTTGAAAGTAGATGTTTCTTTTCTAGAGTGATCCATCATCAAGGGATCCTTTCAAAAGATGTTCACTTCATCAAGGAATTCAAAAGGAAGGACATGCCTCCACGCGAGGGGAAAGTTAAATCTGTTCCAGCATCGGAGGAAGGTTTTCAAGTCCTTTCTATATGAACCTGTGATGAAGGAAACACAATCTGTTAGGGTTCCAAGTCGAGAATGTGATTCCAAAGAAAATTTTGTGCAGATTTTTGAGAAAAGATTCATTAGTAACAAATGTTTTTTTATGAAAATTGAAATTTTAAAGAAAGGCATTGTCACGCATGAGAGGGACAACTCAAGCAAAGAAGAGAAAAAGATAAAGCAAAAGAGAGAAACACAAATAAAGAGCACAGGGGGATTTGGTTTAGCGGGTTTAGATATGTTCAAGCTCATATAAATAATAGGTAACCACAGTGCAAGGTGAAAGATCATCAATCCCCAACAAGATCAGGAAGAATGCATGAAAAACAAAGTAAAATAAAAAATTGGGTCAACATGGAAGGGATGCCCAAAGGCTCCCAACACTTTGCATCATCCCCAATTTATCGAAACTCAAGCACAAACATGGAAGAATGATGATACAAATAGAATAAGGTTTATGACACAAAAACCATGCTTGTATCCAAGCACCAATAGGGGTGACAAGGGTCATGTAGGCACACTTAGCATGAATATGGGAGAACACATCACAAAGCACACACACACACAAGATCAAGAAAGGGGCCTCCTACTAACATTGATCAACCAAGAGGTCATCCACTTCCTAATCCAAATCTTTGTAAGGGGAAGAAGTACGAGCTTGCAATGGTGGGATGTTAAGAGGAGGAGCATCCAACCCTCTTGCAACAAGGGCTAAGGAAGAAGCCCCTAGAAGGTCTTCTTCACTAAGCTCTTGTAGATCTAAGGTTAGCAATTTCGTGAAGATCGCTAACAAGGCTAGGACTTCATCCATGGAGTTAAACATGCACCCCACATGAGCACCATGTCTAACTTCAGTGGATAGGAAATGGTGCACCTGAGGTTCAGCGCTAGGCTTGCCGAATGATTTGGGAGCAGTGGAAAACTCAAGGGAAGTTGGGACTAGTTCCGTCACCAAGACACAACAAGTCAACATGGGGCCACCTTGTGGAGAAGGCAGACTCCTCTTTCATCCTTCATTGTCGGAAGGACTACACTCCACTTGCTATTTCATCGAAGGAGATGAAATCCCCATAGATGAGGCTAGAGGCATAGAGGGAGAGGAGGAAAGAACCACATTGGATACAACTAAGGTATTAACCATATCCACAGGCTTTAGGAAAGGCTAGATATCTAGAACGAACATCACCAAAGGTGGCTCCACCGAGGGAGTGATGAACACCTGTACCCATTTAGGGTTAGGTGCATTTGTACTTGCAATGGAAGTCGAGAGTAGTACAGAATTGGAATGAAGGGAGATAGAAGGAAGGGAGGAAGAAGATGATGTAGGAGGCCCTGAAGCAGGGGTGATCATTCCTCCTCCTTACTTTGTGAGGCAGCTTGCTTGGCCAAGAGAGCTTTTCACCAGTGCTTGCGCTTGTGTGCAAGGATGATCCTAAGCTTTGGCCTATGCCAAGGAGGAATCATCAGATTCAGTGGGTAGCCGTTAGGCTAGCTCATTCAATACTCTTCCCAAGAAGGGGGAGAGGACGAGACAGTCCAGGAGGAGGTAGCATTCTCTTTACCTTTACAAGAAGGAGAGGGAGCCAGTGTGGACTTCTCCTTCCCTTTCTAGGAACTTCTCCTTCCCTTTCTAGGAAGGGAGAGTAGTCGGTGCAGGCTTCTCCTTCTCTTCTCAGGAAGAGGAGGCGACTGATTGTTCTATTGTGGGAAGGGTCAGCTTTGGCTCCTCCTTGCCCCCAATTTTATACTTTACATAATTTTTGTAAAGTCGGCCCATTCTTGGAGCAAGTGAACCAACTGGGGAGGTCCAAAAGTGATCCAATGAATATCCACCATGGGACACCAATGACTAGTATCCAATGTCATGCATGACACATTCATGGGATAATTTTAAGCATTTGTGAATAACAGAGGTGATTCCATTCATGGAGGCAAGCTAGGGTATGCCTAGTTTCAACCTAAACAAATCTGACACTGGGATAACATCGAAAACTATGTCAACAACCCTAGGTCCCACTAGGATGGACAAAGTTATTGATCCATAAGGTTTAAGACACATACTATCATATGTACGAATGGTAGATTTTTTTCTGCATATTTTTCCTTCTATAATGAATTCAATACTAATGTCTCCTTGGTGATAACATTCATGTGGCTCATGGGGTCTATCAAGACTCCTATCACAATGTTACCATTGAAATGAGTGGGAATGTAGAGAGGTGAGGGTTTGTTGTTTAAGTGTAAATCTTGTGATGTGAATGTAATGTCCGGTGAATAGGGCGTGGGTGGAATAGTGGAAGTTACCATGACCATATTGACATAGGCCTCAGGTTGGGTAATAGAATCAACGGGATCGATAATTATGTTAGTAGAGTGTGATGGAAATGGGTCCATGTATATCTAAGTTCACTATTAGCTTTTTCCACTGATTGTTAGCATTTTGTTTATTCCCATCGAGACAAATGGTACCATCTTCGATGTGGTCTTATATCTCATAATGTAGCCACATACAATGTTTGGTATCATGTCTATTAACATGATGGTACTAAAAATAAATGCTTCCATCATACCAATTAGGGTAGGGTTCTTTAATAGGCTTAGGAGCTGGTAAAGTTACAATCTTATCCTTCAACAACTTTTGAAAGATGGAAGCATAGGATTTTGATAACATTGTGAATTTCTAGTTGCATTTGAGGCTATTGTCATCAGCAACGGCTACTACATTCACAATGGGCTTACCTTTCCTAGATACTGATACAATGGACTTCCCCTCAGAATGGGAGCGCAAGGAGGATCCCTTGAACTGAACATTCATCCGTTGGTACTCTCATAAGGTTGCACACAAGTGCGCGAAGGAAGGGTATTTCATAAGGGCGAACTTCTCTTGCCAAGGCCTCTATAAGTTCCCTATAAATACCTTTTACATGTCAGAATCAGGTAGCTGATATGATATTTGTGAAAGGAGCGCTTGGTAGCGCGCTATGAAATCAATGATTTTTTCATTATCTCCTTGTTTACACCGGATGAGATCTGAAAAGGTCATCTTTAGCTCGATGTTTGCTTGAAACTGTCTGAGGAATTGGTTTAAAATTTGATCAAATGAGAAAATAGAGTTTTCATGAAAGGAAAAATACCACTTGAGTGTTGTATCCTTGAGAGATCGGGGAAACAGTTTAGCCATCAATGCATCGTGATGGAAGAAGTTGGTGCACAGGGTGTTAAAGGTAGACACATGTTTCTAAAAATTTCCCTTACCACCATACTTCTCAAGTTTAGGGATCTCCATTCCTTGAGGGAAAGGAGTGTTCAATATTGCAATCGACAATGGGCTATGTTGGAAGAAGGGCTGAAAGATAGGCTAGGCAGAGGCTTCAGAAAGACTCGTCAACTAGCTCTACATCTTACCCATATTCTAAAGAAGAGTGTTAAGAATAGGGTCATAGAAGATAAAGGGCCAGAGGGACCTCCTCCAGAACCATTGCCAAGGCCTCCTCTAGAGCAGCCACTAATGTGACTTTCGTTAGATCCACTACCAGAGCCTCCATCATCAGTAGGGCCTCCATTGGAACCACCACCATGACCTCCACTAGAGCCACCTCCACCAGCACCACCTCCACTATTGAATCCACCACCACTACCAAATCCCCCACCACTCATCCCGCCAAAGCCTCCACCACTAGAGGTGACAAGAGGGTTGAAGCTAAAGCCCAAGGGGACCTTGCTAACTTTGATAGTTTTGGGTTGTTTAGAGACATAAGGGATACTAATAGAAGGGACCACGTCGGCCATATAGATGGATGTGGGAGGCATCGATACCACTAACTGTCCTTCATGCTCTTCAAAAGTGACTCCTTGTGTACAGCTAGGATTGTTCGAAGGAGCACATGCTTTAGTGAGACCAAGGGGGCTAGTCAAAACTTTTATGCTTGTTCAATCTTTACTCATCATATGCTTTAACTCACTAATGACCCGAGTGGCTCTAGCCATCTTCAGATTTCTATCCAAGTGATTTTATAAGTTTCCTAATCCCTTCATAGTGGTGGCAATGTATTCTATAGGAATTTGAATGACTTCATCCTCATCTATTGATGATGGCATAGGAGATGTAGGGGGAGTGGGAACGTGATTGGTTTCGTCAAAAATCCCATCTCGTTCCTTGACAACTGCTCCTGCACAACCAAACTAACAATGAGACTAGAGAAAAGGCATATAGAGAGACCAATCGACACCTTCATCTTTTCCATCAGGAGGTGTCATATACTTCTCCTAACAACAGTCATGAGATACAACAATCACGAGATATGAGAGAGGTCTCAACACCAACGTATGAACGAACGTTGGTTCACATCGAGTCACCAAAAATGTAAGAGAGGGGGACCATCGCATGCAAGACCCTAGGTCATGGAGGGCCAAGACGCAACAAGCTACTCTAACTTACCTCAACTAAGTGTAGTGTTAGGAAATGCAAGGCAAGAGTAACAAGGACCATGAGGCCTCTCAGTCACTCTACAAACCTGAACTCTAAGATGGGGCTAGGTGAGCTAGTTTTCAAGCTCAACACAACATCTTAGAAAGCTCTTTGTCCAAGGATGAAAGCACAATTCCAGGATGACAACGCAACACGCTGGCATCTCACAGGTGTACTAGCATTCGTACAACTAGAGGACTGAAAGTACTATGTGAATTTATCATAAAATAGGCTAGCAAACTAGCTAGTGACTTCTAAAAGAGAAAAACAACACTATGAGATACAAAAAGTATAAGTGAAGGTGATAAATTAAACATACCAAAGCCAAGGTGACGAAGATGATTTTATAGAAGAATCTGTTCACAAGCTAGCTCCTCGAAAGCATGTACTCCACACAAAAAGAGAAGAAAATGTTGGGTGGCTATATAGGGGCCTATCTTAATTAGACCCCCGTTTAGGTGTTTCCACCTCCACAGACAACCAAGAGAATGAGATAAAGAAAACAATGTAGTAAAGAGCACTAAAGCACTACCAAACAGTAAAGTGCTAACTCAACCAAGTGAAAGAGGAGAGGAGAGGAAAGCTTACCACCTCCACCAAGAGCACTCAAGGCTACTTGGGGGAGAATATGAGAGTACTCAAGCCTCTGCTGCAATGGCGTGGTCCCAATATTTCTCTATCGAAATGATGGAGTGTTGCTTTGGCTGCAATGAGGTGCAAGAATTTTGTTAGAATGCTTGGAGCGGATGCCAAAGAGTGTGTTGAAGCTTGTGAATGAAGTGAAGAAGTTCCAAAATGCTTGTTCAAGGAGTGAATCTGAAGGAGGGACAGAGAAAAATAGCCACATTCGGGTCGGTCAGCCGAAGGGGGTGTTACAACTTGACTCTCAATGAGAAGTGTAATGCCTCTGCAAGTTTAGTCGCAGGAATCTACTAGGGACGTCTACGCATCCCTGACAGAAACACCTCCATCAACGCTCAAAACAGGTGCCAAGTGTGATGCAAGAAGTGGGATTAGGTGGAATTAATCCTCTAAACTTGGTTTTCTAAGGTGGATAAAGGAAAAAAGGGGATTTGCACATGGGGCGCAAATTCACTCTTATACACTCCTAAAAATAAAGCACTATTTGGAGACAAATGGATCCATCTTTCAATTGCAAACTTATGTTGTTGAATTCACTTGCATCCACACTCACAATTTACTCACTTTCAGCTTGTTTTAGTTTATTTCTAATTGCGTAATAGCTCAAAGAATCCATTAATGGCTTCCATGCATCCATTCTAGTTTGTATATGAATTAGGGTTTTCATATTTTATCTTAGAATCAGCTTAGATTAGATTAGAAATTGCATAATTAGTTCATTTTTAGCATAAAATCATGTTAACTTAGCTTGAATCTTGTTTAATTTAGCATAAAATAGGTTTTCATCCATTTATCATAATGGTTTGATTGATTCTCTTCCATAGAATTGATTGAAATAGACTCACTAATCATAGGATTGGGAAAGGGTCATTGTTCCACATCAACACGACACCAATTCCAAAACATGATAAGTTTCAAATGGGTTAGAGTAGGAATTTAACTGTTTTCATAGTTTATAACTTTTAGTTTCAATAAATGCTTAGTTTAACTTTTCAATTTGAATGATCTTGTTTGGTAGATTGAGGTTTAGTGGATAAATTGTGCTTCGATTCATCATGGATGAAGTGTAATTGAGCCACAACAATAATCCTCGTCCCATAGTAAGCTTATCCACAACCACAAGAATGGCATTATGCTTATTCATTGACATAGGCAATCCTTGCACAAAGTCCATACTTATGACTTTCCACTTGCTCTCTAGAATATCATGTGGGTATAACAAACCTACAAGATGATGATGTTCAACTTTCACCCTTTGACATTCTATGAATCTAGCCACAAATCTAGCAACATCTCCTTTCATCCCTTTCTAGAAATATAATGGCTTTACATTGACCAAAATTTTTGTCACACCAGGGTGTCCAGAGTATGGTGCTTCATGAACTTCTTTCCATACCTGATTTATTAACTCTTTTGAGTCAGGTGTATACATTTTCCCCTTATACCTAAGTAATCCATTAGGTTCAAAATGAAATCCTACATACCTTGCATCTTGTGGATTTCTTGTGATTTCTTACTTAACTTGCATATAGTACTAATCTTCTTTGCATTTTTGCAATACTTGACCTTTAAAGTCAATTTGGATTGTCACGATTGAGGCAATATGACATCCTTGACTTAAGGAATTAACAACCCAATTTTCTTTCCCTTTGATGTAGTTGATATTGAAGTCATAATCAACTAATAACTCCAACCATCTTCTCTTCCTTGCATTCAGATTAGGCTAAGTAAATAGATATTTCAACCCATGATAATCGGTTTTCATCTCAAAGGGATTTTCCAACAAGTAATGCCTCCACATCTACAATGCATGAACCACCGCTACTAACTCTAAATCATGTGATGCATATTTTTTTCTCATAGGGTTTCAACTTCCTTGATTCATAAGAAATTACTTGTCTTTCTTGCATTAAAACACCACCTAATCCCTCTCCTGATGCATCTGTGATAACAGTGAAGTCACCATCAGGATCTAGTACTTTCAAAATTGGGGCACTAGTTAACTTCTCTTTGAGTAGATAAAATGTTACTTCGCACTTTTCTGTCCACTCAAAATTTTTCCCTTTCTTCTACAAAGAATTAATTGGAAAGGCTATCCTAGAGAATTTTGCAACAAACTTTCTATAATATCCCACCAAACCCATAAAAATTCTTACCTCTGAAGCATTTTTGGGCACTAGCCGTTCTACCACTACCTTGATCTTAGCTGGTGTATAGTCATAAAATTGCACGCCTCACAATTTCACATGCATTTTTGTATCCTCTTTAGTGTTCACTCCCTTAGCATTTTGTGTAGGCTCATTTTAGCCCCTGTATCATCCTTTCTCCCTCTCAGGATGCTTGAAAACCCCTTTTCAGCAGCTACCCTCGTGTGTCAGCTTTGTGTCAAACCTTGTACTTTTCTCATTCTCATTGTTTTGTAGCATGATGTATCCAAACACTAGTGTGTCGTGTGGATTTCTGTGTGCCACACTAGCATCCTGCAATGTTTCAATGCTCAAACAACTATTTTTGTGCATGTTTTCCACTTGACACCTCCTTTGGTTAGTGGTAATGGCTCAAGATTCCTTGTAACTGTCTAAGAAGCTTCTATTTTCTTCTCTTCTCTATTTAAATGTTATCTTTTCACCTCATTTTCTCTCTCTAGATCTTTCTAGCTCCTCTCCAACTTTGGCTCCTACCTTTTCCTCTTCTCTTGCTCTTGTTATCTTGCTTGCATAGCTCCATATAGTTTGCTACAACAACTTCAAGCACTCTCACGTTCTCACAACACTCTTTGTAGCTATCTCAAACTCTCCCAACCCTCTATTTTGTCCTTGCTCTCCCTCTTTGGCTTCCTTAAGCCTTGCAACATATCCCTTATCTTGTGCTTGTGAGCATCTTAGGATTCCATATCTCCTTTCTATTGCATCTCTACTTTGTGATACAGGTTCTCCTCCTTGAGCGGGGATTGCTTTTATCACCTCTTTTGTGATACAGTTTCTCCTCCTCAAGCAGGGATTGCTTTTATCACTCATACTTGGTGGTGTGGGTTCTACTCCTTAAGTGGGTTTTGCTTCACCACACGCTTTGTCCATTTTTGCTACACTCTTTCTTTCTATCTGGTTGTTTGTGGAGGTGGACACACCAAAATGGGGGTTTGACTAAGGCAAACCCCTATACAACCCCAACACTTTCTCCAGATATCACACATGCAAGTTTTGAAGACATTCATTTGCTAGAGGTTTCATCACTTATGTGGTTGTGAGCATTTCCTTTCTATCTCTTATTTTCTTTATCATCTATTTCACTTTATTTCAGTTTTGTTTATTCTGTTGCTTTCTCACATTCCAAGATTTCTTAGCAATTAGAGTAGAAGTAGTCATTTAGCCATTTTCTGTGATAAATTCACTTTTTGTTTTGTATGAGATTCCAATGCACTTCTGGGACACCAACGTGCAATCGTTTGCATCTCACGCTTTTGTCCTTTGGTCGAGAGCTTGTTAGTTTTCCCAAAAAAATCTTAGTGATCTGCTCTTTCTGATTCTAGAACTCTCGCATTGTTACTTGAGGTAGTTTAGGGAAGTTCACCTCGTGAGACTCTCTGAATGAAGAGAACTCATGAGTAGTGAATCCCCCTTCTCTACATTTTGGTGAACCCGACGTGAAGAGGGTATTTTTCAAAAACTAGGAATTTATTTACCCCTACTTGGCGGGGACATAACTTTTGACTCGGTGCTCAAAATTCGGAACCGTTTGCACTGTTCGAAAGATCTCTAATAGAACTAGTTCAGTCTCTAAAATACGATGCCTTTGGATACTAAATTTTAGGGACCAACGCAAGTTTCAACTTCAAATTCTGCTCCAAAGACCTTCAAAACTGCAAATTACTATAACCTAGAAAATACCAAAAAAAATTAGAAAATCTAGATTTTTGGTTTTTCTTAGTTCTATCACCAAAATGAATTTAATATCTGCTTTTATTAGCTTAGTGTCTAGTTTTATTCAAATTTTTAATGATATCCCATTTCATGCATGTGATGGTCATTTGGCTTTGCCCATGTCACTTGATAGCTTTAATCCTTCTCACAAAAGTCCTCTTGCTTTAGAGGATATTTTGTTGCAAGAAGATGAAATAATTGATACCTTTATTAATGTTACTCTACCCTCTCTTCATTCCAATGCACTCTCTTCTAAAGATGATGCATTTGTGAATGATATATTTACCCTTCATTCCAATTCACTCTCTTCTAGAGATGTTGCATTGATGAATGATGAATCTCATCTTTGTTTTCATGCACTCTACTCTAGAGATGTTGCATTAGTGAATGATGAATCTCCTTCCACATTTGATCCTCCTTGGATCGATGTTGAGAATGTTTCTTTGAATAATTATTCTATTAGCTATGATGATTTTGTAAATGTAATCTACATCTCTGCTACCCCTCAAAGGCCTAAGAGGTTGATCATTTACGTGACTCCAGCTAGTCCTTCTCCTAAAATGATTTGTTCTATTAATGGTGTTCCATTTGATAGTGAATCTCCTAATTTTTCTAAGGCTCCCTCTTATAGAGCGGTGGCCCATACTTGTGAGAATAGGATGAATAAACAACCAAGGCTTCCTCAAGCTCCTAAACCTACAACTAAAGTACCCATTGATTATGATCTTGTCGAGCAACCTCAAGTTACTCTAGCTAAGATCTCACTGTGGGACTTGCTTCAGGAAGCCTTGTAAAATATCCTCTTGCCTTCTCCCGCTAGGCCGATAGATGTTGATGCATTGATAGTTCATATTCATGCAAATTTTTCGAATATTACATTCTACCCACAAGAACTCCCACCTCTAGAAGTACAGAAGCAAGCAGATCCTTTGATGATCATAGTCAACATTAATAAAATTGGCATTAGACGTACTCTCATTGATGCTAGTTTGGCACTCAATGTATGTAGCGTCGATCTATTTCCTAAGATTAATGTTGATTCATCTACTCTTAATGCTTCTTTTGTTGACATTCATTGGTTTGATAATATCAGTTGACAAGCCCTAGGTACAATAGTTTTACCGTTTAGGTTGGGACATGTTACTATACCTACCCTTGTATATGTTATGTCAGAAAAGTTACCATATAACCTCCTTCTTGGTAGACTGTGGATTCATGCTATGGGTGGAGTCCCATCTACCTTGCATAAATCCATTAAGTTCATTGCTAATAATAAAGTAGTCATAGTTAAGGCTAACCCTGATGCCATGCACTTATGTGAGATGGCAGCTGCCTGTCAGGTTTCGGTTATGCCTACTCTTATTCCTCCAGTGTCTTCCAATGTGTCGATGTTTACTCCAGCAATATCTACTACAAAGGATACTCTTGAGATAAATTTCCCTAAAGAAGATCCTTCTGAAGCAAGAAATATTAAGCCTAATCCTTCCTCTTCTCAAAAGAATGCATGTTTTAGTGATGATTTGGGTTCCTTAGACTTTACAGATTCCTTCATTATGGAATATAAAGTTGACTTGATCCAATTATACCTTCTAATAAAATCATCCACACCCGCTATCAAAGATGATTACTCTTCTGTATTGTGGGATGGTGTGAACACAAATTGTAATGCTCTCTATGGAGATCCTCCTCTGTTGTGAGCAGTCTAAATATTCTCCACAAGAGAAAGGGTTGCTTCCTACTCCTCATTCTTCATATGAGCAAGAGTGTATTTTTTTGAGGCTTCTAAAATCCCACTTGATTACTCTTCCTTCTCCTACATGTAAGAAATTTCATAAGCATGATAAAGAAAAACATTCTTTCTGTGCATACCATTGAGTGCCTGGCCATTCCACTAGTGAATGTAAGGACTTGAAGGATAAAATACAACTTAATGATTCAGGTGCTATCACTCATTTATTTTCTAATGCACCTGCCTCTTCTTCAAGTGACAAGTGATATTGAGGTTTACCTCTATGCTACATGATTCTACGTATCTTGCATGGTTCTCCTCCCCTATACATTGGGGACAGTGATAACTTGCTATAGAGATGTGCATCATTCTAAGGATCCCTTCTCTTCTCTATATATTTCAAATGAAGTGTCCCTTAAGAGGACCCCTTTGTGTCTTGAAGGGTTCCTGAGGGACCCCCTTTGAAAGTTTTTTCTCAAATGAATTCATTGGCCTCTAGCTTGGGAGCAACCTAACTAGACCTCGCTTTTGAAATAGTGTGTCCCTTGAGTGGACCCCTCTTCTTTTGAAGGGTTCCCAAAGGACCCCTTTGAAAGCCTTCCAATATTTCAATGGTCTGTGTGACTGTTTGCTTATTTTCCTACATGGTTGCTTTGTTCTTTGCCATGTTTTATCTACAAATTAACATGTAGCTTCGTAGGTGCGCCTATGAAGCCGCTTTCTAACTCTATGGAGTCCCTTTAATTTTATGGGTTTCCTCCATGTGAAAGATCTTGGGGGATACCTCCTTGAAGGTCTACGAGTCGTGGATACCTCCTTGAAGATCTATGAGTCTATAAGGTGCTTTCATCTTGGTTTCCTCCATGTGAGAGATATTGGGGGATGCCTCCTTGCAGGTCTGTGGACCTATAAGGCACTTTTTAATTTGGGTTTCCTTCTTGTAGGTCTATGGGCTTATAAGACACACACTTTATGGGGCTTCCTTCATGTGAGAGATCTTGGGGGCTGCCTCCTTGCAAGTTTGTGGGCCTGTGAGACACTTTCATCCTACAAGATTTTTCCATCGTTGGTCTGCGGGCCTTCGTTATGCTTTGTTCAGGCTCTCCTTGGGTTTGAGGACCTGTGGAGCCATCTCTCTGTAATTCTCATTCCTTTCTATCTTCTCCCTCTTAAATTATTTTCTCTCTTCTCTTCTCTTTTATAAATACCAAATCGAAGATCTTCATCTTCTTCATCATGTGTATATACCCTTCTTCTCTTCATTTTAGAATTATTCTATGTGTTATTTCTTAGTTTGGGGATGATGCATAGTATTGAGACAACCTTTTACATCGAGGTCTCTTTCATTTTGCTGACTCAAATCCTTTAGTTTTTTGTGCTCTAACATTGTTGCCTGGTGCAGGTATTTCTTGTCTAATGCATTTGTTTTGCAAGTCTTTAGCCTAGGGGCATACTTTTGTGGTTCGAAGAGTTGTCTACTTCCTCTATAGTATCCTTTTGGCATATGATGTTATTTATGTTTGATAGGTTTCCTTTAGCATGCATATTAGTGTAGATTCATATGCCCGCTAAAGTGGGGGAAAATGTATAATCGTAAAATTGCACCCCTCACAATTTCACATGCATTTTTGTATCCACTTTAGTGTCCACTCCCTTAGCAATTTTTGAAGGCTCATTTTATCCCCTACATCAGCCTTTCTCCCTCTCAGGATGCTCAAAAGCCCCTTTTCAGTAGCTACCCTTGTGTGTCAACTTTGTGTCAAATCTTGCACTTTTCTTGTTCTCATTATTTTGTAGCGTGATGTATATAGACACCAGTGCATCATGTGGATGTCCATGCACCACACTAGTGTCCTACGATGTTTCAATGCTCAAATAGCTATTTTCATGCATGTTTTCCACTTGTCACCTCCTTTAGTCAATGGTAACGGCTTGAGATTCCTTGCAACTGCCCGAGAAGCTTCTTTTTGCTTCTCTTCTCTCTTTAAATGTTATCTTTTCACCTCATTTTCTCTCTCCGAATCTTTCTAGCTCCTCTCTAGCTTTGGCTCCTGCCTTTTCCTCCTCTCTTGCTCTTGTTATCTTGCTTGCATGACTCCATACAACTTGCTACAATAGCTTCAAGCACTCTCACATTCCCAGAACACTCTTTGTAGCTATCTCAAGCTCTCACAACCCTCTCTTTTGTCCTTTCTCTCCCTCTTTGGTTTCCTTAAGTGTTGCAGCTACATCTCCCTTGTCTTGTGATTGTGAGCATCTTAGGATTCCATAACTCCTTTCTATTGCATCTCTACTTTGTGATACGGGTTCTCCTCCTCAAGCGGGGATTGCTTTTATCACCTCTTTTGTGATATGGGTTCTCCTCGAGTGAGGGTTGCTTTTATCACCTCTTTTGTGATATGGGTTCTCCTCAAGCAGGGATTGCTTTTATCAATCATACTTGGTGGTGTGGGTTCTACTCCTGAAGTAGGTTTTGCTTTCACCACACTTTTTCCATTTTGGCTACACTCTTTCTTTCTATTTGGTTATCCATGGAGGTGGGAACACCAAAACGGGGGTTTGATTGAGGCAAACCCCTATACAACCCCAACACTTTCTCCAGATATCACACATGCAGGTTTTGAAGACATTCATTTGCTATAGGTTTCATCACTTGAATGGTTGTGAGCATTTCCTTTCTATATCTTATTTTCTTTATCATCTATTTCACTTTATATCAGTTATGTTATATTATGTTGCTTTCTCACGCTCCAAGATTTCTTAGCAATTAGAATAGAAGTAGTCATTTAGCCATTTTCTATGATAAATTTTCTTTCTGGTCCATATGAGATGCCAATGTGCCTCTAGGACACCAACACACCACGTTGTTTTCCATATCTTGCACTTTCGTCCTTTTGCCAAGAGCTTGTCAATTTGTCCAAAAAATCTTCGTGACCTTCTCTTTCTGATTCTAGAACTCTCGCTTTGTTCCTTGAGGTAGTTTAGGGTAGTTCACCCCATGAGGCTCTTTGAATGAATAGAAATTGTGAGTAGTGAATCCCCCTTCTCTACAGTTGGATCAATTGAGATACCATCTACTGAGATCACATGTCCAAGATAATGTACTCTCTTCTGAAAGAAGGTACACTTAGAGAGTTTCCCATACAACGTATATTCTCTTAATCGTTGCAAAACTATCTCTAAATTCCTATAGTGATCCTCCTCATTCCTTGAATAGATCAGGATATCATTTAGGAATACCAAGACAAAATTATCTAGGCAATCCCTAAATACATTGTTCATAAGGTTCATAAACACTACTGGTGCATTAGTTAGTCCAAAGGGTAGAACTGTAAACTCATAATGGCCATATATTGTTTTGAATGTAGTCTTGAAGATGTCCTCATCTTTAATTATTAATTGGTGGTATCCAAATCATAGATCAATCTTAGAAAATACAACAGCTCCCCTCATTTGATCAAGTAGATCATCAATGCATGGTAATGGATACTTGTTCTTTACCATAGCTTTGTTGAGCATACAATAATCTATTTATAAACATAAAGTACTATCCTTCTTTTTCACAAAGATTATTGGTGCTCCCCAAAGCAATACAATCAGTCTTATCAATCCCTTAGACAATAGTCCCTCTAGCTATGCCTTAAGCTCCATTAGCTCAGTTGTCATCATTTTGTAAAACACCTTGGAAATAGGTTTAGATCCTGGCATTATATCAATAGAGAAATCAAATATTCTTTTTGGTGGTAGTCTAGGTAGTTTATCTAGAAACACATCCAAATTTTTTCTCAAGATAGGATATCTTTCCATATCCATCTCTCTAGTTTCCATCATTTCACCTTCTTCCATCTCTTGGAAGTTCTATGGTCCAAAGTTGTCAAGACTCTCTTGAGAATTAAATCCCTTATAATCTTCAAGCTTTTCCATCTTTATTGCAAAGAGCTTGCATCCTTTCTTCTTCACCCTAAGCAATTGCATAGTGGAAATTTGACGTGACTTGATCTCCCTAGTTATTCCTTGTAGCATCATTTGGTCACCAAAATCATCCAAGAATTCTACTATTTTGGAATGGTAGTCTACCTTGGCTCTATGTATCCAAAGCCAATTCATTCTTAAGATAACAACATAGGATCCTAAGGGTGCTACATATAGGTTTATCTTCGTAGAGAAATAAGGTAGCTCAATCCTAGCTTCAAACAAACATTGTTCCACCATTTCTCTTGTCTAGTTTGCATATTCTACAACCCATGACTTTGTCATATAACCAACTTTCCTATATATTTTCTTTGCTATTGTAGGTGAAATAAAAAATTTTAGTTGCTTTAGTATCTATAAGTATGGAAATGGGTAAGCCAAACAAAATACCCAAAGTCTCTATTGGAGTAACTTGATACTCTGCTTGATGATTGTCCAAGGCAGCGTGAATTTGTTGTTGGAATGCCACTTACTGGGTAGGAAGTGAGTTACCATAAGATTGTGACCCAAAAGACTTATTGGGACAATGTGTCGCATAGTGGTTTCCCCCACATGTGAAGCATCCAGTAGCCAATCCTTTCTTCCTTGTGGGTTCTCTAGATTTATTAGCATTTCCACCAGTATTATTAGCATTTCCACCATTGGAACTCTTCTGCTTGCATTCCCTCCTTGATTCTCTTTCATTATTTTGGTGTCCTTTTTCCCCTTGTTTATGCAAGTCTTGCACAAGTTCAAACTTCTTTGGAGTTGGTTTGACTTGAGCTTCTGCAATCTTCTCACAATTTCTATTCTCTTGGTAGATGGGGATAGCTTTTAGCTTTTTCTCCTACTTAACAACTTTCTCATACACTAGATCCATAGTGGCTAGACTATGAACATCTACCTCTCCTCCAATTTGGCTATTAAGCCCCATGATGAATTTCCTTATGTGGAAATGCTCATCCTTTTGATACATTGGTACATAACGTAGCAGATGGGTAAAATTTTCCCAATACTCATTAAATGACATCTCACCTTGTCTCAGATTTTGAAAATTAGTGAGTTTTTGGTCAAAATAGAGTTGAGGTAACCATATTTTTCAGAATATTTCCCCAAATTCATCCCATGTAAGTTTAAGAGAGCTGAGATCGAGTTCCATTTTCTTGCTCATCCACCAGTTAGAGGCTTCTCCTGCTAACTGGTAAGCTCCCCATGCTACTTTTGTGACCTTAGAATAATTTCAAATTTTGAAATGTTTCTTCATCTGAACCAACCATGCCTCAGCTTCATCCTTGCTGGCACTTCCTTCAAACTTGGGTGGGGTTATTTTCTTCATATCCCTATAAAGTTCAAAATCCATATGATTCTATTAGTTTCCTCATATAGAGTAGGTGATTTCTCTTTTTCATGTTTGTGAGCTCGATCATGATCATGAGAAGAATTTTCTCACTCATCCTCATTATTTGGAACTTCCTGCTCTACTTTATCCTTTACCCTTATTTCATGCTCTAGATTTCCCAATCTTGCCAGGATTTGATCCAATCCAACTTCAACACCCATTAGACCTTGTCCAACTTCTTGAATTCCTCCAAGATTGGTCCTTTTTCTTACCATCTTTGCAAGAATGGATTATACCTGAAGGTTTATCCATATTAGATTCAATAATTTTCTTATTATCTTATGGAAAATATTTAAATGAGCATTCATTCACACATAAGATTTGAGCACAAGCTTTTGATAAACACATGATTTTATTTTTCATAAGGATCTCGATATCCTTTGGATTATATAGAGTGACTATTCAAATAGTCAAGTGGAGAGTATTCCCCAGATTCACTCTCAGACACAACTCAACAGGGTATACCCCTCAAATTGTTGTTCATATCTATCCCAAAATGGAAAGTAACCTTCGGATTATCATCCGATACATAGTTGAGGGGGACATAACCCCCCCGATTTTTACTTTCAACATAGGAAGGACTCTAGGGTCTCTAAATATGAATATTAGACTGACACTTCCTTCTGAGGGAATATCCCTGAAAAGTGACAAGGAATCAGACTTCGCTGGTGAGATTGGAGGTAGATAATTGAAATTGGCCTCCTCCTTCATCTTTCTCTTCACTTCACTAATCCAAAAAAGGGTGTGACTAAAAGTTTCAGTATCACTTAACTAGATGGCATTGTCATAGTTGGTTCCCTCTATCATATGAATAATGGCCCCCTTTTCCTTCTTAGCTTTTAGGTAGTGCTCATTCTCAATTATTGACTTTCTTGTTGTTAACCTGAGATGCACATCCTCGCACAAGAATTTCCAAATATTAGATAATGTTGGATGGAAAGTATGATGATCTCATAGGTTCCAGAGCTAAACCTAGTAGCTCTGATACCACATGTAACATGCAAATCGTTTACACAAATAAAATTTCCTAAGTTTTCACTTTCAAGTAAATAAACTATGTAACTTAACCATTGCCATAAAATTTTTCTTTTCTTGATAGAGAATAAATGAACATAGATGTCATAACAATAATCAGCATTGATTCCATTTCTAAAATAATATTTCACATATTACAATATTTCCAAAGATTGTGTACAAAGTACATACATAGCTCAATCAAGCTTCAAATCAATAGATATAGATGGTCTAGGAATTTCCTTTCAAATCTTGGTTGTAGTCGCCTATTGAGGAGGAGAGGCATCACTCAATCGCTTTTCTACCAATCTTAGACTCATATGTAGTCCCCTACACATCTATCATTCGATAGATGGCCCCGCCCTTCGACAAAGAGATTGGTGGAGTAACCTCATAACGACAACCATTTTGAGCTTAGTGTTGTGTCCTACATGACTAGAACTTGTAAACCCTATGATCCTAAATTAGCATGCATAAATGGATCACGATGAATTGATAGTGGAGCCAAAGGAAATCACACTACTTTGGCCAAAGTTTTCTCACTCAGTACTTTGAGTGATAGACATCCTACTCACATACACTACTCAAGCTCGATTTGACTTTAGGAAATTATAAACTATGCATAGGTATTTCCTTCTATAGGTAGTCTTTAACCTTAGAAACAACCTATTCCCTTTCCCCAAAACTCAATGGTATTTCTACCCACAAAGAATAAATATAAGTTACCCTCCCTTCAATGGGTAATCAAATCCCAAGTGTAACTTACAAGCTATTTAAATCAATCAAATAACTTTGCAATGAATAACTCTTAATCTATCCTTGTTTTATCATTCCTAGTATACTTATACTAATGATAAACAATCCCTCCTATTATGGAGTATATAAATAATTTCATAGAAAAGCATAAAAAAACTTCTTTTCCATTCCATAAGCAAATACTATGATTCACTAATGCAAGAATTCTCAAACAATTCCAATAAAATTAATCAAGACATTCATTCTTTCATGATAAAAGATAAGTAAAAGGAGATCAGATCCTCATGCTTGTAATTCACTTGATCCAATTGACTAATCTGATTCGCAACCTTCCAATGATAGCTTGCTAGGCTTCACTTCAACTACTACAAATGCTCAATGCAATACTTCACAATATACTCTTTCTCTAGGATCACAAAATAACTCAATGCTCTCACAATATAACTTAATGCTCTCAAAATAATAGAAACAAAATGAAACTATAGAATTGTGCATCCCAAATGAGAGAGTTAGCTCATCTATTTATACAAAATATTGAGACATTGATGCATAAGGAAAAGGTATGCCAATCAACACCACTCAAGCATGCAAGTCAACTCATCTATCACAAGAAAAAGGCAAAATTCTAAGCAAAAACTCAACTTGGTATTCTAAAAATTGACCTCCTTGTGTGATAGCAATACAAGACTTTCAAATATGCACATGCTCAAAATATGAGAATCAAATTGCTAGAGAGAAATACTTCTACAAAAAATAGGGTATTCATATTATGGCACCAAGTTTCAGCCATCTCCCTATTCTTTTGGTCACAGGCTTATGAAAGAAATAGTCTACATTCACCGAGCAACAAAAATTATTGTCGGCTAAGTCATAGACTACTAAATCGACATGTACAGGATGAATCGAATCCTATAAAATAGCGCCTCAAAACATCTTTGACCAAACACATTTATTGTTGTGGTCTATTTCCTTTTATTCATGCATATTAATCACTTACACAACAGGTTATATACTCACGTTTCCTTTGCACTTTATTTGTAGATTTAAATGTGCCAAGTAATATCAATTTGAGTGCTTACCATATGGTGCGTAATACTTCTCATTTATTGACCAAACATATGCTTATATGAATCAACATTTATTCTTTGCATAACATATGTATTAATCGGCCTCAAATACATTGCATAATATATATACTGATCGACCTCAAATACTTCTTATATATAAATATATAAACATACGTCAAAAATATATGTCTACATATATACATGTATATATATACCAATGAATAGCTTTAATGCTATTTATATCTATATGTATATGTGTATATATTCTATATATATATATATATATATTCCATGTCAATCAAATATGTATACATTTGATATTCAAGTTAACATTCATATATATAATATTGTTTGTATATATATACCTTTATGTACATGTATACATACATATACATATATTGATATATCCGTATGGACATTTCCATTTGTCACTCATACATATATATTGACACATGTATACATATATATATATACACACACACATACATACATCTGATTACACAATCAAGCACACATACAATTGGTATCTTATTGATAGGGAATATACGTGTGATGTATATAACATATATACCTACACATCGTATTGTCCCTTCGATAACACTATGCTCATAAGCAACGTGTTCATAAGCATGCATAGTTACGTCTACCTATGTACTCTCATATACGTGTTCCTTCACATGTATGATCTATCATTGACATGCATATGTATACATATATACACATTCAACATATGTTCACCTCATCAATTAAGCATAGTACTATAAAGAAGAAACCATAAACTCGAAACACATAAACATCATCCAAGAATGCATTCAACAATAATCAAGACCTTTACTAATGCAAACACATCATACTAAACAATGAATTATCAATTCCCAACACTATGCCTAGACTCAACCATTCTACTGTGAGTGTGTATGTAAAATCATTTAGGTTTCATTAATGGTTACCCGACCAAGTTCTTCTCCCTGAGTGATACTTCCCCTCACTCTTGGAGGATTGAATATGAACCTACATCCAACTTAACACATTTCGATGGTACTCAGCTATTCGTCAAAATATGCATTTACATAATACTTTTCCATAGTTAGAATATCCAATTCAATAACCATGCATTTCCATATATGCATTGCATCACATAATATTAAATGAAATAAACATTCATTCATAATTCATTGATAACAAAGTGCAAGCACATATATTCTCAATAATAATTCCAATTACATTCACACATGCAACAATTTACCCTAGCATAGTAATAGTAAATAGATAAACACACAATGGGGTGTGACAATTTTCATTATGTGTGCATGTGTTTCTTGCTTGATTGTGTATTTATTCTTTTTATTGTGTTTGTGAGTTAGCCATTGGGGTATTCCATAGAACTTGTTTCATCATGGTACTTCATATCCTAATGCATTTTGTTATGTTCTATAATCAACTGAGTTGCTCAAATGTTTTAAATTACATGGAAGATTTGAAATATTCTTCATCATACATTTCTTATAATTAACTATCACTCCTCATTTTGATCATCATACATAGAAGTATGAATCATACATAAACTCAATATCTCAACACACAGTAAATATAATGGTAAAAATTCACCCAAGTAGCTATCATGAATTAATCACCATAGCTAGAATAGAGACCACAATAAGTTTCTAACACATCAAACTGAATAAAAATCTTGATCACAATTCCTTGTATATACACTATCCTACATAAATAAGTCCTCCAAGGTAACACTAAAAATATGCAATAAAAAAATCAAGGCCCTCAACACCATAGTATAATGAAAAAATTCAACAAAGAACACATATACAACCTAAAATTGTCACTAGATGGGTAATGTCGAATATAAAAATGATCAAGGAATCCAAAGATCCAACAATACTACTAACATAGAAGTTGTCGCTTATGTTATCAATATCAATAAGTACCAAGGAACATTCACAATGATATGCATACTTGTAAATAAAACTATTACAACATAACTTTCTCAACTAGTCCCATAGCTCTCCCAAGTTCTACACACTCAACAAATGAAAGGGATTAAAGATTTTCCATGTTGTTACTAAAAAAAATGAAACACAATATCAAATGAAATAAACCTCAACTCCGATATCATTTGTATAAATATCTAGGAAGAGACACAAGACCACAAAGAGAACCTACAAATAAAAACCATGTGCAAATCCAAGTAGAATGACCTTCTATCAAAAACTCTAAGTGCTCAAGTTGTGACTTCATAAAATCCCAAAGAGAAAATCCTTCACAATATCCAACCATTCAACTCAAGGATCAAACATATAATGTGAATCAATAGACCAATTAGGATGCAATCCTCTCAAATCGAAGTAAGATGAAACCAAAAGATCCATTCTCAAAACAAAGGGAATAATCCTAAAACAATCCTCTATACTCCTCAAAGTTATCTTTATGATAAAATCATATACGTAAGAAGCAATAAAAATCCATGCCAAGTAATCCTAAAATAAACCCTCCAAAACTATCTGTAGCTCAAGACTCATTCCATAAGAAAATAAAGCAAAAATTAAAATGCACGTGAAAATAAGGTGGGAAATGCCTATTAGTTTATTCATTATCAAGAATATTGGCCCCCTTTTGAACTTGCCAAACTTTGAAAATTTTGAGTTCAAATTCTTGTTTTAAGTAGCTCCTAGTCACAAATATTCCAATTATCCTCAAGTGTCAAATATCTTTCCACTTCATAGTAGAATCATCCATTGTTTCAATCAAAATCCTAGGAGTAGTCCAATTTGCCAAAAAAAAATGGAAACAACTAAATCTCAAAATCCATGAGAGATGGTTCAAAATAATTTCATGGGGATTTTCCTAATAGTATTTCTCCTAATATGACAAGTTTTTAGATCAAAATTTCTTTCAATTTGTGAGATATTAGAAGTCTAATTTTTCACTAGGTAGTTTATAAAAATGATTAAATCAAGAGATTTATAAAAGTTTGAGCTAAATGGTTTGGAAAATAGGTGTTTAACATTATTATGCACAATGTGGAAATATTTTGTGAAAACATATTGATCTAGGAAAAAGTTATGCATACATCTTTGTTCACCATTCTTGCTTAGATATTGTGGCACCTCTCTTGTTTCAAAAATCAAATATTTGAAGCTATGATAGTGGTTGGATTTTAAAATCATTAAGATTCCTAAGACCCTTAGTATTCATGTCATTACCCTTTTTTGACATTTTAAAACCAAAATTTTATCAAAATCTTGAAATTTTCTTTAAATCCTAACCTACCTAGAACCCGTGACATTTCTAAATTCCTAATCTACTAGAAACTCCAGGTAGTTCCTATTCCACCCCAAAACCATGAAAAGTTCTTAATGCACCCCTAAGTCTTGATAATTCTTAAAAGAAGATTAAGTCCCACACTACCTTTCATTCACATTTTTATAATTTTATGGGCACTTCAAAAGGAAATGGGAACTTGTTAGAGGTTCCCATAGTACCAAGAATCTCCCCAAGCCCTGATGCTTTGAGTAACCAAATGTGGAAGTGTAAATAGGGTATGTGAATTGTAATTCCAACTCCCACAACCTCTATTATTACTCTCTCAACCTTTTCTGTGAAGAATCATCTCTACTCTTCCAATAATTCACCATCCTCACAACAAAATTCTTTGCCATATTTATCACAAGATTTCCATTTATATTCATGGCCTATGCCCAATTTTCATAGACCTAAAAGATCCTCAAGTATATTATCCAAAGGACTGCAGCCAAGATGAAAGAAGCTTCATCTCTTCCAAAAAACTTGCAATTGAAGCATGGTAAGGGACTATCAAACAACCAAGGTTTAGTACAAAGGATAATAGTGGATAAATTAAATGTGGCATATCCCATAACAATTGTGAAGGACACAAATGACTCTTGTAGACTTTCATCTATGCATGGCCCTTGTGAAGGTGAAGAGAAAATACATATTAGGGACTCTTTAGCTCTATTTTTCATTGAAGGGGAATTGGGAGAGAGAATATCTATTTAGGTTGATGAGAAAATTAAAGAGTGAGAATAAAGACTTATGACAACATATGAAATGACTTTATAAGATGATGAAAAAGAACTATGAGATGGGGTTAGAAATAAAATAGTATAGACAAAGTGACAACCAACACTACTAAGCTATTAAACCACATCCAAACAAGAGAAAACAAATAATGGAGAGAATAAAAAATGTAAAATATAAAAGAAAGCACTCCCTATTATGGTTGATTCTTTCTCTTGCTCTCCTCCTTCTTGTTATGCAACTTTGCCCTCAGATTTTTTGAAACACTTGTGCAAAACCTGCAAATGGTAGCAAGAAAGTTGAAGATAATTAGCTGTTAAGCTGAAAATGGAGAAGGAAGGTTGTTTTTATAGACAACCATTCGAATGGAAGGTTGAGATAAAACTTCTAGAAAGATTTCAAGATCAATGGATGAGAATGCATGAGAGAGATGTTACAAAATGGATGGTTGAGATTAAGTCTCAAAATAGATGCCAAGATCAACGGTCCAGAATTGATGCACCAAGAATATGCCATGCATGGAAAGGCTATGACGCCGACGACTATGATGCCTGATAGCTATGACAGACATGCAAGACATGCAGGCTATGACAAAAATGAATGTTATGATAGGGGATTATGACAGTGCATCTTTGACTAGGTGGAGGTGCATAAATAATTTATTTTAAATTATTTATTCAAAAATGGAGAAAATGGATAAGTGGAAAATAAATTATTTATTTAGAGAAAATGACAAAAGGAGCATTTAATTAAATTTATCAATTTAATTAAATGGAGAGATGAAAATTAGTCCTTAAATAATTAATTTAGATTAATTATTTAACAGGGGAGGTGGCATGAGATAGTTAAATAATTTAATAATTATTTAACTATAGAAGAATTAAAGGACCATGAATAGATAAATAATTAATGGTAATTATTTAACTATAGATGAAAGGTGACAAAATAATTAAATAAATAATAATTTATTTAACTATTGAAGAAGAGGGAGAAATTAGTGACGCAATTAGTTTATTTAATTGATCAGGATAGAATAAAGATTAGAAAGTGAATTAATTAAATAATTATTAAAAATTATTTAATTAATAGAGGAATATGATCAAACATGATTGAATAACTAAAATTATTCAATTATCGAAGGACGAGGATGAAGAAAAATGACACTCGCGGGCTTAGGACATTTTTTAGTGTCTACATTTTGCCCCTCTTTGAGACAATGCAACTTGTCGCGTTGTTTCAAAGAAAAAGATTAATTAACTAATACATGCCCCAAAGATATCTTGGTAAGGATTACGATAAGAATGATATGACCCCAAATGTGAGATGGGGTTAGAATAAAATAGCATAGACAAAGTGACAACCAACACTACTAAGCTATTAAAAATGAAGAAAAATGAATAACTAAAATTATTCAATTATCGAAGGATGAGGATGAAGAAAAATGACACTCACAGGCTTAGGACATTTTTTAGTGTCTACAAGAACAATGAAGGGCTTGAAATAGAGATAAAAAATTGTGAGAGAACATTCTTTGGAGTTATCAAATGAAATATAAATGTTAAAGGATCATTGTGCTTCCTTGGAACATGAAAATGAGAAGTTACAAATAACTTATAGATCTAGAAACATGATAGTGTGTACTGGATTTGGATATGATAATTTGAAACCATTCCTTTATACCCTTGAGAATGGGAAAATTTAAGCAAACAAGAACCAAATTGAAGAAAGTATGCATAAGACTAAAAGGATGCATAAAAGCATTCCTAAGAAAAGGTATGCCATGAATCAAGATAAAAGGATCTATATGTAATGTAGAGGTTTGGAAGGCACAAACAAAAGCTCTAGAGATGGAGATATTACTTGGATATCTAGAAAAATTAACACAAGAGATACTTTAGTTGGTTACAGACATACCTACGGTCAACATATGTAAGGTGTTTAACATAATTCCATGACAATCATCAACTTGTCAAATTTGCACAAAGACTTGTCTCTTTATTATGAAGTCAATTTTACTAATGTTTATAATTATTTTTTATGAGTTGGATATACACACTCATTAAAATGAGTTGGATATTAAAAAGAACTTTGTAATATTTTCAAACATTTTGTAAAGTATTAAAAGTGATAGTTATAAATCAATTATAAGTCATTTAGGAGTTCAAGGGCTATAAAGGCCATATTTTCAAATGTAAAATGGGTTTTTCATTTGTCTTTTGGGTTCCAATTATTTTAGTTCTTTTTATGTTTTGAGCATAACTAAGAGATAAACAAAGGGTTTTCTAGATACAAATTTTTACAAAATGGTGTTGTAGTTGTGTAACTTCAATGCCATAATACATGAAGCATTTATATGTTTTGCATATTTTTTGTTTAGTTTACCTATATTATGTAGGTTGAATAGGTTAATTTTCTATATATTATTGTGGGAAGCCATTAGTCATCTATTAGAGAATTTACAAGCTACACAACATGTGCAAACAAATGCAGTCATAACCTTTGTATCTTGGTTTGAGTGTGTTGATAATATAGTTTTTCACACAATATGGGTTTTACATGTCATTCTTCCATTGTTTTTTGATGAGGGCTACACCGCCTAAAACCACACAGACACAATAATAGATACCAACAGAGAAGATGTGAGACAGAAGATAACTCACTTTCAATTAATTTTAGAAAATGAATTTACATATTCAGATCTTATATGCCACAACCTCGTGAGATTGATTCATTACAACAAAAATCAACTCTGAAAGAAAAAACTATTATTCGAAGCCACAATCTACACTAATGGAGCCACCTTCTACAACCCCCTCACATCCCTTTTTATTTTACCCAATAACTACCCTATAATGTTCTAGAAAGTGTAAATTTCCCTTTTGTTTTGGTCCCAAAAGTCCCACCATTTGATTTCTGGCATAGGAAGAAATTTTAATGAAATTCACTTTTTATAGGGTCAACTTCATGGGGCCATAACTTTTGATCCGGGTGTTCGATTTGCTATTATTGTGTATCGTTGGAAAGTTCTCAAAGAGTTCTATAGTGTGCAAACCGATTGTAGGTCGATTTATTGACTTTTTGACTTGTTTCAGGGCCTCTGAAGTCTTCATATCTGAATTTGAAGCTGCATTGGAGAAATTTCCCGGGACAAAAACTTTAATTTCTCCCAAATCATGCAGGGTATTGAGGTGATTCTTTTTCTTTGAAACAACGCGACAAACTGTATTGTCTCAAAGAGGGGCAAAATGTAGACACTAAAAAATGTCCTAAGCCTGTGAGTGTCATTTTTGTTCATCCTCGTCCTTCGATAATTGAATAATTTTAGTTATTCAATCATGTTTGATCATATTCCTCTATTAATTAAATAATTTTTAATAATTTTTAAAATTATTTAATTAATTCACTTTCTAATTTTTATTCTATCCTGATCAATTAAATAAACTAATTGTGTCACTAATTTCTCCCTCTTCTTCAATAGTTAAATAAATTATTATTTATTTAATTATTTTGTCACATTTCATCTATAGTTAAATAATTACCATTAATTATTTATCTATTCATGGTCCTTTAATTCTTCTATAGTTAAATAATTATTAAAATTATTTAACTATCTCATGCCACCTCCCTTGTTAAATAATTAATCTAAATTAATTATTTAAGGACTAATTTTCATCTCTCCATTTAATCTAAATTTAATTAAATGCTCCTTTTGTCATTTTCTCTAAATAAATAATTTATTTTTCACTTGTCCATTTTCTCCATTTTTGAATAAATAATTTAAAATAAATTATTTATGCACCTCCACCTAGTCAAAGATACTCTGTCATAATCCCCTGTCATAACATTTATTTCTGTCATAGCCTGCATGTCTTGCATGTCTGTCATAGCTGTCAGGTGTCATAGCCGTTGGCGTCATAACTTTTCCATGCATGGCATATTCTTGGTGCATCAATTCTAGACCGTTGATCTTGGCATATTTTGTGAGACTTAATCTCAACCATTCATTTCGTAACATCTCTCTCATGCATTCTCATCCATTGATCTTGGAATCTTTTTAGAAGATTTATCTCAACCGTCCATTCGAATGGTTGTCTATAAAAACAACCTTCCTTCTCCATTTTTAGCTTAAGAGTTAATTATCTCCAACTTTCTTACTACCATTTGTAGGTTTTGCACAAGTGTTTCAACAAATATGAGGGCAAAGTTGCATAACAAGAAGGAGAGCAAGAGAAAGAATCAACCATAATAGGGAGTGCTTTCTTTTATGTTTTACATTTTTTATTCTCTCCATTATTTGTTTTCTCTTGTTTGGATGTGGTTTAATAGCTTAGTAATTTTGGATGTCACTTTGTTTATGCTATTTTATTTCTAACCCCATCTCACATTTGGTGAACCCGATGTGAAACAGAGAAATTTGTGTGTTCTTGTTTATTTTTGTTGTTTTGCAGATTACAGCCAAGAATGCATACGAAATCCTGTCATCTTCATTTGAGCACAGAAAAATGGATGCATCAAATCTTTTAAAACATTTTCTGGGTTTTTTAGGCCTCATTCTCAGCTTTTCAGAACATTAAATGGTTTGAAATTTTGTTAAAATTTGAGAAAGTTATGGCCATTTTACTGATAATAGTTTTTTAAGATTTAGTTGTTAAAATCCGATTTTTCTTTTGTTTATAATACTTTTGTTGTATAGAATTTTGCAAAAAAATTTCTGGGTTTTTAAGATCTATGTCTTAGCTTTCCATAGATATCTACAATTTAAAATTTTGTTTAGTTTTGAGAAAGTTATCAATATTTTTATTTTGTTGTTTTCATTCAAGTTTTTTTTGGTTAACTAATCTTTTGTTTGTAGCGTGTGGCTTTGGAGTGGAGCTCCCAAAAAATTGCTTTTTTGGAGCAACAAAAAATTTGAGCTCTTAGTTTTTAGTTTTCTTTGATTTCTTTTTCTTAGTTTAGTTTAGTCTTTTTATTTTCTAATTTAGTTATTTACTAACTTTTAGTTTGGTTTTTAATCTCTTGTTCTAACTTAGTTTTTTGCAGCTTTCTCGTTGGTCCAAGATATTTATGAAACTACTAATTTGTGGTTTTGCAACTCTGTTAGTTGAAGACTCATTTTCTTAAACAATGTGTTTGTGATTTCTAGTTTAGGAACACTTCTTTTGGTGCATTAAAATAAACATGTGCTTGATTCTGTCTAACTGTGCTTGAAGGTGGTAGGTGATTATGCTCTTACCTTGTGAAAACTAGGTGATCAAAAAACCAGACCCACCTTATTTTTGTCACCTTCACAACTTAATAATCGAAGTATCCTCTCCCCTTGTGCTTTCGAGCGATCCTGGGTGTAAGAGAAATGGTTATTATTTCTAGAAATGGGCCTACCTTAAGGGAAAAAGTACTCACCTTAAGGGACGACCCAACCGGTAACAGGCTAAAGCCAAACCACTTCTAGCCGGGATATAAAATGGGTGCTTGAGGAAAGTTCAAGTACCACGAGTGCGGATGTGTCACATGGACGAAGTAGTACTCCCATAAACCCTGTTGAGCGTAACCTCTTCAGGCTGGAGTGCCACCTAATTGGTGATTAATCTCTCACCCCATGTGTGGCCACTCGAATGGATGCCCTAACTAAACACCTATTGTTTTAGAAGCCAACCATTTTCAGCCATTGCTTGGTATAGTGCAGGGTATAGTATCATGCCCGAAGCTACTCACTACTGACTCCATTGAGTAGAGACAACAGTTCTTGGGAAGTGATGACTCAAGAATCCAAAGTTGGTGTGCTTGAATGATGTTAATGAGTCGTGGAGGGAAGCCAATGCCACCAAACTTCTAAGTTATCCGCTCTCGAGAAGGAAAGGTGTTTAGCACTAATCCGGGATATATCGGTGGGCTATATCAAGTATACAAACCCTTGGCCTATTAGGATTGTGCTTATCTCATGTGTGTTTGTATACACTAAAACATTGTGCTCGTCAAGTGTTTTTTGGATTTTCAAACAATATACACAACAGTCACAAATCTGAACACAAACAATCAACCTCAAACAAACATCACACAGAGAAACTTGTAACACCTCAAAACATTTCCAAAACCATCAACCAAATATGTCTAACCGTTATCCTCCATATTCATCCACAACCTACGAACGAAACCAAAGGATTGAATATCTTGACCATCATTTGAAAGATCTTGAAAAACAACTTGAATCCCAACATTTGAATGAAGTGAGGCAATCATCTCATAAGCCTTTATCCTCATCCAAAACTACATCATCCAAGTTCAACATTCATGATTTTCTACAAAGGCTAAATGAGAAACCCAAATCTATGTCCTCAAACACAAATAATCTTGAGCAATCCTACCATGTCATGCATCTATCTTAATCTCCCATAATTCAAAATAAACCTCATGAGTCTTTCACCCAAGTTAAAAAATCAATTCAACCATCCTCTCCTATCATGCCATCTACATCCAATGAGTCATGTCAATCTATTAGTCCAAAGCATGCTAGCATAGAATCCCTTGCACATCAAGATCAAAGCATTCTTTCCACTCCATCCAATGGTACCAAAATTCCACAACCCCTTCCAATCATTGACCAAGATCCCATCTCTCAAGAACCTCATGATGATCCCCTTACCTCTTTTTGTTTCATCCAAGATGATCCCCTTCCATCTCAAGAGAAAAGTATATTTCCAAATCCTCCTTCCACCTTGTCTAATGAATCCATACCATCTCAAGATTCCATCATATCCAATGATCAAGATATGCTTTCCACAAAATATCAGGATTCCCTTCCTCGTCAAGATCAAGATATACCTCCATTCAAGGATACCCTTTCATTCCATGATGATGTTCATCATTCTCATGATCAAGACATGCCTTTCATACCACTTCGTGATGATTCCATGCCTAATAAAGAGCAAGCTACTCCATCTCCTGCACCTCTTGATCCTTTTCCAAGTCAAGATTTTATCACCCATCCTAATTCCCCTTAGTACCACAATCCTCCACAAGAGTCTATCACCCCTATTCAAACTATCCATGAACCTCTAACCTATCAAATGGGTTCTCTCACTTTTATCCAAGGTGGTTTACTCGAAGATCTTGTTATTCCTTCTATATCACAACCACCTCATGATGGACTTGCATCTTGTTTCATAAACAATATATATCCTGTTGGAAAACAAATGTGTCAAAGTATGAACTACAAAGGCAAAGGATTAGGCATTCATGAACAAGGTATCCTAGAACCCCTTTATATCCAAGAAAACATATACTATCATGGCCTTGGTTATACATCTCGCGGTCAAGACATTTGTACCCACCATAAGCCTAAATTCCATCAAAATAAACCTAAGTATCCTAGTCCATCAAACCTTCCATCTATCCTAGGTTCTTATCCTAGTTCATCAAACCTTCCGTCTATCCTTGGTCCTTATCATCCAAACCCTAGTTCATCAACCCTTCCATCCATATTGGTGCCCTACATCCCTCCATCTCCTATTCATCAAGAACAACAAAGGCACACATCCTTGATTCCCTCTCAAAATTCCACCTACATTAACCCATCCATAAGATCTCCATATCATTCATCTCCATCCACCCATCCCATTGCTCTTGGAAGAAATTGGGGTGCCAAATGTCAAAAGCTTCCATATCAAAATCCACATGTATCAAAGGATCAACATGTCTCCTTGAAGAGCCATGCAAAAATAAAAGAAAATTTGGTCCCAAGTCAAAATAAAAATGCAAAAGGCCACAAAGGCCCATCAAGTCAAAAGAAAAATCCAAAAGGCCACAAAGGTCCATCAAGTCAAAAGAAAAAAATTCAAAGGCCACAAAGGCCCATAAATCAAAAAGAAAAATTTCAAAGGCCACAAAGGCCCATAAAGCAAAAAGAAGAATCTCAAAGGCCACAAAGGCCCATGAATCAAAAATCAAAGTCAAAAGCTATGTGGATTCCTAAAAGTCTCGTAGAAGCAATAAAATCTAAATTGGCATCCAATTTGCTAATCCAAAAGCTTCCTCCTATTGTCCATCTAAAAACCTATCATCTTCCAAATTCATTTTTCCTCCATCACCCCACCACCCTTCAAGGTGTGTGCTGATGTTGATCTTTCCATCCTTTCCATCTATCCATCAACAAGCCTTCCAACCTCCTATCCATTATCCACCGTTCATCCCCCATTATCCTCCTTTAATCTAAACCTTTGCATAAGTCCTTAGCTTCTTCCATCACACCATTAATATACCAATGTTTATGAGCCTAATCCTAATTGCCATGGTTTGTTAGAGCACATATTAAAGGGATATTAGCTATAAAACTTGATGCTTGAGTCCTTCCTCCATCTCCCTATCATGCATATATTACCTTCCATTTTCATTTATCTCTATTCATATCCTATCTTCCATATTCCTCTTGTACTCTACACTTGGGGGCAAGTTTCATCCATCCTTTCATTCATATCCATTATCCTCTTTACGTTCATCCTTTACCTTTCAACCTTTGATCTTGACAAGGTTAAGGATCTTCTTGAACATCGTATATCTTATCCTATACACTTTATCCATATCTTCTGTACCATATCCTTCACCATATCCATATTCTACCATCCTTTCTTCCCTTCCTTGGTATTGATGAGGAATAAGAGCAAAATACTTAGGCATTGTGTCCATATCTTATCGATCTTGATCATCCTATTCATTATCCTTATCTTTGCATTCTTCCATCCCATATCTCCTAGCTTATCAAAATCCATGTCCCATTTCCTTCCTTTGTTCTTGATGAGATTAGGGGAAAAATTTCAAACGCATGCTTTGGATTCCCTTTCATATCCTTATGTGTTAACATCCCATCTTAGTTCGCATCCTTATCATTTATCCATGATTAAATTACCTCCAATGTTGGTCATCATGTCCCTTTGCAACCTTGAATCTTATCATGTGAATCATATTTGACCCTAGCTGTAAAACATTATCCAATCCTCATATTTTTTTTTGTCAATCGATCATCAACAATCATCAATCTTATCTTACTTAGAGGAATCAGTGATCCTAAGTACTTATCATCATCATGCCTTATGGAATCGATCATTCCTGGCATCCAATCAACGAACCATTATCATCTTTTGACAAAGGATATGTTGCTTGTGTGACATGTTTTGCAGTGAATCTTTCATTTTGATCTATCATTTATCCATGGTTGCATTACCTCTACTGTGGAAGATCTTATTCATTCAATTAGTCATATCACATTTCATTTCACTCCATCTTTAAAACTTCAAAAAATCCAAAAAAAATCATAAAACGTCATGAAATAATCCAAAAAAAATCATAAAATGTCCTAAAAAAAATAAATCATAAAATGTCTTGAAAAAATCCCAAAAAAAATCATAAAATGTCCTAGAGAAATCCAAAAAAATCAAATATTCCAAAAATCCCAAAAAATCAAAAATTCTAAAAAATAGTGACACTTTCAGATCACCACACGACTTTGAACTTCAACAAAATCAAAACATGCAAGTGTTGACAACTAAGCAAACATTATAACATATCTATCAACCCATCTTACAAATCCAACCGAACGCATAAACTGTAACAAGAATCAGTTCCACATTGAAGCATAACCCCTATTTTTTTGTTGATCTTTGCTCATTTTATGATTTTCTCTTTGGTGACATGTCTTTTAGCTTCTTCAAGATGTCTTTGACTAGAGAGGCAAGGATGGGGCATATTCATTTTGTTTGTTGTTTGTGGATTGTTTCTTATTCATAGGATGACTCATCTTAGGACATGGTTTTCTAAAACCATCAAGGACCTATGAGTCTAATGTGGATGAGAGCATTCCTTGTTTGATAGTGTCTTCCATGTAATAAGTATTCAGGTCATCTAAGGTTCTTATAACTAGATGCTTATACTTCATTACTAAATAAAAAAGAAAACAATATTCAGGTCCTCTAGATGTTCATGTTATCTATATGCTTATACTAATTTGCAACATAATAAGCCCGATGATGATAAAAGTACTTAAATGGTACAAGAGGCTTCATCACCTTCATTATCTTCCATCTTGCATTTCATTTTCTTCATCTTTCTTGTCGTAGAGAAATCAATCAATTGCTTAACTCATTGATATATGTCTCTTGAATCAAATCTCAAATCAATCAACCTGCTTCTTGAAATCTCATGTCCCCTTCATCAGTCAATCAATCATTGCATTAGCTTGTCTTGCGTAAGCATCATCCTCAATCAGCTTAATCAGCTCATCAACCTGGCTATACTAATCATTTCCATCAATTGTTCAGTTACACCCATCAACTATGTATTTTCATCAAAATGTACATCACTGCTTTATCACTTGCGCAATATCAGGTATCTAATCACTTTCTAGACATCTATCGAGAGATTAATCTTCTTACAATCTGCTCGATCAATCTCTCGAGGGGGCATATCATTCTTATCATAATCCTTACCAAGATATCTTTGGGGCATGTATCAGTTGATCAATCTTTTTCTTTGAAACAATGCAACAAGCTGCATTGTCTCAAAGAGGGGCAAAATGTAGACACTAAAAAATGTCCTAAGCCTGTGAGTGTCATTTTTCTTCATCCTCATCCTTCGATAATTGAATAATTTTAGTTATTCAATTATGTTTGATCATATTCCTCTATTAATTAAATAATTTTTAATAATTGTTTAATTAATTCACTTTCTAATCTTTATACTATCCTGATCAATTAAATAAACTAATTGCATCACTAATTTCTCCCTCTTCTTCAATAGTTAAATAAATTATTATTTATTTAATTATTTTGTCACCTTTCATCTATAGTTAAATAATTACCATTAATTATTTATCTATTCATGGTCCTTTAATTCTTCTATAGTTAAATAATTATTAAAATTATTAACTATCTCATGCCACCTCCCCTGTTAAATAATTAATCTAAATTAATTATTTAAGGACTAATTTTCATCTCTCCATTTAATTAAATTGATAAATTTAATTAAATGCTCCTTTTGTCATTTTCTCTAAATAAATAATTTATTTTCCACTTGTCCATTTTCTCCATTTTTGAATAAATAATTTAAAATAAATTATTTATGCACCTCCACCTAGTCAAAGATGCTCTGTCATAATCCCCTGTCATAACATTCATTTCTGTCATAGCCTACATGTCTTGCATGTCTGTCATAGCTGTCAGGTGTCATAGTCGGCGTCATAGCTTTTCCATGCATGGCATATTCTTGGTGCATCAATTCTGGACCGTTGATCTTGGCATCTTTTTTGAGACTTAATCTTAACCATCCATTTCGTAACATCTTTCTCATGCATTCTCATCCATTGATCTTTGAATCTTTCTAGAAAATTTATCTCAACCGTCCATTTGAATGGTTGTCTATAAAAACAACCTTCCTTCTCCATTTTCAGCTTAATAGCTAATTATCTCCGACTTTCTTGCTACCATTTGCAGGTTTTGCACAAGTGTTTCAACAAATCTGAGGGCAAAGTTGCATAACAAGAAGAAGGAGAGCAAGAGAAAGAATCAACCATAATAGGGAGTGCTTTCTTTTATGTTTTACATTTTTTATTCTCTCCATTATTTGTTTTCTCTTGTTTGGATGTGGTTTAATAGCTTAGTAGTGTTGGCTGTCACTTTGTCTATGCTATTTTATTTCTAACCCCATCTCACATTTGGTGAACCCGATGAATGATAAGAATGAATAACTAAAATTATTCAATTATCGAAGGATGAGGATGAAGAAAAATGACACTCACAGGCTTAGGACATTTTTTAGTGTCTACAAGAACAATGAAGGGCTTGAAATAGAGATAAAAAATTGTGAGAGAACATTCTTTGGAGTTATCAAATGAAATATAAATGTTAAAGGAACATTGTGCTTCCTTGGAACATGAAAATGAGAAGTTACAAATAACTCATAGATCTAGAAACATGATAGTGTGTATTGGATTTGGATATGATAATTTGAAACCATTCCTTTATACCCCTGAGAATGGGAAAATTTAAGCAAAGGAGAACCAAATTGAAGAAAGTATGCATAAGACTAAAAGAATGCATAAAAGCATTCCTAAGAAAAGATATGCCAGTAATCAAGATAAAAGGATCTATATGTAATGTAGAGGTTTGGAAGGCACAAACAAAAGCTCTAGAGATGGAGATATTACTTGGATATCTAGAAAAATTAACACAAGAGATACTTTAGTTGGTTACAAACATACCTATGGTCAACATATGTAAGGTGTTTGACATAATTCCATGACAATCATCAACTTGTCAAATTTGCACAAAGACTTGTCTCTTTATTATGAAGTCAATTTTACTAATGTTTATAATTATTTTTTATGAGTTGGATATACACACTCATTAAAATGAGTTGGATATTAAAAAGAACTTTGTAATATTTTCAAACATTTTGTAAAGTATTAAAAGTGATAGTTATAAATCAATTATAAGTCATTTAGGGGTTCAAGGGCTATAAAGGCCATATTTTCAAATGTAAAATGGGTTTTTCATTTTTCTTTTGGGTTCCAATTATTTTAGTTCTTTTTATGTTTTGAGCATAACTAAGAGATAAACAAAGGGTTTTCTAGATACAATTTTTTACAAAATGGTGTTTGTAGTTGTGTAACTTCAATGCCATAATACATGAAGCATTTATACGTTTTGCATGTTTTTTGTTTAGTTTACCTATATTATGTAGGTTGAATAGGTTAATTTTCTATATATTATTGTGGGAAGCCAATAGTCATCTATTAGAGAATTTACAAGCTACACAACATGTGCAAACAAATGCAGTCATAACCTTTGTATCTTGGTTTGAGTGTGTTGATAGTATAGTTTTTCACACAATATGGGTTTTACATGTCATTCTTCCATTGTTTTTTGATGAGGGCTACACCGCCTAAAACCACACAGACACAATAATAGATACCAACAGAGAAGATGCGAGACAGAAGATAACTCACTTTCAATTAATTTTAGAAAATGAATTTACATATTCAGATCTTATATGCCACAACCTCGTGAGATTGATTCATTACAACAAAAATCAACTTTGAAAGAAAAAACTATTATTTGAAGCCACAATCTACACTAATGGAGCCACCTTCTACAACCCCCTCACATCCCTTTTTATTTTACCCAATAACTACCCTAGAATGTTCTAGAAAATGTAAATTTCCCTTTTGTTTTGGTCCCAAAAGTCCCACCATTTGATTTCTGGCATAGGAAGAAATTTTAATGAAATTCACTTTTTATAGGGTCAACTTCGTGGGGCCATAACTTTTGATCCGGGTGTTCGATTTGCTATTATTGTGTATCGTTGGAAAGTTCTCAAAGAGTTCTATAGTGTGCAAACCCATTGTAGGTCGGTTTATTGACTTTTTGACTTGTTTCAGGGCCTCTAAAGTCTTCATATCTGAATTTGAAGCTGCGTTGGAGAAATTTCCTCGGACAAAAACTTTAATTTCTCCCAAATCGTGCAGGGTATTGAGGTGATTCTTTCACGATCGAAAATATTTTTCAGCTCTACTCCTTTGGGTAAATTTTCAAGTCAATATGAGCTTGTTTAGGCCGACTTACTAAAAATAGTGACTATTTTTCACTATTTTTGATGCATGACTGTCTTACACCCCTTAAGTGCCATCATGGAACTCAAAACAACAAAATAAAATAAGGAAAAACATTTTTTTTGGGTGATGCAAGATTTCCCTACACCGTTGGACGCTCCTGCATCATTTTTACAACATCATACTTATTATTATTTATCATATGAATCTAGAAATGTATATTTTGATTTTGTGATGAACTTTCTTTATGCTTGTATAAGTTTGTGAAACCCCAATTAGTATTCATTTGTTTGTGACTAGGATTTCTATAAGTCATTTTCCCATTAGTTTTTCCTTTTTACTTTTTGATGTTTTTGGTTAAAATACCATAAAAACCTCCAAATTTTATCATAGAAGGGAGCTTCCCCTCTCAAAATTGAGAAGGACCACTATCCTATAACAATCTATCCAATTGTTGGTACAATTTTCACTGCTCTTCAGGAAAAGGTCATTCTTAAGGATATAATTGTTGTACAAAATGTGTTCACCAACAGGACCAAGAGTGGGGAATGATATTACTCCTCTAGGATACACCAAACCATAATGAATCTCTCCAAGAACAATCTCCTCAATAGGTCCATGTCGAATCACATCCAATCGAGAAATGTAATCTCATCAATATTCTTGGTGAAACCTCATCAAAGAGTAACTATCTCAACACATAGTCTCCAAGAAAATATATATTTAGGCTCACCCAAATCTAAAATAGGTGTACAACTGACCATAGTCTACCAACCAAACTCTAATGCAACATTACGATAACTAAAATATCATTAGAAAAATGATCATACCACTCATCTATCACATTATACCAAATCATCATCAAATCTTCAACTCTAGAATCAAGAACTCTACATGATATCATAAATCTATTTAAAAGAAGATCATATGTCTTGAATGAACATATTTTCTCCTAAGAGAATTTGTAAGTGCAAACTCTAATGTGCAATAAAGAGCTCACCATGGAATAATAACACCATTTCTATAAATTAGGGATCATTTGCAAAATTAGAAAATCATAATTAACACCTCAACCAAAGACTCCAAGAGTCCTCCATGGTTTTAATATATCAGCATCTCTAAATCACATTAAGGTAACCATCCCCCATTAATAGAAATCAAGATGTCAATGAGCTCTCATTGTAACAAGAAAGAAGATCAAATAATTCCTCCATGAAACCAATAAGCACTATAGAAGATCATCCATCACAAAGTGATGAATCCACATCACTATAAAAGCTCCCATTAAATTATGACATTAAGATACACATGACATCACGATAATCATTTCCTAAATGAAGATCACTTATGGTTTATATACAATTACTCAACTTAAACACTAGTAGCTCTACAAGTAAAAGAAGAACCAAAAGATCCAAATAAAGAAGGTACATCACCACCTACAATCAAGAATCAATCCAAATACCAAGCATACAAGAAAACTTTGTGACATTGTGATCACCATCCAATGTATTTGCACAAACAACTATGCCATGCCAAAGCCCCAAGTGTAAAAGGAACTTCCATGATACCATGATCACCACCTAATGTATCCACATAACAACCATGTAATACCAAAGCTCCAAAAATACAAGGAACATTCATGAAAGCATGATTACAACTCTAATGAGTCTCACATGCCTTGTATCATTGTCAACAACTGTAGGTTCTACAACACATCTGTATAAAGTAACAACACATTTATACCAAGTAACACCATCTCTTTGCCTCATAGTGACAACAAAACTAATGAATTGAAGACTAAACTAGACACTAAAATACCTAAGCATAGATGGCCCACATTCGAGTTATCTATGCAACCTATAAGTATAGATAGAGTACAAAACTATACAACTCATAGATCTCATGATGTAATATATAAATTCAATATCACATTGGTAACCATTTCAAACATAGACAAATAGAGATAAAAAAGTAAGTCTTATATGAATCAAACACCAAATCATCTCTAGATTTGATTTGTTGCCAACTAACAAAGTACCATAGTCAAAGGAACCAACAAATAGATAAAATAAAAATTTAAGTGAATAAATCACATATCAACATCTCCAAACCTAATCCACTATAAAGTGCTTATAAATTTTTCTTTGTCACCTACATGAATTCAAAAATTTAATATGATGTAGGAACAAAATATGACTTGTTGAACTCTAAGGAAAGAAAAACTAGCTTCTAACTAGTATTTTCTATCCAAGATAATAAAATATGAAAATACCATTGATACCAACATAGTACTTGGAATTTTTTTTTTTTTTTTCAAATATAAGAATGCAAAAGTTTAACTCCTTGAGTCAAAGTTATGCTCTCTAAAAAAAATACTCCATTAGGCCTCAAAAGCTAACACTTGATGGCTAGTAGGTGGACACTGGGTAACATCACAAATGGTTGACTAGTAATGATTGGTTTTGGTGGTGCCACCTTGGTGGTGGTGGAGTGGTGGTTTGGTGTTTACTACTAGTGTGGTCCTAGATGGTGACCTATTGGTGATGTGGCCACCTTGCATCCTTTGAGTTTTTATCCAATTGTAGATTAGTTACAACTTTATGTTGGGTGGCTATAGTCCTAGTGCCCCAATTTTTAATATTTAAACATTTGCATCCTTTGTATACCAACCAATTTTTTTTTATTCTAGGTATTGTATGACTATTTGGGCATGATAAAAATATGTTTTTTCTCTAATGACCTATAGATTTGTGACTGCCATTTCTAACTATTCCACCATATGGCCTATATGGATCCATATGGATTTTATATGGTTGTATGGATTGTACAACCAAATGTGATGTGGATTATTACACGGCTCTAAAATGGAAAAAAAAAGTGTAATGGAAAAAGGTAGTGAGTTATATATGGATCCATAGGTTTTTGGGCCTTCTAGAATCAATGACAAGGTTTATTTTTATCTAGGAGGTATTTAGCAGAAGCTCACCCCCGAAATCCTCATCAAAAGATCCTTGACCAAAAACACCATTTACTAAATATTCATCAAATATTACATAGAAAACAAGCCCAGTTTGTAAGCATATTTGTAACCTTAAAATTTTCTTCATTATTTTCCTACAATACCATAAGTTGAATTGTGCACAAGAATCTTCTCATACCAAGGGTTAACAACTAGTGAGATCTCCTCCCTTTACTTTAAAATTGGGCTCTGATACCAAATGAAAGGAAATTTGTATCCATAAATTAAACTATTTTAACTTAAACTTCATGAGAGAAAAGTATGCAAGCAATTATTTATAATCTACAATGCAAAAGAATAAACAAACACACCATTAAGTTGGCATACTATGTACCCTAGGAAAACTGTAATAACAAAAAAAACAACCTTTAAAATCACTCACATACTCAATATATTCTCACAAATCAATATTACAATAAAATTATAGATTATCTATGGAAGGCTTATGAAACATCAAGATCACTAATTGCACTCCATATGAACAAGAAAAGAAGAATCATGTAACCAAACATCCCAATCCATGCTTCCTCTCTGCACATATGCAAAGTTTACAAGAAATGCTCAATCAACCTTCAACCAAAAAATCAAAGGTTATGATAGTCAGCCTCAAAAATTATTCATGTGCTTTATTTTATTGGAAATAAGATTGCATAAAACCACAAAGAGGTATTACATAAACCATGTGCCTCTAAAACTATGAGCTTACAAAACCATGCCCCCCTCGTTTTCTTTTTGGTGCTAAATTTTCCCTTTTGTACTATGTTTTCCCATTATTAAATATTTTTCAATGTGCAATCCACATTAAATATTTAACGCAATGTTAAATACAACATAAAAAATAAGCCCAAGAATGTCTAACCCATGTGATACACACACCCTTGGATTCCCTAGGTACAACACATATAAATATTAATTTTACATTTTTAGTAGTATGCAAGGTGTACAACACATTTCCCAACGAGAAATGACAAACACATATTGCATGGAGATGTAAATTTTTAATGGAGCGAAATTCAAGCAACATAAGATTAAAATAGAGGATTTATTGATGGATTAGGATCTATAGGGTCCACTCACTAGAAATAAAAATTGGATTCATACAAGTAGATTGGGATGTGTTGCACATAAAAGTGAGGAGCCTTAGTCTACTCTAATTGAGAATGGATAATGGTTTAGGGTTTTTTGGATAATTTAATACATTTTCTAAGATGAATGGAATGATGTACCATGATACATCTATGTACACTCCTAAGAAAAACAAAGTTATAGAGAAAATGAATAGGAAATTGATAGAGATGACTAGGAGTATGCTTATTGGTGTTGGTCTAGATTAGAATTTCTCAAATAAATTAGTTAGAACTAAATGTTACATGATTAATATGTAGATCCTATATTGATGCTTGTTGAAAAAACCCCACAAGAGGTTTGGATGTGAAAAATCCCACTTTACTATATATGTGTCTTTGATTCTAAGGCATATGTTCATTTTCCCAAAGAAAAGAGGTCTAAGTTGGACTAGAAAGATGTAAAGTGTATTGATTAGAATCATCTAAGTTCACAAGCAATCCTTCATCACCAAAACTAATAGTAGGTTTTGGTTTCAAATTTTCTTTAATTTTGGTGTGTTTTGTTGCTTTGTAGCTTTTGTTAACTTGATTTTATTAAAGAGTGCTATAGGAAGGATATTGGTTCCTAATGGACTTTAGAATTGTAGTTGTTCTACATGATACCTATAAGTTGCTACATGCTTTTGTATAGTTGCTACAAATCAACTTCATGTGTTTTTAATATGTTACAAAAAGGAAACATTTAGAATGTGTATTTTTGTCGTAGGACCTATGTATTACTGTGACAAGAGGACTATACATTTTAAAGCATGACACCTTGTTGATATTATAGGAAAATTAATGCATAAAAGGATGCTTTAAATATTAATGTTGAATTTATAGATGTGATTAGATAAAATTATTATTAGTATTGCATGCATAATAAGCAATACAAAGGATCATATGTTTAAACTTTTTGAACTACTAGTTGTTATCTTTCTAAAAGGAGGGAGTTTTTTTATTGCCTTTTATTACATGAAACCATTTAGATGATGCATTTCATATAATTACCATTGATTTAGTAATCTAATTTTCATTCTTAATTTGTGGTAGAATTCATTACATGTGGTAGTTAAATTTTGAGGTTGAGATTTCATTCCTTTTCTTTGGCCAAATCTCACATCACATGCCTATTATGGCAACTGGCTTCTTGTTAATTGGGTATTTCTTGTTGATTTATTTCTAGATGGTAGTATATTTAATTATGGATTTTATCTTTAACATCATGACCATATTCTTTTTGTCTATTTAATCTAATTTTCACATTGGAAGATTTGTAACTTATTCAAGCTTTATACTAGTTGTTCTTTAGTAGTGTAGTACGATTCTTGTGCTACTTGTCTATTCTTTGGTTGCAAGGTAATCTATCAAGTGATTGATCATGGGATATTTTCCTTGGTTGGGTCATTTAGTCCCTTTTGGCATCTATTTATTTCTTTCACATGGTAGGCCATTTTCTTTGGCCTTTGAACATTTTTGTTGTTGCATTGAGCTACTAGCTATTCTTTTGATTGTGTAACATTATTTCCTTCTAGGTCATCATATATTTTTATCACCACATAAAAACTTGAATTTATTTTTTGATAGAATGACATTACTATAATTTCCTGGATGGTTTGATACTTTCTTAAATAAGGTATTTCATTACAAGGGCCTACATGGTTTTCCTTCCATATTATTGAGCTATAGTTACCTGTAAATGACTTCTTGACTATTTATCTAATGAGTGAGTAGTAGGGTTAGTAATGTGCCTTTCTTTTGTTTCAAGTTAGCAAGAGATATGGTCAGTAGAGTTATTTATTAGCCAAGAAAAAGTTAGTAGATAATGTTCTACATTTATATACTTTTTTAGAGAGGAACAATCTTAGGTAGTTGGAGATAATGTTCTAGATTTATATACTTTTTTAGAGAGGAACAATCTTAGTTAGTTGGAGAGAGCAAGGAAAGGTATCTTTATTCATGTGAGAGAAATTGATATTTGGTAGGAGAAGAGGGGGAATGAACCCTAGTTGAATGAGAGAAAATGATTTAAACTATGCTAAATAGAGTTAAGTAAAGGGAAGATTCCTTAGAGTGTAGAGAGGAGTAAGAGGAAGGATGAGTGGAATCTTATAGAAAGAGAGAGATAGGTGACAATATGTTGTAGTCTACTATAAGTTAACATATTTTTGTGTTGTATGTTGCTATAGGTAGCTAATAAAATTACTATAGCTTATCATAAAATTGTTCACATGTTTCTTTGTATTATAGGAGGGTTAATAATGTATGGGTGTGTTGTGTGATTACGTGGGATGCTTTATTATGCAGTCTTTCAACAAGTCCCTTGATCTAGAACACATCATGTATCTTCATTAGCTATAGTGAAAGTGTGAAATAATACGATCTTTAGAATCTTGTGACTAGAAAGACCATGCATAGTTAGAATGTAATATTTAAGGGGATATGGTCTAGTTCCACTATTGAGCAACCACAAGATGATGCTAAGTTAGTTTTTCAGGTACAAGCATAGACTGAGAAGGCTATACCAGATGATGAATCAAAAGCTTGTGCTAGATTAGATAAGGATGAAAATGCTAAGAGCTCTTTGATGAGATTAGATAAAGAATCTCCACCTCAACCTTTGAGGAGGTCCACTTGAATGAGATGGTAACTAGAAAGGTATAGCCCACATTATTTAGATACCATTTTCCTTGAGTACTAACATTGATGAGCCTAGAATTGTGAATGAGGCAATACAAATGGATGACTATGAATCTTGGAAGTTGGCCATGGAAGAGTAAATGGTTGTAATGAAAAGAATGACACATGGGATTTGCTTTAGTTGGTTGAGAGTTAGAAAATTATTGGATGTAAATGGGTTTTCAAGAAGTTTAATTTAGATGGCACAATTGAAAAGTACAAATCTTGATTAGTTACAAAAAGATATTTTCAAGTTGAAGGAATTGATTTTGTTTAGATTTATCTTCAATTACTAAACAACCATCCATGTATTATAGTTATCTTGTTTGATTACATTTGACCTTAAGGTTAAGAAAATATATATGAAGACAACTTTCTTACATGGTGAGTTAGAGGAAGAAATCTATATATCATAACCAGAACACTTCGTTAAAAAATTTCTTTTTCATAGTCGAGAGTCACTTCCATACTAGTAAAATCTCACCTAGGTCACTTCTACACTCGCAGTCCATTGCACATAATCAAAATTGATAATGCAAAATTTCAAACTATTTTTTTGAATTTTCACTTTACTATTCACAAAATTACATATTTTTTCATACATTTTAATGAACCTTTATGGATTAGACCTTCCACTACAATCCCATCTCAGCTGACAAGTATTTATAGAAAATCTGACTAAAGCTACCACAAGTAGATCTTCTGCCCAAAACATCCATCTCTTGTGACAAGTATTTATAACAGATCTGACTCAGGCCATGACAGGTAAATATTCTTTAATAAAAATCTCACAGCTAAAACTATGAAAGGTCAATATCTCCGCGAAAAAGAATCCTACAGTACCCAAACTATGAGAATCTACAGTACCCAAACTATGAGAGGTCAATATCTCCGCGAAAAAGAATACTACAGTACCCAAACAATGAGAATGTACCAAGCAGACATGAACTCCTGTGTAAGAATATAAATTAATGATGGGCCTTTCCTTCCTTCAATCAAGATGTAATTGAAATGTACAGTAATTCTAAATGTAATTTCCATGTCAGAAACATTTGATGTACAGTGGTTTTAAAATATAAACTTTCCAGTACAATCTTACATGATGGAAATGGAGTAGTCTTTTCAATCAGACTGCTCTAGTCCTTATCAGAATTTTCAATTATTTTCCACTTTATTTTTATTCTAAGCTTCAAAATTTGGTTATTCTAAAGATCATCGATTGCTTGTCGGTTGATCTCAATCCTTTATTCCCCACCATAACTACAGAGTTAGTCTAAGAATTCCAAGGAGTCTAACTAGAACTCCCATCTTGTGTTACTGCAAAAAGCAAATTATCATGCCTTTCATATCAATTCAAACAATTTGAGATAAACAATTCTTATTCTGATAGTATGTAGTTTTCATAGTTCAGGATAATTATGCTGAGATTTTTGGATAAAACTGTACACAGTTTTATCTAAAAATTTCAGCATAATTCTAATTTTTCTCATATCACATTATAACTCAATCAAATTGAGATGAACAATTCTTATTCTCTTATTCTCTTTCTTTAATCAACTCGAAGGGATGAATAATTTGGAGCTTGCCTTCTTTTTGATATTGGAAGAACAATGTTGGGTTTGTAAGTAGGTTAATTTTGTGAGTTGTTGCTCGTTTGTTCATTTACATTGCAGTCTTCTTTTGGGACTGTCTTTTTCATTTTCTTTGTAATTCTTTCAGTTTTGATCAATATAAAATTGTTTAATTGTACACCTCTTTTCTATATGAGGGATATTGATTTGGTTAGAAAATTATCTTTCATGGAAGCTTTGGTCCGCTTTGCCTTGGTCATTCCATCACCCCCTCAACACTTACCATCATGCCTAGTGTATCACTACTATAAATTCTAAAGGTGTTCTAAGATAAGCATGGTTAGTACAATCTCTAGAGAATATTGTGTAGGCTAATATTTTGTGTATCACACACAAACACTTGTGGCATCTCATGCTACCATGCAAGCAATAGTTGATGCAATTGTATGTGTATCAATAGTCTTTCATATGATTGACATAGTTCACACATTGATGTAGAAATTTGTTGCACAATCAAATCTAGAAATTGGTTAAAAAATAAACAAAATGGAATCTGCAAACTTGATATCATTAATAATTCACACAACTCGGAACTTCCAATCATGTAGTCTATAGTTTTGCACAAATGCCACTTGCATCACATTTCACTTGTAGACTGTAGACTAGGAAAGTGAACCATCAAAAGTCCAACTACATGTAATTGGAAGGCCAAATTGTTATACAATATGAACTCTTCTATATTTATCTTCTTACAATATCCTTGCAACTCTATTGTATATATAGATATTTGACTCTTCACATGAGAGACAACAATGTAGGAGGTCTAGAAATCTAAGCAAAACAAGTTGATGTGTTAACTAGTTTCTTCATTCTTAACCTTGTTATTTATAACATCCATTGTACCCTATTCAATGAAAAGAAGTACAAATTTTCTAATGTCTTATGAACATTTGAATATGTCTTGTTTAATTATGTTTTATTTTTTCTTTGTATATTTTGTAATTCTATCTTTCATTAAAACAAGATTATCCTTGAACCACCTCATATTCCCTAGCATACATTAATAACCTCTTGGCCCAACTCCATAGCGAAATACTTCATCAAGATCAATCTTAAATCAAGATATCATTGAGTAGTAATCCATCCTAAATATGTTTGTGCAATGTCCCAAAAAACACATTCAAGGCAAATTAGTCAAGTGAACATTTTTTTTATGAAGAATATTTTAACAACTTTCAACAACTAAGATATGGCATTGGCATGTCACACTACACACTGACATGCACACAAGGTTTTGTGTCAAACACATTGACACAAAAGGCATAACAATGACCTTGTGGTGATACTTCATGTCATGCACAACACAAAACATTGACAACACTTACAATAAATCACCATTGCTTCAAAAAAGGTGGCACAAATGGAAGACTTAACAATTATGGAATGAAACCATCATAATGAACCTATGAGAGGGAAGAACCACACCATGATGATCAAGTCCTAACCCCATGATTGTGTTCTCTCATGAACATCACACATGATTAGGATGAGGGAACTATCCACCTCAAATCCATTCCCTAAACACTCTTGATGAGGCTCACAACACTATGAGAAACCTTTACGAACGAGTGACAATTATGAGATCAATCATTATTTCTCTTCACACAAGGATCACTTATGAAGGCCATGGTGGGAAATATCCCAACTAACACAAGGGAATAGCCTTCATAAGAAATTGCCCCACTAGAAGTACCAACTCTCCATCATTTGGAATGACAATGGGCTATTTTGTTACAAATGCATGCTTCCCAATGTATTTAAAATAGCAAGACTTGTTGGAAAAGTGACAACATCAGAAGACTTGCAAGGCCAAGGGAAAAATATATACAAATTTTCCCTAAAAAGTGCATGGAAGTACTCATGGACTAATGAAATGGAGGTCTTATACAATGTGTAAAAATGATGCTAGTAGGCCAAAAATACAATAGTGCATAGAAGGGATACTAGTGCACTACTGTTCAAGTGTCCTAAATTTGTGTTAGAGTCTAAAATTAACACTGGAGTCCAAATTCTATGTTGTAGTCTTATTTCTATAATATATTCCTTTTGTTGAGTTGTAGTCTTGATTAGAGACTTGATAGATGACTATTTTAAGGTCTCATATTTAGGGACAATGTGTAGGATCCATAAAAATATGAAAAAGAATAGCCATAAACAATTGGAAGACCATGGTGGACATTCACTTCCAATCTTTGAAATACAACCAAATAGACATGATGCTTCCCAAGAACTAGGAGGTAAACAAGGGACTCCAAGATGAGTCTAAGGACATGAGAGATAAAGATAAATGTTCTCCACTCTCCCCACTTTCCCTTTTACCATGAGAAGAACCAAAATGACAAAACTCATGGTGGGTCTTAATACACAACCCAACACTAGGAAGATGAAAACAATACATATTCCAATGAAATCCTAATCACATTTTTTCTACCATATTACACTATTTTAAACCCAAATATAATGGGGCTTTAATTTTATTTTATCAACATATAAATAATAAAAAAAAATAGATAAAATAACATGCATGTTCATCACCAATGTCGCCACATGATAAAATCAATAATCACATTGTCACCATTTATGTGGTGGTTTACAATCCATCCCATTGGGAGGTCTCAATATAATATTATATTTACATATAAGGAATCAAACATCTTGAATTATACATTTTACTTGCTACAATTGAATCAATAAATAGAAATATGAATCCTTTTCTCAACTTGTACATGACTGTGCCACTCCAATGAATCCACTAGTCCCCAATGATGGTTGAGTGCCACCTCACCATGTGGTACTTGTAAGCCCAACCCATTGTGCTAGGAGATAGTCATATGAGACAAAAACACTCATACCAAATAGGGAGTATGGCTCGCACACACAACAAGAAATATGAATAACCACCACAACATACATAATAAATGGTATGATAAACCATCATAATATAATATGCCAACCATAATGATCAGCCAATCATAGTATAAACATGCCAAAGAGAATATTAGTAACATGTAGGCATAAGATATGAACAACATCATGTAGAAAACACATGCCAACCATTAAGCATACAATGCATTCCTAAACACATAGATAATCAAGGTTTGAACCAAACACCACACATAGGGCTAGTGTCAAGTCTCTTGTTGGATAAAAAAATCCAATTACAATAAGGAAGAGGATCCTAGATGAGGGAAATTATGTGTCATCATAGTAGCTCTATAGCTTTGCAAGACAAATTATGCATTCTTGTTATGGAACGAGGGTACCTCTTGACACTCAACACTCTTAGAGTGTGGCATGTCCTTGGAATCCATATTAATCCTTTACAAGTGCTTGGGGCATGTCATCAAATCAATATAATGATGTCCATATTGAGCCTTCAGCAACACTTTGAGTATGTCACTAAGCTTACATCTTGGTTCATTATAATTATCCCATGTAATATAATTATAAATTTAATTTAAAAATCTCACATGTTGGAGTCTCATCACCTAGTGATTCAATACAACATTAAGAGCCACTCCATCACAACTCTTTATGCCTTAAATCTTAAGTTCCTCACACCTAATCACTATTTGGATGCAACATGGAAACCAATGTTCAAAAAGTCTAGGATAACAAATCGAACATGGTCTCAAAAGATTCTAAATGAAAAAATAATAAGGGGACTTCTTTTCTCATTATAATTCATTCAAAATCATTCTAATTTTTTTTAAAAAAAATATTTTTCCAATGAAAAACCATGAATCACCCAAATTCACCATTGTTGAATGTTGAATTTTTTTTTTTCAAAAATTAAAAAAAATACCTTTTTGATTTATACATGCACAACATCATTATTTTGCACTCAATTTCATATTTCTCAATTTCTTGAAAAAAAAAACCATAGGAATGACTTAAAATGAGCATTATAAAGTTTCCCAATCAATAATTATCATCTGTAGATATCCAATGAATTCAAGACTTAAAAACAAGCCACATGCTACCACTAATGTGGGCATGACACCCATGAATTGAAAGAATTAAAAATGCAAGAGGATATCGAAATCACCTTCAATTTGAGGCACACCAAATTGTCAATTTTTATGTCAAATTTATTTTTTGAGAAGCAAACTAGCATAAAATCCAAATACACCTTCAATGCAGTCAATTTTCAATCTAATCCATGTCCAAAAACTCCTCCAATCAATCAATTTTTCCATTTCCAAATTGAGAGGGAGAGGGTTTTGAGAGCAATTTAAAAAAAAAAACATAATGAATGGTAAATGCCTTCCCTTTTCCCCTTTTTTTTTTTCATTTTTACCTTTTTATTTCCTTTTTTTCTTAATTAGCATTGATATCAAATTACTTAAGACTCAATTCCTTTTTTTAATTAAAAAATGGATAATAAAATTTAACGTACAAATAAGGAATATTCTAGATTAAAAAAACATATATTTTCCAAATGTAACTAGATAGTAATCCCTCGTTTTCTTTTCTAGTTTATTGATTCCCAAAATACATCAGACATCATTAACATGTAACAAACCAACCTTTGAATATAATAAAAATACAACTATTAAAATACACAATCATGCAATTATAAGCTTTTTTGAAGTTGGTCAAGGGAGCAACAAATGTTACACTTCATGTCCAATGGAGGAGTGTAATGCCTCTGTGGATTCTAAAGGAAAGAATCATGTTAGGATGGAAGCGTGTTGCGTGGACGTTTGTGCGCTGCACTAGCCTCCTAGGCAAAAATTCCCCCACCAACACACAAATGAGTTGCCAAGTGGATAGGGAAAGGTGGCAAGTGTAGGGATTACATCATCAAATTTCATTCTCTAAGGTAGGGGGTAATGTAAATGTGGAATTTTCCTAGGGGTGCAAATTCACGCCATTACAGATGGAAAAGAGGATGTACTTTCAACTCTAAAATTCAATTTCTTAATTTCTTCACATTCCTCCAATGTTTTAGATTTTGATCACTTTTCTTGATATGATGTTAAATTATATATCACTTTAATAAAATTGGTTAAAATAATTCATAATTATTATATTCAAATAAAAAAAAATGAAAATAATCATTCAATTTATCAGGTCAATTTAAAAACATACAATTTGAATTTTCTATGTCCATAAAACAAGAAAAATGTGATATATTTGTCAAACAATGGTTGAAATTTCTCAAAATTACAAAAATTGTGTTTCTTTATTAGTGTAAGCATAGTTTGCAAGGTAAAATAGAGCATGTGTGTCCAAACTCATGGCATGCACATGATTTTTGACCGTTTGCTATTTTTTACCTACAAAAATGCACTCATGTTATAACGTGAGAACATTTACACTCTGTTGCCTTAGATATTTTTAGCCCTTAAGGTTAGATTTTCCTTGGGCATCCAATCTAAAGGTTGGAATTCATTATCAATGCCCAAAGGCATATTTTTTATAAAATATAGAAAAGACTTAAATATCAAGTATGCTCTCCATCAAGATTGCACATCTTTTAGTGTTGATGTGAAAACCGCCACAATAATGTTAAGCTCTCTTTTACCTTTCTAATAATATCCCTTTTTCTATATTTCTAATATGTTAAGATTTTGATCTTGAATTTCTATTGTTAGTGTCTTCTTTTTTTTTCTATAAACCTATGTGTAGTATTTTCAGTGTCATTTTTATCCATTCATCTAATTTTGAAACAAATGACATTTTTACATTCTATCTTTATTTTATACACATTCAAAAAGAAATACCATGATTTTTATTAGCTTTCAAAATAATTAGGGGGAATAAGCTCAAATTTTTATTTTTAGGATGCATCCATTTTGAAAATTAATAAAAAAATTATATTGATTAAAATTTAATACAAAAATTAGGCATAAATGACACGATGTTAGCTAATTTTCTACTAGAGCGATTTTTGAAATAATTAAAAAAAAATCAACATTCTCGGGGAAGCACACCAAATGTTGTGTTATATTTTTCTAACAAAAAAAACACATTGTGTACTCCCCATAATTCAACCTCTGAATCTCCACTATTTTTAAAAAAATAGTAGTTTAGAAAGTAGATTTTGAGCACTACGACTCTTGTTCTTGTTACATCTATAATTTTTTAGTGTGACTATCTTAAATTTATCATCCAAGATCATTTATAATTGATTTTACAAAAAAGTGGCCACTTTTGACCCCATTTTGGTTCCCATTTCCATGTGCATACCCCTCTAAAATCTATTTTGGATCCTTACATCCCAAAATCAATCATCCCAACTCCCTCACCTAAACACCCATCAAGGTGTGTGCCAATGTTGGTCTTGGAAATATTTCCTCATAATTCCACCATCCCATCCTTTCTTCCATACATTTTTCCACACAATTCCACCCATTACCCAACATATCCATATCATCATATGTCTTTCCTCCATGCCTTTGCATAATCCACATATTCTCCCCCCACTATACCATTTACATCGATAGCATCCTCCATCATCCCAACTTTCATGACACCATGCCTATCCTTTTAAAAATCTCACCTAGAACTCAAAAAAGCTTGTCACCAACGTTCATTGGTCATTCCAAATGGGATCCTATCACCTTAGTATAGAAATAGATGCTTGATTTCCACTCATATCCATCATTCACTATCTTCCCAATTCACTTATCATTTATCCAAATCATCATCCCCCTCGTTATTCGTATATTTCCATCCTATCCTTAAAATACAAAATGAAAAATCAACCTAGAAAAAGAAGTAAAGAGAAATAATCAATCCAATAGTGAAAACTTGGTAAATAGGCACCTTGAGAAAATATCATGATAAAAGCTTGGAAAATAGGTGTCATATATAAATCCCCCCATTCACTTGCACTCTATACTTGGGGCAAGTTTCATCTACTTCATTCTATCTCCCTCATCCCATCTACACATCCACTATTTCCACGTCTACCATCATCCCCCACCCTTTCCAATCCCTCCACCCTTCTTTGATCTTGATAAGGATAGGGGTAACATCGACACATTCTTTATAAAATACACACTTCACTTTATTCGTAATCCTTCATTTCCTCCATCCATAAATATTTTACTACCTTTAACCATCAAGCTATCCCCTCACTTTCCCACATCCTCCCCTACCATTTCCCATAAATCCAATAGACTTCCCCACAATGGTTTCAACATATTTCCCACCAATTAGTGAAGGTATTCTACCCTCCTCCCTTCTAATCCTTCTATCATATCCATCCATGATATTAATAATCTTTATAATCATACTTTAAATTTCCCATCTAAATTCCCTCTATCCACTCTCCTTTTATCCTTAATGCTCCATCCAATGATCCTCCCATCCCCTATTTCATAAGTGACTAACACACTCTTTCTTTAGCTAAAATATGAGCATCCTAGTGCCTCATTACACATGAATTATCTAGAGTGGGAATGTTATTCCTCAATGAATTATTCCTTGGATATCACTTTTGAACCCCTCCCTCCATATTTTTATACTTGCTATCGACATCCAATTATCTCCCCTCATCATCTTATCCTTTGACTTGGATTTTTTAATTATCATTGGTATCAAGATACTCACTACCTATATACAATCCAATGCAATCCCTCAATAGTCCAATGCTCCTATAAATCCAGATATCTTGTAAAATCATAATCCACATGCTTCACACTATGCAATCCAAGAAAATAATCCAATCACATCCATTAGAATTTTTTCTAGCCTCATTGCAAGCCTTGATCAAAATCATCATCATTATGATATATCATTCTCATATCAACAACACTCTCTTCCTTCAATAAATCAATCTTGGCTTTTCAACTTGACCAAGGCAACACCATTTTTGTCTTTAAATTATTTTGTTAATATTTTCTTGCTCAAGTGTGTGTGCATTATCTTTTTATCTTGCATATATAATAGTTTTTACAACCTACGGTCTTCCATATCATGGTTTTATACAACATGAATTTGTTTGTAACTTAATTTTATTATGCAAGGGACATATCATCGCCCTATTATTTTGTACTTTACATAATGTCCAATATAATATCAAATAAACAATGCTCAAGCCAATTTAGAATAGCTAGTCATGCCCTTTCATCCTCATCCCCTTCATCCTATCTATCTCATCCATATCCCTCCATTCTCTTTATTACCTATCCCTTCACCTCTCCTATTTATCTTGCATCTTTCAATCCATTTTGAGAGCACACATGTATTTTACCAAACTTTCCCAACCTCTAAAGAGGGCATCATCATTCCTCAGCACTCCTACTTTGAATAATTATGGTATCTTCCCTAATCCAATCAATTTTATTCTTCTTTAAAATGATGCTACTTCATAACACTATCTCAAAGAGGGGAAAAATGTAGACACCTAAAATTAACACATCATCATTTCAACTAATAGTTTGGCCATTTCCTCTAAAATTTATTGAATAGATCCACATATTTATTTGATTAATTATAATGTTTATCCATTTTTCATTAAATAATGTTTTATTATTTAATTAATACAATCACTATTCATCAATATTCACCAAACCCTATTCCTAGCAATAAATCATTAATAATCCTTTTTTCTATTGTCCACCTTATGCAAATAAATCCAAATATTTATTTACCTAAGTCTCCCATCATCATCCTAAAAATTAAATAAATATAATTATTTATTTAATTTTATATTTTATCCACTTTTCATTAAGTGGACTAAAACTAATTAACCCATTAATTCCTTGCTTGCACATTCATAACCTTGGTGAAAGCCCCTCAAATCATGCACATCCTCCAAAATTGTACATAGGCATAGGCAGGTATGTACACAAGGTATGGATCTCTGTACATGTGATAGGGTCCTTGTTGAAAATTGAGGTGTTTTCTTAGCTTAATACTCTATAAAACTTTAATATTGTTGATCTAAATAAGCTTTTCCTTTGTTACAGATTCTTTCTGGGTGATTATCTTGATTAATCCATTTTACTATTGTAGAATGTAGATAGAAGTTGATAGAAGAAGTAGAGATGATATTAGAAAGATTACACAAGCATGTATCGTGGAGAAACCCTTTCGGGAAAAAACTCCACCAAGAATTATTCTATTATTCAATCTCTAAATTACAATAGCTCCAATTCTTGATTGAGAATGCTTCTTTTTCCTTCACCAATCTTCTTCACAACCTGCAATCAAACTGATAATAACTCTCTTCAACTTGCTTGAGATAAATAGGCTTTATTTAGCTTTGTAAACTCAACTTGAGTTACAATTACAATGCTCAAGCCCTATCCCTAAAAGGTATGCCTATCTCATGCAAATAGGATTATCCCGTGAAGAACAATGTCAAATGGTCACCTTCATGCATTTGGGCATCCCAAACTAAAGTGGCAACTGAACCTCTGTTCTATAAATATCTCCAAGGCTTCATCCTCAAAGTAGGTTCCCAAAAGTAATCCTACTTAACTAAGCCTTCAGAAATATCTCAACATACAAAGGAGGTAATTCCAAGAAGACAACTTGGGCGCCCAAGTTGGCTCCAAGTCATTTCTTGTTAACTAAAACATTTACTCAACACCATTCATGCAAGAATGGTCATCCCCTATTAACTGGAGGCATTCCCTGTCATTTGTCATGCAACTCAAGTTGTTAGCCATGCATTCCAAGTTAATTGAAGTCAACTAGCATTCAACTAAAACTAACTGAAGATAATTGAACCATAACTTAACTGAACTAAACTGAACTAAACTAAACTAAACTGAATTGAACTAAACTAAACTAAACTAAATTGATTATGAACTGAACTGAACTTCATGCATGCAAACATCAAACCCTAACTCCCAAGATCTTTGCATGCATTCAGAAGTGTTATCTCTTACTCCGAATAGTTAACTGAACTCAAGGTGAGTGTCACCTACCATGTGGGTGCCCCATGTACCCTTATTATTTAGGAACTCATAATGGATTCCCTCACATGCTCCTAACATTTAGAATTAATTACAAATTTCAATTAACATGATTATTTCAACAAATATTAATCTCTTCCTAATCCTAGTGTTAATGAACACATTCCAAGGACTTAGGAGATACATGAAATAAATAATGTTTAGGATTGCAATTAAATGAAATCCTATTTCCAATATTCTCCCACTTGACATTATACATTTCAATTATTCTAAACAAGGAATAATATAAAACAAGTACAAGATTCAAGGCCAATGGCCTTCCTACGTGCCTAACTAATCAATCCATGCCAACTTCAAATGCAACTTGCATAATCATGAAGCTTGCAAGCAAATGATTAAAAACAAGAGAACTTATTTGGTTTCATAAGATAATCTATAACATTAATTAAAGTGTCAACTTCCTCAATTAATACCTTCCCATTATCAACCAAACCAATACCTTTCCCAAGCCTCTATATCCAAACTGCCTCTTTGGAGGCATGTTAAACCACCGAGTGTGTTGAACTCACATTCAACCAAGGTGTAGGCTCCTCGGTCTTTTCTGTTGAAATTTTTTTTCTTGTTTGTATCCATTCCAACAAATATCTCTTACCATAAGAGAACTCCAACCTCACCTATTTCTCCAAGTATCTATGAGGACTTGTAACCAACCAATCCATGCCAAACTCTAAATGCAACACAATACTTTCATGAAGTAATCAAGCATATGATTAATTCACCCAATACTTAAGAGAATTACACAAGATCAATGCCAAAGCTCCAATCTTGAATATAAACATGACATCCATGATCTAACCATCTCCTCTTAGGAGATCACATGGACCATAGCATACATCCTAGTCTCAAGAGAACATGTAATATGCCAAACTCTAAATTCATATCAAGAGTAAACCATGACATAATAGCAACCACTCTAAACCAATAAAAAGCCATATCCCCAATCACATGAAGATAACCTTACCAATGGTGCATCCATGTCACTGCCAACAACTCCCACTGAACCATGGTACCAAGTCACACATGGCATCGTGACTACCATCCTCTCCATGAAGATAACTCTGAAACATGAAGCAAAGAGTTATCACAAACAATATTAGCTGAAATAATCAATGCATCATTACTATCATCTAAGGACTCCTCTATAGAAGAATCATAACTTTCTTTCTTGTTCTTACAATCCTTCTTTACATGTCCTGGTTTCCCATAGTTCCAACAAATTACCTTACTCTTACCAAGGGTTTTAGACCATCCTTTAGACTTACCGTTTCCTTTCTTGTCTCCCTTAGGTCCCTTTTTCTCAGGCCTACCTTTTACAAACAAGGCATCTTGGATTTCCTTTTTAGAATTCCTCCTCATCTCTTATGATAAGAGAGTAGGAATTATATTGTCCATCTTAGGATCTACACCATTATCACTAATTGCAACAATTAGATTTTACCAAGAATCTGGTAAAGAACAAAGTAGCAAAATGCATTTATCCTCATCTTCTAGCTTTACATCTACAAATGCTAACTGTAGACACATCAAATTTGCATTATGCATATTCATCTGCTCAATAAATAAATCAAATGCATCACATACATTCATCAGGTAAATCGGGTCAATCCAAAAGTTTAATCAAATAATATCATTTCATCTCTCATAAATCATTTTAACCTTCATCTTGCATCATCCATTTAATTAAATAAATCAGGACTTTATTTAATTCAAATCCAAATCATACTTCATCCTTTTCTGAATTAAATAAATCAAGTATTTAAGTCATAAAAGTCAAAGCATCCTAATCATCATCCTAGCTAATTAATCCTGATTAAATCTAATGCTAATCCCATCCCACTTGCATTCTCTAGATATCTCCACTTGCACAATAAATCAATTTTATTGATTTATTAAAAAGCCTCATTTTCCCTCAACATGACAAGTCAAACATGGCATTTATTGCTATTTTTCTTGTCCCCCTCTCAAAATTTATTACAAATTTGAATTCAAATTCTCCCTCTCATGGGCACTCTTCCCAAATCTTGCACAACCATTGACCACTCGCCACTTGACAAGTGTCATCTTCTCATTGGAGGATCTTTAGTCCCACATTCACCATCTTGGCCAATCTCTCATCATCAAAATCTATAAAAGAAGGCTTAATCCTCATTCATAGGACCCACAATCTAATGCAAGGTTACTCTCTTGGTTTGAGAAATAATCTTGTTCTTCATCTCCATTGCAATACATCATCATTTAGCTATTGATCAAGGGTTGGGAAAGGGTCACTAACACATGTGACACCAATACAACATGGAATAGGTGATTATTGTTGAAGTTGTCAAATCCAACTTCTAAGTCCAAGAACACTTGCATGCAAGAATACCTATCACAGGGAAGAAAAAATGGAGAAAGAGAGAAAGAGATGTTTTTCTCTGTGAAAATTGAAAAGCTGTATTCTCAACAATTGAATTTGCATAATTACATAAAAGATCAATCCTTAAGAAAGGAGATCAACAAAACCCTAAAAGGATAATACATTTAATAATTAATATAATTATTAAATGTCTTATTATGCAAACTAAGGTGAAATGTTAAGAAGGAGACAAAGGTAATTTAATTAACATGATTAAATTTAAACCTTTACTCTAACACCCCCCCTTAAGATGAGCAAAAGTGCAGCTACAAACATATGCAAGAAAGCAAGGTAACTACAATGCAAGAAAGTAAACTTGGGTCCCGGCAACAAGGCCATATAAGGTACCCAATTACAACCAAATCTCTGTAAAGTGGAGAAATAGAGAAAACCTCATGGGAAAAACTCTACTCCAAAAAGAGAAGAAAGCATGCTAAAAAAAACATGAAAGAAGGAAGGAAGGCCTCACTGAGACCCCCCAAGGACAACTTCCTTCACCCCAAGCATGGAGCGCAACTGAAGATAGCGCGGCGAAGCTAAAGGTTTAGTGAAGATGTCTGCAACCTGCTCCTCTGTAGGAATGTACTCCAAGATGAGAGAACCATCCTGAATCAATTTCCTGATGAAGTGCATGTGGATTTCAATGTGCTTAGTCCGTTGATGCTCCATTGGGTTGCAAGAAATATGAATGGCACTCTGATTGTCACACCAAAGTATAGTGGGACTATCAGGAGGAAACCCAATATCTACCATCAACTGTCAAAGCCATAAAACCTCCTAACTAGCTAACACTGCTCCTCGATACTCAGCCTCTGTAGATGATAATGCAATAGCAGACTGCTTCTTGCAAGACCATGTAATAGGACCAGAACCAAGGAAAAAAACAAAGCCAGAAGTAGACTTCCGTTCATCGACATCACCAGCCCAATCTGAGTCAGTAAAGCCAACAATGTGAGGGGATCCTGATGTGTAGTGAATGCCATAATGAGTGGTGCCCCGAATGTACCTCAAAATACATTTGGCTGCTTGCCAATGACTCTCATGTGGATCATGTGAGAATCAAGAGACAAGGCCAACCGCAAAGGAAAGATCAGGACGTAAGTGTGTCAGGTATAACAAACTGCCAACCAACTGTCTATACAGAGTAGAATCCACGGAAGAAGTAGTACAAGTGGAAGACAAGACAACACCTGACTGATAAGGTGTGGGGGCAGGCTTGCAATCAAGCATGCCAAAGTGATGGAGCATAGTAAGAGCATACTTCTGCTGAAATAAGGAAATCCCATCTGAAGACTGAATAACCTGCAGGCCCAAGTAATAGTGCAAAAGTCCAAGATCTGTCATCTCAAACCTCTCCATCAAAGCTCGCTGAACATCCTGAATCATGGAAGATGAGCTACCTGTAATGATGAGATCATCGACATATAGTACAAGTATCAAAAGATCACCCTCCTGATGCCAAATGTACACTGTGTGATCAGAATGGCAACGTGTGAAGTGAGTGGAAAGCAAAAAAGAATCCATCTTCTCATACCAAGCCCAAGGGGCTTGTTTGAGACCATACAATGAATGCCGAAGTCTGCAAACCAAAGAAGTGTCATGCACAAAACCCTGAGGCTGCTCCATATAGATCTCCTCATGTAGGTCACCATGCAAGAAGGCACTCTTCACATCCATCTGAAACACTGACCATCCCTGTGAAGCTGCAAGTGAAAGTACAAAGCGAATAGAATTCATCTTAGCGATAGGGGCAAAGGTCTCAGAGTAATCAATACCCTCCACCTGAGAAAAACCCTTCGCAACAAGACAAGCCTTATACTTATCAATAGAACCATCCGCAGCATACTTGGTACGGTACAACCACTTGCACCGAACCAACTTTCTTCCCTTAGGAAGAGGACAAAGATCCCAAGTATGATTCTTCATCAAAGAAGAATAATCCTCATCCATAGCCATATCCCACTCAAGGTGACCTGTCGCCTCAGAAAACTTTTGAGGATCATTCAAAATGGCATGACTCAAAAGACTAGAACCAGATGTCTGAGCACGAGTACGATGAGTATCTGAAGGATCACCTGCCAAAGAACTAGCGGCATCAACAGTGACACGGGCCCACCTAGGCAAAGATGGAGCACCTGGTGGTGGTGGAGATGGTGGACCATCATCTACCTCATCCTCAAGAGATAAGTAATCCTTAAGTGATGAAGAGGGAGGAGTAGGCAATGAGGGAGAAGCTGGTGATGGAGAATCCATCTGAGGATAGTGCTCATCAAACTGGACATCTCGCCTAAACAAGACCTCTCTGGAATCAGGATCAAACAATTTGTACGCCTTAACATCCTCACAGTAGCCAACAAATATGAGTGGTCGGCTCTTCCTCTCCATGGCTTTCCTCTAAGCATCAGGAATAAATGCCCAAGCCTCACTACCAAAAACTCGGAATGTAGAAACATCAGGCTTGACATGGGTCCAAGCCTCCTCAGGAGTCATATGTTGCAATGCCTTATGAGGCATCTGATTCTGAATATAATTGGCACAATTGATTGCCTCAGCCCAGAATGAAGAACTCATAGCTCGAGACTGTATCATACAATTTTCCATCTCCCGTAAGGTTCTATTCTTTCTCTCAGCGACACCATTCTGCTGAGGGGTGTAAGGGACCGTAAACTAATGCTGTAAACCATGCTCATTGCAAAAATCTGTAAAAGCCTGGTTAACATATTCCCCCCCATTATCTGTGCGTATCCTCCTGATAGAAAGTGCAGATTGCTTCTCCACAAATGTCTTAAAAATCCTAAATGAGTCAAAGACATCAGACTTGTACTTAAGAAAGTACACCCATGTACGTCTGGAGAAGTCATCAATAAAGGTGAGCACATAGCGAGCCCCTGAAAAAGAAGGAGTCAGAAAGGACATAAGATCACTGTGTACCAACTCTAGGGGTGCCCTAGCACGAGTGGCTTGACCCTTCGGAAAAGGATCTTGATGATGTTTGCCAAGAACACAACCTCGACATACACCATCGGTACAAGAAATCTATGGGAGCCCAATCACAAGTGCCTGAGTACTCATCTGCTGTAAATATCTGTAATTGACATGGCCAAAACGCTCATGCCAAAGCATGCTCACTGAATCTTCATGTGCAATAAGAGAAGAACCAACAGTGTCTAAACTCTCAAAGCCATCAAATCTGTATAAGCGAGATGCAGAATCCACACTCCTAGTAGCCACAACCAAGTCAGGATCGTGAAGGTCTCGAATAACCACATCATGTGGTGAGAACTCAACTGTCTTACCAGAGCCAGAGTGGCAAATCTGATAAACAGATAGAAGGTTTGTCAAAATTTCAGGAACCAGAAGCACATCCTGAAGACAACCACCATCCAATGAAACAATACCTGAACCCTGAACTGAAAGTTGTACGGAGTCACCAACTGCAATATGTGAAGTAGCACTATGAGCAAGTGCAGTGACTAAATCCTGTGAGTGTGAGATATGGTGCGAAGCACCAGAGTCAATAATCCATGTGGATCCTGAAGAAGAGGATCGTGCAGAAAGAGCATGACCTTTCCCTGTGGATGGAGAAGGAGGATGAGGTGAGGAAATATGATGCTGCTGCATGGCTTCCTCCAAAGCCTCCAATCGTTTCCAACACCTGGAAACTGGATGTCCTTCCTTGCCACAGAAACTACAAGGATCACCTGGATTCTTCTTTGTCTTGGAGGAAGACTCACCAGACTTAGAAGATTTACCCTGTTTAGGAGTGGATTGTGGTTTTGAATTTGTTTTAGGTGGTGGCTTGGAGGAACTCTCACTGCCAACTAAATCTGTCTTCGGCTTCTGTTTCTGCTTCTGTTTCCCTTGGGATGGCTGAGCAACCAATGCTTTATTCTTTGATCCAGGAAGAGTATCCAACTGTGTGAGCTTGGCTTGCTCTCGTGTCAATTGAAACTGATTAATGGTGCCAAAGAGTGTTTCAAACTTCAACCACATAGCTCGTGGAGTTGCACAACCCTCGAGATGAAAAAGAAGACTGTCTGAAACATGCAAGGATAACAATCCCATGGCCTCATCCATTCTGTTCCTGTGCTGAAAGATCTCAAATTGACGTTGCAACTGAGGTTGAACATCATCCAAACATGACCATAAACCTTTGGACATGAGAAGTCTTGTCATCTGTTCCTTCCAGGTATGATAATTGTGTGGGGAAAGATGCTCAACAGAAGAAGAGTCTGCCATTAAACCCTGCACCTGTGACTGCTTGTTTATTTTTATTATTATGTGATCTTTCAGAATAGACAGAAGATGCAGAAGGGTTTGATTGTTTTAAGAGTTTTGGTGTTTTGGACTTCTAATGGAAAATATAGAAAGCAAGAAAAAAACACCCCCCACAATACGAGAACCCAACCCCCAGTACAGTTTTAAAGCTGAAAAGCTTGAAAAAGCAAAAAAAATCTTTAGACAAAATATTGTGTACCTAGTAAATTTTTGATGAAAAAAAGTTACTGTTCTGGAAAGATCATGAGAAGAGCTTTCCGACGCCTACTCGTTTTCGAAAAACGGAGTCCGTTTGCACCTTCTAGGGCCCCAGAAGTGCAAAAAAGGAGGTTCCACTTTGACTGAAAAAAATATAGTCAAACAAAAAATCTAGAAAAAATTACCAATTCCATGGTGTCCGACACAGAATCAGCTTTCCAATTCCTATTTTCATTTGAAAATCCGAGCTAAAACGAGCAAGATACGCCCGATTTCGTAAAGTTGCTCAAATAGGTCCAATTTGGTCCTCCTGGCCTTCAGGGGCTTAAAAAAAAGGACCCCTGGTCCGCTGGGCGACCAGGGGCTGGGCGGAGCGGCGCGTCGGTAGTGTTGTGGCGGTGCACTAGCGGCGGGCTGCTCGCGGTCGGCGGAAGGGCGGAGCAGCGCAAAGGTGGCGGTGGGGCGTTCTTCAGTGGATGGTGGCTAGTGTACGTACGGCCAGCGTGATCTGCCGCTTCGTAAAGCGGCATCTCCGGCGGCAATTAGAATTAACCGCTTGGCGGCGGCGCCCAACTTTCAATTGGCCGCACGAAAATTTAATAAAAAAACCTTATTTTTTAATTTTTTTTTGCATTTTCCACCTCGTAAGTCGTGCCCTGAGGCCGTACGGCCTTGGGGCCTAAAAAATTTTGCCTCCTGGTGCAACTTTGCTCAAATAGGGCATGCCATATATGAAAATATGGGTTTTTGGCCGCTCTGAGTCCAACCGTGAGGTCAGTTTGGGCCCAAAATGCATCCAAAAATCGGAGTAACCCAGATCCACACAAAAATACCTTGTAAACCTGTGAAAGCCAAATCTAACCCTTTCAACCCAAAATTCTTCAAAATCAGGAACAGGTTGCAGCAGGTCTGAGCTCTGATACCATGTTGAAGTTGTCAAATCCAACTTCTGAGTCCAAGAACACCTGCATGCAAGAATACCTATCACAAGGAAGAAAAAATGGAGAAAGAGAGAAAGAGATGTTTTGCTCTATGAAAATTGAAAAGTTGTATTCTCAACAATTGAATTTGCATAATTACATAAAAGATCAATCCTTAAGAAAGGAGATCAACAAAACCCTAAAAGGATAATACATTTAATAATTAATATAATTATTAAATGTCTTATTATGCAAACTAAGGTGAAATGTTAAGAAGGAGATAAAGGTAATTTAATTAACATGATTAAATTTAAACCTTTACTCTAACAATTATCATGCTTTTTAAATGTCTCCTTGATGTTGTTTTTGTTACTTGTGGCATTTCTTTAGCATAGGTATTTTATTTCATGGAGGTATTTGTAGATTTGTATGTTTAGATTAACCTTTCTAATGAGTATTTGAGGTTGGTTTTACTTGCAGATTTAAGGTACGCCAAGATGAAGTACCTTAAATCTACAAGTAAAACCAACCTCAAATACTCATTAGAAAGGTTAATCTAAACATACAAATCTACAAATACCTCCATGAAATAAAATACCTATGCTAAAGAAATGCCACAAGTAACAAAAACAACATCAAGGAGATATTTAAAAAGCATGATAATCATCTATTCCATGTTGGAATGGTGTCACATGTGTTAGTGACCCTTTCCCAACCCTTGATCAATAGCTAAATGATGATGTATTGCAATGGAGATGAAGAACAAGATTATTTCTCAAACCAAGAGAGTAACCTTGCATAAGATTGTGGATCCTATGAATGAGGATTAAGCCTTCTTTTATAGATTTTGTTGATGAGAGATTGGCCAAGATGGTGAATGTGGGACTAAAGATCCTCCAATGAGAAGATGACACTTGTCAAGTAGTGAGTGGTCAATGGTTGTGCAAGATTTGGGAAGAGTGCCCATGAGAGGGAGAATTTGAATTCAAATTTGCAATAAATTTTGAGAGGGGGACAAGAAAAACAGCAATAAATGCCATGTTTGACTTGTCATGTTGAGGGAAAATGAGGCTTTTTAATAAATCAATAAAATTGATTTATTGTGCAAGTGGAGATATCTAGAGAATGCAAGTGGGATGGGATTAGCATTAGATTTAATTAGGATTAATTAGCTAGGATGATGATTAGGATGCTTTGACTTTTATGACTTAAATACTTGATTTATTTAATTCATAAAAGGATGAAGTATGATTTGGATTTGAATTAAATAAAGTCCTGATTTATTTAATTAAATGGATGATGCAAGATGAAGGTTAAAATGATTTATGAGAGATGAAATAATATTATTTGATTAAACCTTTGGATTGACCCGATTTACCAGATGAATGTATGTGATGCATTTGATTTATTTATTGAGCGGATGAATATGCATAATGCAAATTTGACGTGTCTACACTAACTAACTAAGAATTAAATTGAAATAATTTAAATGTTGTGTAACAAATTCACCATATTTCATTTTTAATGAATACAACTTCCTTTTCAAATACAATTTATTGGTGAGACTCTTAGTTTGATAAATATCCCCTATTCTCTTCCATAATTTACATGCAATAGTTTCATTTGAAAAATTCAAGAGAACAACATCAGCAAGACATAATCTAATTGTTCCTCTTGCCTTCTTATCTAACTTAGCCCAATCCTCATCTGAAATAGTTGTAGGTGTCTTTGTCTCATTATTAACCGCTAATCATTGATCTCTTTCTTCAAGAAGATCTTCCATTTTTAGTTTCCACATTTTATAGTTAGATCCATTGAACCTTTCAATATCTAAATGAGAATTCATTGTAACAAACTTATTTCCAAAATCAACAAATAAAAAATAATAATAAAAGCTCCCAATAAGCTAAAAAATCTCCAATATTTTAAGAGAAAGGTATCCCAATACTCTATCCAACCTCAGCTCTGATACCAAATGTTGAAATTGAGGTGTTTTCTTAGCTCAATACTCTGTAAAACTTTAATATTGCTGATCTAAATAAGTTTTTCTTTTGTTACAGATTATTTTTGGGTGATTATTTTGATTAATCCATTTTACTGTTGTAGAATGTAGACAAAAGTTGATAGAAGAAGTAGATAGGATATTAGAAATATTACACAAGCATCTATCGTGGAGAAACCCTTTCGAGAAAAAACTCCACCAAGAATTATTCTATTATTCAATCTCTAAATTATAATAGCTCCAATTCTTTTTGAGAATGCTTCTTCTACTTTCACCAATCTTCTTCACAAGCTGCAATCAAACTGATAATAAATCTCTTCAACTTGCTTGAGATAAATAGGCTTTAATCAGCTTTGTAAACTCAACTTGAGTTACAATTACAATGCTCAAGCCCTATCCCTAAAAGGTATGCCTATCTCATGCAAATAGGGTTATCCCATGAAGAACAATTTCAAATGGTTATCTTCATGCATTTGGGCGTCCCAAACTGAAGTGGAAACTAAACCTTTGTTTTGTAAATATCTCCAATGCTTCATCCTCAAAGTAGGCACCCAAAAGTAATCCTACTTAACTGATCCTTCAGAAATATCTCAACATGCAAAAGAGGTAATTACAAGAAGACAACTTGGGCACCCAAGTTGGCTCCAAGTCATTTCTTGTTAACTGAAACATTTACTCAACACCATTCATGCAAGAATGGTCATCCCCTGTTAAATAGAGGTAGTACTTGTTATTTGTTATGAAACTCAAGTTGTTAGCCATGCATTCCAAGTTAATTGAAGTCAACTAGCATTCAACTAAAACTAACTAAAGATAATTGAACCATAACTTAACTAAACTAATCTGAACTGAATTGAACTTAACTAAATTGATTCTAAACTGAACTAAACTAAACTTCATGCATGCAAACATCAAACCCTAACTCCTAGGATCTTTACATGCATTCAGAAGTGTTATCTCTTACTCTAAATAGTTAACTGAACTCAAGGTGAGTGTCACCTACCATGTGGGTGCCCCATGTGCCCCTATTATTTAGGAACTCATAATGGATGCCCTCACATGCTCCTAACATTTAGAATTAATTAAAAATGTCAATTAACATTATTATTTAATCAAATATTAATCTCTTCCTAATCCTAGTGTTAATGAACACAGTCCAAGGACTTGGGATATACATGAAATAAATAATGTTTAGGATTGCAATTAAATGGCATCCTATTTCCAACAGTCCTTAGTACATGTCACATGGGATATAATGACTTACCTATATTCACAAGGTACTCCATAGTGTACACCTTTTCATCTCATCCATCCACTTTCTCCAAAGGAATCCTCAACCATTAATTCCCCTTGAACCTTGGACCCCTTCATCCTCATCAACCAAGTGAAGACACTTTCCCTCTCCTCATAAACCCAATCCTCTCAAACAATTTGAGCCCTTGATCCCTTAGATTGATCATGGCCATCCAATCCCTCATCCAAAAATTTATAAATTGGATGCAACCTAAACCATTCTCATCTTGCCTCCTTATGTAATATTATGTTGTTGGTAAGGGCATTCACATATCACCATGATCTTGGAGCATAATCAACATAGCTTGGTATAATAAGGGTTGGTATTGGTGATCTATTTGTATATTTTCATCAATGTTTTTAACTAGCACTTATGATTAATTGGAGTGTCACATACATTGTGGGTAGGATAGGTTAACTTAGTTTAACTAGTTCTTGTACACTCCAATTTTTATGTACACAATTATATCATTTGAATTTTCTTGAACCTCAACCTTGCTTCCATGTCAGTAGCTTACTAAATGCACCATCTTGACTTATCTTGACATCAGTGACAACAATTTTAGTGGCCTCATTTCTAATAATCTTTGTAGCCTTTCCAAGATGAAATCTTAAATACTCTCTTCCAATAACCCTTAAAGTATTCCTAAAGCATTGAAGACACTCTCCAAGCTATTAAACAGAATGGATTGAAGAGAAATATACCTAATAAGCTATAATCTATCGTAGAAAATTAATGAACACTAAAATAATCATATTTCCCAATCACAATGGCACTGTGGAATTAAACTGGTTCAAAACTAAATTAAAAATAGGAGACAAAGGTGAGGCTTTGTAAAGCATTGGGGATGTGATCAGACAAAGATAATATTTGAGGTTGAAGTTGTAGAGATTATGGGGCCAAGACAAGTGGAGCTTCCAGTTGCTCCTTGTTATATTCAGGTCTAACCCTTAAAGTGAAAATTGCCTTAACAGTAGCATATTCTTTGTCGACTATAATCTATGCACAGGTCCACAATAAAAACAACAAAAAAAGCATATTCAAAGTCCATGAGATGCCAAGACTGCAGACCTAAATTCGTGAAAGTATTGTATGTTGACCTTCTAGAAACCCGAGGTGCCATGATACTGGACAATCATGAGAAGATAGTTGAGAATTTAATATGGCATCACTGATTGGAATCATCGTAAAGGCTACGACATAGAACATAAACAAGATTATTTTACAGATGTAAAGCTCATTTTTAAGAACTCCAACTAAAAAACTTATTGGTAGAGTGATGGTTACATGAACTTCCAAATACCCGAAATAGGTGTAAACTCATATTGATAGTTTGGATAGTTCATGTTAGTGTTAGTTTCTCTCCGTAATCAACGGACAACTTTATAAGCTAACTTAAGCAAACATCAATGCTTCTTCTCATGCGATGTGCATGCAAATAGCAGTGTTTCTTTTAATGCCTAATGCTAACTGAACCAAACTGCAGATTAGTTTGCCTTTCACCGCCTCTTATCACCGCTGTGGTGGTTATTTATATGTAAATCTTGCATTCGATGTAAATAATAAATACATAAATTGGTTGATGTAAAATTCAGTTCTTCTGTGCTTGATAAAATTTATCTCCATAGATCTGCAAGGAATTCTACATGGTATCAGAGCAGGAGGAGGTAATTACAAGCCAATAGGTGAACCAATTTGTTGTATTTGACTAGTATTGTTGCTGTTTGACAGTGCTTGTAGCACCACAGAGTCCCACCCCTGTCAAATTTTGTGGTCTATTTGCAGAAGCTTTTGATAGTAACACAAACTCTTGAAGGAAGCTTGCCTAGATCTTTTGGTAAGGGGCGTATGGTGCAGCGATTCAAATAAATTTGCAACCAGAGGCTGCGAATTGCTTGATTGGGTAGACTATGGATTTTTCTTTTGCAGGTCCAGGAGGTGACAATTCACCACCAAAAGGTCACTCAAGGTCTCTCTCTTTGACCCAACCACGTTGAATATACACCTGCGTTCACTTTTCTATCAGTTTCTGCGAGTAGAGAGGTCGATCCAATTGGCAGAGGTAGGCATCGTGCATTGCATTGATTAGAAGCCATCATCACGCAGGCCAGCACACATAGTGAGAAGGCTACTAAGAAGTGAAAGTCATTGGCAGGCACTCAGAGGTGCGATTTGCTTTTGCTTATGCATGTAATTAGCTTCTCCTCTTTTATAGACATTTTCTAAAATTGTAAGTGCAACTAAACAATATTTGTTTATGCACAATGATAAAAGTGTCAAAAATCAAGGGGGATTTATTACAAATTCATGCAGTCAACTTATATAGTCCATGCACTCAATTTATAAAGTGCCATTTTTCTGTATTTTTCTTTGAGGGGATTATGCAGGGCATTTTATAATTAATAGACTGGAATAAAGTTCCAGAAGGGGTAAATATCTAGTCTAAAAATGGGAATTAGAAATCATCCATCTGTCATCAGTTTGGGAGAAGGAAACTATAACTCTTGGCGTGATGGAATCCTAAAGCACTGCCAATGGATTCATTCATTGCCACATTTGTTTGGACTTATTCCTGAACCAACTGCATGTTGGCAGAAATCTGTATGGGAAAGTAGAAATGATCATGTCTTAGGATTAATCGGTTTAAGTGTTGGGGACCACACATCATGGGCTCTGTCACACATTGAGTGCCCTCGCACTCTCTGGACCACTCTATGGGAAATATATGGAGATCCCACTAAACCTCCATTCCCAAATAATCCCACTATAGACATGCTTCTCTCCCATGATAATGAGGATGATCATTTGTATGATGATGATACTGAAGAGGAACTTAATTATTGGAAGAGTCTTGATTGTCCTAATGACACAACGACATCTCTCCTTGTTTCTCCTCTTTCTACACCTCCTATATTGACAACTATTCAGTCTCCTTTACCTGCTATTTCAAAAGAGATTTTGTCTTCTCCGAAGGCTACTTCAGATTCTCTTTTGCAGGTTCACTCTTGTCCTCTTGATCAGTGAAATGTCATCCTTTCAGACATTCATCATTTGTTTGCAGAGTCTCTCCTCCTTGATCATGATGACAACATTGAGGACATATGTCTTCTATTTGAGGACTCTTCTGTCCTTGCATCTGTTGCTGATTTTGAGTTCTGTGTTGCTTCTTCGAAAGCTTCCAATGGCTTATTGCAACAGGGCATCATACATCTTCCAGAAATAGCTACTTGGGATTCGTATATTGCAGACATATCATCCTTGTTTGTAGAGTCCTATATTGCAGATCTAGAGGATTACTTTGAGGACATTCCACTCATCTTTGTTGACAGCCAAATCAACATTGTTGGCCCACCACCCTCATCACCTTTGCAGATTGCTCCAGCTCTGTCTTCATAATATATTGGATCACCATCAACGCTTTCTGATATAAGGACATGTGAGCAGTTTTCAGAGGTACACATCTGGATTTGGATTCCAATAGCACCCATTTTTTTGGATTGGCTTCTCCAATCACCAGTGGATCCTTTTCTTCCCAAGGGGAGAAATGTTGTTTGTAGACAGTGAATCATATTTTGTCTTCAAGCGTTCATCATTGGTATGGGAGCTCTTTCATTATGGGGGGATTCATATCTTCCTTTCTTATATTCTCTCTCTATTTGTGGGGGAATTTTATATGTAAATGGGTACCTAAAATGGCCTTGATGCTAGGACCCATCTTTGTTGCCTCTATAGGCATTTTTCTCCTTAGTTAGGTTTAAGGGGGGGTTTTGTTCCCACAGGGTTTTCCCTCTTTCATCTTTTCTGTCTCCTTAGTTAGGCTTAAGGGGGGGTGTTAGTGTTAGTTTCTCTCTGTAATCAACAGACAACTTTATAAGCTAACTTAAGCAAACATCAATGCTTCTTCTCATGCGATGTGCATGCAAACAGCAGTGTTTCTTTTAATGCCTAATGCTAACTGAACCAAACTATAGATTAGTTTTCCTTTCACCACCTCTTATCACCGATGTGGTGGTTATTTATATGTAAATCTTGCATTCGATGTAAATAATAAATACAGAAATTGGTTGATGTAAAATTCAGTTCTTCTGTGCTTGATAAAATTTTTCTCCGTAGATCTGCAAGGAATTCTACAGTTCAGAAGCCTTACGATATGTCGATGCTTGTGCTAAATTTTATGAGGCTCTTAAATCAAGCACGGGGATTTTAGGGATTCGTTCATTGTATATTACAATGACTTTTTCATGGGGTCCATTCTATTATTTGCTGAATTCATATGACCATTCTTGCTGTTTGAAGGCCAATCGATTAACTTTCTGCTATTTTCAGAGATTTTAATGGAGAAATGTTTGTTCTTATTCTGAATATGACCACATTGGGTACCATCATGGATGATTCTCCTAGTAGGAGGAATGCAATGCCCATTATTGTTGGTAGGCATGGTTCTCATTTGGGTTCTGGAGAGATAAATCGGGAGGAAAGAATCATTTGTTATCCTACTAGAATTGGAGGTAGTATCAAGGTCCCTATTGTTACAACCAGTGGCATCAAAGATAAGGAATAAAGGTAGTCTTCCAAACTAATGCTCTTTTTGAAATGTCTGTGGTTTCCCATTTTTGAAATTAATGGATACAGGGCTTTCGGATCTCTGTCCATTAAAGTCAATAGACATACTAAACATGCTATGGAAGGATTAGCAGAAGTACTCTTGGATTAGAACATATTGAACAAGATGAAGAATTAACATATGAGCAAGGGCTTAAGGCAAATTCACTTCCAACAATTCACTGTCAACAAATTCACCTCCAACAATTCATCACCAACAATTTGTTGATGGTGAATTGTTGGCAGTGAATTTTCCTATCTAGCCATGAGCAAGTATTGATGTTAAAAGGAAAATTTGTTTTTTGATTAGATAAATCAGTATGAACAACATAAAACATGTAGATTGATATAAAAACATGCATGTCATATAAGGAGCTTTTAGTATTGGTGGAGTGAATTGATAGTAGGTTTCAAAGTGTATGATGAGAGTTCTATTTTCGTTAGATGTAGGAGTTGCTGATCTGAATACTTTGGAAAGTGAAATGTAGTGTCTGCCAGGAAGAGTACGAACATGACAATGCATTTGACTAGCACAAATGCCAAGAAAATTGTAATCTTTGAGCATTATGGCCATCGATTATAACACAGGATATTTTTTATTCTGGGCTGATCCAAATACTCTCCCAAGGTTTGAAAGATTTCAAAGAACCACTTACAAAATTGCAATGAACATTTATGGTTATTGGAAGAAATTGTCAATTTCTTCAAGGCCCTAAAACTGACCAAGATACTATAGAAAAAATAAGAGATACCATCAAAGGGAAAAAAAAAGATTACTGTCCAATTGATAAATTATACTGTAATTTTTTTTTTTTTTGGATACTTGCAACCTATGCATGATCATGTAATGGCATTGTAATTATTGGGTTCTATAGCTCGCTTTATTGGAAGGAAGACCTTATTTATAGAGTTCTTGAAAGTAAAGAATCTTGGAGTCAGATCAAAAGATGATAGTGATTTGATTAATTTATCAAGAAGTTGAGATTATTAAACTAAATTGAAATTAAGATTCAAAGAACTAGTTCATTAAATATTCAATAAAATGTTCTAGAAATCAGCATCAAAACTCATTGTGTAAGAATAGTTTGATAAATTGTAATGAAAAGAATAACACATGGGATTTGGTTTAGTTGATTAAGAGTTAGAAACTTATTGGATGTAAATGGGTTTTCAAGAAGTTTAATTATAATGATACAAGTGAAAACTACAAATCTTGATTAGTTACAAAAGGATATTTCCAAGTTGAGGGAATTGATTTTGATTAGATTTATCTTCAATTACTAAGCAACCATCCATAGATTATTGTTATCTTGTTTTATTACATTTGATATTAAGATAACTTTCTTACATGATGAATTAAAGGAAGCAATCTATATATCATACCTAATCAAAGCACTACATTAATTTTTTTATTTTTCATAATTGAAAATCACTTCCATACTCATAGACCTGACCTAGATCACTTCTACACTAGCAATCCATTGCACATAATAAAAATTGATCATGAAAAATTTCAAACTTTCCTTTTTGTTAATCTATCCATAAATTCACTTCACTATTCACAAAATTACATATAAAAGACCTTCCACTACAATCCCATCTCAGCTGACAAGTATTTATAGAAAATCTGACTAAAGTTACCACAAGTAGATGTTCTGCCCTAAATATCCATCTGACAGGTATTTATTGTTATGAAATTTAAGCCAAAATAATAATAATAACAGCAGCAATAAAAGTAAACACAATAAATAAAATTGACAACAAAATAAGATATTGTGAAGAACACAAAGATTACGTGGAAAACCTCCAATGTGGAGAAAAAACCACGGGGCAAGGATCAATAGCTTTTATTATCACAAAAAATCTTTTTACATCAGGAGCTCAATATGAAGAATAATCATTCTTCTTAACAACAACACAAAGAAGAGATCAATATTGGCATATTTATAAAAGCGGGAAAGCTTTCGAATGAGAAGTTGCTCGAATGAGAAGTTTCTAAATAATACTAGAAGATTCTATTTGAATTAGATATTTCTTAATTAGAAGTAGAAACATCTATTTGAAATAGAAGTTTCTTAATTTTAAATTTAGTCTTCAAATAACTAACATTCTCCCACTTGAAGCTAAATTTATCCTTCACAACTAACATTCTCCCACTTGAAGCTGTATGCAAGGCTCCAAGATAACAAACATCAATTGTAGATGATCCTTTTTGCTATTGATCCTTGCCCAAGCTTGTGCATCAAGTCATCTGCAGGCCTGCCAACCTCCTACATAACTCTTGCTTGGCTCTTGGCAGTATTTTTGTAAACACATCCGTAGGGTTCTTAGTTGTATGGATCTTTTCCAAGTGTAGCTTTCCTTCCCTCCAACACCTGCCTAATCCAATGTGTTTGGTTCATGAGTGAAAAGTTGGTTTTTTCGCCAAGTGAATGGCACTCTGACTATCACAATATAGCACATACTTGTCTTGTTTTATGCCTAACTCTCCAATGAATCATTGTATCCACAATATCTCTTTGCACACTTTAGTTGCAGCTATGTATTCTGCCTCTATTGTGGAGAGAGCTACTATTTTTTGTAGCCTAGATACCCAAGACACTGTTGCACCTGCAAATGTATATATATAACCAGTGGTGGAATTTCTAGTGTCCACATCTTTAGCCATATCTACATCTATAAAACCTTCAAGAACCATATCAATATGACCAAAACATAAACAGTAATGACTAGTACCCTTAAGGTATCTTAACATCCATTTCACTACTTGCCAGTGTTGTTTGCCTAGATTGGCAAGAAACCTGCTGACTACTCCCACTAAATGTGCAATTCTTGGCCATGTGCATACCATGACATACATTAAGCTACCAACTGTTGAAGCATAAGGAATATTTTTCATTTCTTCCTTCTCCTAGTCATCACAAGGGCATGAATCGAAATTCAATTTGAAATGGGAAGCAAGGGGTGTGCCAACTAGCTTGGCATCCTTCATATTAAATCTATCAAGCACCTTCTCAATATATTTTTCTTGTGACAGCCACAATTTTTTCTTCTTTCTGTCATGTATGACCTTCATGCCAATATTTGTTGTGTTGGACCCAAATCTTTCATTGCAAACTAGCTGCCCAAATCCTTCTTCAATTTGTTAATCATATTCTTATCTTGTCCAAAAACTAACATATCATCCACATATAACAATAATATAATGTACTTGTCCTGGTCATATCTCTTAATGTAGACACAATGATCAGTCTCTAGTCTATTAAAACCAATGAACCCTGGGGACGCGTCCCCCCTGGGCCCTAGCATTTTTGGAATGGGGACATCCCGAAGATGTGGGGACGGCGTTCCCACATCTTCGGCGGTGCCACCACTTTTTGGCTCACCGTCGGAGATGCGGAAACGTCTCGGTGTCTTTGAGACACCGAGGGAGATGCCTAGGCATCCCTCGAGCATCTTGGGGACGCCCAGGTGTCTCCCACGGCGAACAGCCAAAAAGTGATTTAAAACAAAAATTTAAGACATTTTTTTAATATTATATTGGTTCTATTCGAACCTTAAGGGCATGTGGGGCCCATCTACACTCTTACATGCCTTCAAAAGGCCCTCCAATCTTTATTTTTATTGACATTTGCATTTCTACTTGTTTGCTACAAGAAGAAGAAGAAGAGCGAAGGCTGAGGAAAGAGTGATTGGAGGAGTGAAAGGAGTGATTGCAAGTGAAAAAGGAGTGTCAAGGAGCAAGAAGAAGAAGAGGAGGAAGATTCTTCACCTTGTTGAAGAGATTTTTCAACCAAAAGGTAGGGTTTTAATTGATTTTTTATTTTATTTTCTGATTTTCAATGTCTTTTCATTTCTTGTTGTTTCATTTTTTAATTTTTCTTATTTCATTTCTTGTTGTTCCATTTTATAAATTAATTTAGAATCTTAGATTTTTTTTTGCAATTTAAAATTTGTTGAGAAATTTAAAGTATAGAGTTTCATTTTTTTAATTTTAAAGTAGGGTATAGGCTGAAACTATGTGTTTATTGATTTTTTTTTCATTTTGTGAAATGCAGTGTCAAAATGAGCTCCCATAGTCATGAAATGAGTGAGGATGAGATGGAAACTGATTCTCATAGTGCAAGCCAATCATAATATGAACTTGAGCAAGAGGATGAGCTCAATGAGGGGGGTGAGCATGGGTCAAATCCGGAAGGGCAAACTAGTTCCATAGCTAGTGCACTAGTTTCTACTGATTGCCCTTCCTAGCTTTTGGCAAAGTGAGCTAGGGGTCCTTATGATCCCAAACCTCCTATTAAACAGTTTGCAACAAGAATAACAGCCCCAACATCATCAACTGGTGGTACGAGGAAATGGAAATGCAACATTTGTGGTGATGATTAGTTTGGAGCATCACCAGAGTTAATGCACACTTCCTCTTTTGGCCAGGAAAAGGTGTGGGAGCATGTGATTTTTTGAAGAAAGCTAAAAATTTGAAATATAGAATTGAGTTCAACAAGCTTTGGGGTGTTCCAGATGACATGGAAATTCCAATTCCTACTACCTTGTTTGGTTGGCAACATATTCAAACTATTCAGTAGATTCAGGAGTATCAAATGCAGAGGCAGCCACATATTTCTACTCCTACATTGCATCAGAGACCAGGAACATTGTTAGGGTCAACTTCAGGACCATCATCCACTTATATCACTATGGTTGAATCACAACAGGGCAAGGGGAAACACAAGATGCAAAGTCAGCCTTGTTGGTATGTGGTGACTGATCATGCTATACTGTATAGCCCATGGTATATTGTACACCCCAACATGTATCCTTGTCAGGGTTCGGGGCTAGGCCTGGCCCCTGGTGGGGGTTTAGGGGCAGCAACCCTCGAGAAAAATTTTCCTCCTACTTTTTCGCATTATCACCGAAAAAAGGAAAAATCAACGGAAAAGGAAAAATCCAATTTTATAGAGCCCAAAATCTAGAAACTTTTAAGCTTGTTAAAAAGGGGTTCGGATGGGTGTTACAGTATAATGAAAAATGCGATTATTCGCAAAATTGTAATAGTTTTTTGCACTAGATAATAAAATCATTGGATGGTTGCGGTTTGGTGGATGTAGTCCGGATTGGGTGAACCACGTTAAATTCTCTGTGTTATAATTTATTCTTTGTGTTTTTAGTTTCTCTATTTATTACTTATATCTGCATTTAATTGTTAGATATTTGCCTTTCTAACCCTAACAAGCCTAACCCCATAGCTAATTTATTTAATGTGCACTTGAGGGATCAGATAGATGATTCCATTGGCAAGTTCTTTTTTTCCAATGGAATCCCATTCCATGTAGCTCGATCTCCTTATTATAAGGAGATGATTTCAATGGTGGCAAAGGGAAGACCATCATATGTGCCACCAGGTGAGCACAAATTGAGGACCACGATCTTGGATAACAACTATGCCAAGATCAATTCATTGATGGAGATGATGAGGGAATGTTGGGAGGAGTCTGGATGTAGCATAGTTATGGATGGGTGGACGGACATTAGGCATCGTCCACTCATCAATGTCATAGTTACATGCTCAAAGGGTACATTCTTTCTCAGGGTGGTTGGTTGTTCAGGGCATCGAAAAGATGCTGATTTTCAGTTTGAGATCCTTCAAGCAGCTATTGAGGAGATTGGGCCACAAAATGTGGTCCAATTAGTGATAGATGCAACACATGTTTGCAGAGCTACAGGGAGGCTTATTGAGGAAGCATACAGACACATTTGGTGGACTCCATGTTGTGTGCATGCCATGAACAATGCACTCAAGGACATGGGGAAGATTGAGTGGATTAGAGGAGTGGTCAGCAATGCTAGAGATGTGGAGATGTATATCTGCAACCACCACACTTCACATGCCATCTTCAGGAGCTTCATGAAGAAGGAGTTCTTGAAACCAGTTGAGACCAGATATGCATCCTATTTAATTCTTTTGGAGAGAATGCTTGAGTTGCAATACCCAGTGCAACTCATGGTTATGACACAAGAATGGAATTGTTGGGATGGGACCAAGATAGAGTAGGGGAAGAGGGTGAAGGAGATAGTGAAGAGTGATGAAATTTTGGCATGATGCAAAATATATTGTCGCCATCATTACACTAGTTGTACAGGTCATCAGATATGGGGATGGGGATGCACCTAACCTTGGGGAGGTGTATGAGTGCATTGATTCTATGCTTGGTCAGATGAGGGAAGTTGTGCGAGAGAAGGACCCCACTTTAGCATTCTACAATTTTTACATTCAGCCTATTATTCAGCGTAGATGGGACAACCTAAACACTCCATTGCACATGGTTGCTTATGCATTGAATCCGAAGTGGTACATGCCTAGGCCTGGTAGAGTTACACTGATTCAGGATGATGAGGTGAAGGAAGGGTTCTTTAGGTGCATTGATAGGATGTATGATGTTGAAGCTATTGGCAACATTCGCACTAAGTGGACGAAATTTGCTACTCTTAGGGGTTATAAGGCTGCAACAAAGGCAGGCATAAGAACTATGGCACATGAGGATCCGATTTTGTGGTGGACTTGTCATGGACCGAGATCACTGACTACCACACTAGCCATTCATTTGCTATCCCAGGTTTCTAGTTCTTCAGCTTCTGAGAGGAACTGGTCTACTTATAGCTTCATCCACTCTCTTAAGAGGAATAGACTTACCTCTAGGAGAGCAGAGAAGCTAGTGGATGTACATAGTGTCTTGCGTATCACTGACCGCAGGACACGTGTGTACAAGGAAAGCCCAGTAGCACGATGGGATGTAGAGCCAGAGGAGCCATCATAGATTGATGAGGATGAGGATGCTTCAAATATAGGGTTGGTTGGTGTTCCTTTGGCGGATCTTGACCTTGAGGAGTCCAGTGGTCCTAGTGATGAGGAGTTTTCCAACCTCCCGAGGGATGATTAGAGGCCTCTGCCTCCTTCACTACATTTTGTCATTTTGACATTTTGATTTTGTACTTGTTTTGATATCATGCTACTCATTGTAATCATCTTTATGATAAGATATTTTTGATATCATATAATAGAAATCTTCCATTTTCCGATTCAACAATTGTTACATTGTAGTATTGAGTATTACTATTCTAATTTCTAATTAGTAATTCAGTATTGAAAACTTCAATATTCAATGTTCAATGTTCAAGTATTTACTATTTACTAATTTAGTATTTCAATTTTGCTATTTTACTTCTTAATAGTCTTATACATCTTTTCATAACTAGCATTTTAAGTACCATATGTATAGTATATAGTATATACACCCCCTCCGCCCCCTCGCCCCCCGCCGCCATCCCCTTGCCGTTCTGAAATTGAGGCCCCTTTGTCCCCCCGTCTCGAAAACCTGTCCCCCCATCCCGACATCCCCCCATCCCTGACGCCGGTGGAACATAGATTAAAACCATGCTCCAACATAAATGAATCAAATTTCTTATACCACTGGCGAGGTGCATGTTTCAACCCATAGATGCTTTTCTTCAACCTGCAAACTAAGTTATCTTTACCTTGTATTTTGAAACCTTTTGGCTGCTCCATATAAATTTCCTCTTCCAATTCTCCATGAAGGAAGGTAGTATTTACATCTAACTGTTCACATTCCAAATCTAGAGCAACAACAAGACCAAGAATAACTCTAATGGATGACATTTTGACAATAGGTGAAACTTTTTTAGTGAAGTCAATACCTTCTTTCTGAGCAAATCCCTTCACGACTAGCCTTGCTTTGTATCTCTTCTTCTCATCACCCTCATGTTTGATCTTGTACACCCATTTGTTTCGTAGATCTTTTCTTCCTTTTGGAAGCTTTACCAACTCCCAATTTCTATTTTCTTGTAAAGAGTCCATTTCATCCTCCATTGCTTTCTTCCATTCTTTACTATGCTCATCTTGACAAGCTTCTTGAAAACAACTAGGTTCACCTTCATCAATTAATAAAAGATAATCTAAGGGAGGATATCTCTGTGAAACCTTTTGAGGCCTAGCAGATCTATGAACTAGAATCTCTTGTAATGGCTCTTGCACAGTTTCTACTTCTTGTTGTTCCTCATTTCCATTATGTTGCAATGGTTGGTCATTATTTCCAGCAGTGGCTTCTTGTACTGGTGGTAGATTTTCTTGTTGTTCCTCTTGTTGTCCTGTAATTTTAACAAATTTCTACATCTCCACACTTTTTTCAGTATTTTAAAACATTTTTCCTTCATTAAAAATAGCATCCCTACTTCTGATAATTCTTTTCTTTAGAGGATCCCACAACCGATAACCTAGCTCATTGTTAGCATATCCTAAGAAAATACATTTCAATGATTTTTCATCCAACTTAGACCTTTGTTCTTTAGGAATGTGCGCATAAGCTTCACAACTGAAAAATTTCAAATGAGAATAATATAACTCCTTACCATTCCATACCTTTTCGGGAATGCCTCCATCTAATGAAGTTGTGGGAGAGTGGTTTATTAAGTAACAAGCAGTTCAGACAGCCTCTACCCAAAAATCTTTAGGCAAACCAGAATTTGAAAGCATACTTCTCACCTTCTCCAGTATTGTCTGATTCATTCTCTCAACTGTTCCATTTTGTTGTGGAGTGAGAGGAACTGTTTTTACATGCTTTATCCCATGTTTATTGTTGTATTCTTCGAAGGCTTTGGAGTAATACTCCCCACCATTATCTGTTCTAATACATCTCAATAGTTTGTTAGTTTCCCTTTCAACAGCCATATGAAATTTCTAAAAAACATCTACAACTTGATCCTTACTCTTAATAGAGAAAGCCCACACCTTTTTCGACGCATCATCAATAAAAGTAACAAAATAGGCAGCCCCACCTTGAGATTTTATATTAAACGGGCCACAAACATCAAAATGCACCAAATCTAATATTTTTGTATCCCTTTTTGAATTATTCCTTAAAAATGACACTTTTTTTTGTCTACCCATAATACAGTGTTCACAAAATTTAAATTCAGTACCTTTTATTCCAAGCAAAAGGTTTTTCTCAACAAGTATTTTCAGGCCTCTTTCTCTCATGTGTCCAAGTCTTTTGTGCCATAAATTTGTTGCAGGCTCCTCTGCAACAATAGCAATATCTAACTTTTGCAACTTCAATTTTAATGTATAAAGAGTGCTTGTTTTCTGCCCCTTTGCAACAACCAGCAAACCCTTTATGATTTTCCAGCATCCCTTGCCAAATACTATATGGTAGCCTTCATCATCTAGCTTTCTAGTTGAAATTAGATTCATTCCAAGCTCTAGTACATGCCTGACATGTTTAAGCAATAAACTACAACCATCTTCTATTTTTATTAAAACATCGCCCACTCCCTCAATATTACATAAATTATTATTACCCAAGCGAACCTTACCCAAATTACCAGATTTATAAGAAACAAAATTTTCTCTGCTTGGGGTAGCATGGTATGAGGCTCTAGAATCTAAAATCCAATCAATATCATGATTAGAAGTACAAAGGCATGCATCCTCATATGAAACAGTAATTAATACCTCACCATTTGATGCAACAGCCGTAGTATCTTCATTTGCACTTGCTAGTTTTTGCTCCTTTTGCTCTCGCTTCCAGATTCGACATTCTATTTTAATGTGTCCCAATTTGCCACAATGATAATAGGTGATTCTGCCTCTTCTTCATTTTGATCTTCCTCTTGACTTTGAATGCCCGTGTCGATTCCAATCAAATTTTCTACCGCGATCAGCTAGGACTAAGGCTTCTCCTCCCTGGTTCTTTGTCATTGATTTATGCCGCAGCTCCTCATTCATTAAATTGCTACTAACATCATCAAACTTTAGAGTTTCTCCAAGTGTTGAAGTGCTAATAGCTATGATCAGGTTCTCTCAACTCTTTGACATTGAACACATTAATAAGATGGCTCTAATCTCATCATCCAAAGTGATTTTAATAGAGGCAAGCTGACTACTAATTATGTTGAACTCATTTAAATGTTCTGCTACAAAAGCACCCTCCTTCATCTTGAGATTGTATAATTTTTTCATCAGAAAAACTTTATTTGATGTTGTGTTCTTCTCATATAGATCATGAAGCTTTTTCCATAGTTGTGTTGTTGTCTTCTCTTTGGAAACATTAAAATACACATCTTTAGCCAAATATTGACGGATGGTTGCAACCGCCTTTCTATTTAATTTTTTCCAATCTTCATCTGTCATCGATGTGGGTTTCTTTGATATTCCTTCGATTGGCAAATACTAATCCTTCAGAATCAATATATCCTCCATTTGGAATTTCCATAGGGAAAAATTAGCCCCATTTAACTTCTCCATGCCACTCGTTGTGACCTCCATGCTGCTCAACAAAAAAAACCTACACACACCAAAACTTCCAGCAATTTGGCACTCTGATACGAGTTGTTATGAAATTTAAGCAAGAATAATAATAATAACAGCAACAATAAAAGTAAACACAGTAAATAAAATAGACAGCAAAATAAGATATTGTGAAGAACACAAAGATTACGTGGAAAAACGATGGGGCAAGATCAATAGCTTTTATTATCACAAAAAATCTTTTTACATCAAGAGCTCAATATGAAGAATAATCATTCTTCTCAACAACAACATAGAGAAGTGATCAATATTGACATATTTATAAAAGTGGGAAAACTTTTGAATGAGAAGTTGCTCAAATGAGAAGTTTCTAAATAATACTAGAAGCTTCTATTCAAATTAAATGTTTCTTAATTAGAAGTAGAAACATCTATTTGAAATAGAAGTTTCTTAATTTTAAATTTAGTCTTCAAAAAACTAACATTTATAACATATCCGACTGAGGCCATGACAGGTAAATATTCTTACAAAAAAATCTCAAAGCTAAAACTATGAATGGTCAATATCTCCGCGAAAAAATATTTCTACAGTACCGAAACAATGAGAATTTACCAAGCAAATTCATTGTACAAGGAGTGTAAGAATATAAATTAATGATGGGCCTTTCCTTCAGTCAAGATGCAATTGAAATGTACAGTAATTCAAAATGTAATTTCCTTGTCAGAAACATTTGATGTACAGTGGTTTTAAAATATAAACTTTCCAGTACAATCTTACATCATGGAAATGGAGTAGTCTTTTCAATCAGAGTGCTCTCCTTTCAGAATTTTCAATTATTTTCCACTTTATTTTTATTCTAAGCGTCAAAACGTGGTTATTCAAAAGATCATCGATTACTTGTCGGTTGATCTCAATCCTTTATTCCCCACCATAACTATAGAGTTAGTCTAAGAATTCCAACGGGTATAACTAGAACTCCCATCTTGTGTTACTGCAAAAAGTAAATTATCAATGAAAATGCCTTCTATATCAACTCAAACAATTTGAGATGAACCATTCTTATTCTCCTCATATCACATTATAACTCAACCAAATTGAGATGAACAATTCTTATTCTCTTATTCTCTTTCTTTGACCAGCTCGAAGGGATGAACAATTTGGAGCTTGCCTTCTGCTTAATGTTTAATTGTACACCTCTTTTCTATATGAGGAATATCGATTTGGTTAGAAAACCATCTTTCATGGAAGCTTTGGTCTGCTTTTCCTTGGTCATTTCTATCACCCCCCAACACATACCATCATCCCTAGTGTATCACTACTATCAATTCTAAAGGTGTTCTAATATAAGCATGGTTATTACAATCTCTAGAAAATATTGGGTACGTGAAAATATTGGGTACGCTAGTATTTTATGTATCACACACAAATACTTGTGGCATCTCATGCTACCATGCAAGTAATAGTTGATGCAATTGTACATGTATCTATAGTCTTTCATATGATTGACATAGTTCACACATTGATGTAAAAATTTGTTACACAATCAAATGCAGAAATTGGTTCAAAAACATACAAAATGGAATGTGCAAATTTGATATCATTAATAGTTCACACAACTCGGAACTTCCAATCATGTAGTCTATAGTTTTGCACAAATAACACTTGCATCACATTCCACCTATAGATTGTAGACAAGGAAAGTAAACCATCAAAAGTCCAACTACTTGCAACTGGAAGGCCAAATTGTTATACAATATGAACTCTTCTATATTTATCTTCTTGCAATATCCCTGCAACTTTATTGTATATATAGATATTTGACTCTTCGCATGAGAGACAACAATGTAGGAGGTCTAGAAATCTAAGCAAAACAAGTTGATGTGTTAACTGGTTTCTTCATTCTTAACCTTGTTATTTGTAACATCCATTGTACCCTATTCAATGAAAAGAAGTACAAATTTGCTAATGTCTTATGCACATTTGAATATGTCTTGTTTATATTATGTTTTCTTTTTTCTTTGTATATTTTATAATTCTATCTTTCATTAAAAAAAGATTATCCTTGAACCACCTCATATTCCCTAGCATACATTAATAACCTCTTGGCCCAACTCCATAGCGAAATACTTCATCAAGACCAATCTTAAATCAATATATCATTGAGTACTAGTCCATCCTAAATATGTTTGTGTAATGTCCCAAGGAACACATTCAAGGCAAATTAGTCAAGTGAACATTTTTTTTATGAAGAATATTTTAACAACTTTCAACAACTAAGATATGGCATTGGCATGTCACACTACACACTGACATGCACACAAGGTTTTGTGTCAAACACATTGACATAGAAGGCATAACAAGGACCTTGTGGTGATGCTTCATGTCATGTGCAACACAAAACATTGACAACACTTACAAGAAATCATCATTGCTTCAAAAAATGTGGCACAAATGGAAGACTTAACAATTATGGAATGAAACCATCATAATGAACCTATGAGAGGGAAGAACCACACTATGATGACCAAGTCCTAACCCCATGATTTTGTTCTCTCATGAACATCACACATGATTAGGATAAGGGAACTATCCACCTTCGATCCATTCCCTAAACACTCTTGATGAGACTCACAACACTAAGAGAAACCTTTACAAGCGAGTGACAATTATGAGATCAATCATTATTTCTCTTCACACGAGGATCACTTATGAAGGCCATGGTGGGACATATCCCAACTAACACAAGGGAATAGACTTCATAAGAAATTTCCCCACTAAAAGTACCAACTCTCCATCATTTGGAATGACAATGGGCCATTTTTGTACAAATGCATGCTTCCCAATGTATTTAAAATAGCAAGACTTGTTGGCAAAGTGACAACATGAGAAGACTTGCAAGGCCAAGGGAAAAATGTATATAATTTTTCCCTAAAAAGTGCATGGAAGTACTCATGGACTGATGAAATGGAGGTCTACAACGTGTAAAAATGATGCTAGCAAGTGAAAAAGACAATAGTGCATAGAAGGGATATTAGTGCACTGCTGCTCAAGTGTCCTAAATTTGTGATAGAGTCCAAAATTAACACTAGAGTCCAAATTCTATGTTGTAGTCTTATTTCTATACTATATTCCTTTTGTTGAATTGTAATTTCTTGATTAGAGACTTGATAGATTACTATTTTAAGGCCTCATATTTAGGGACAATGTGTAGGATCCATAAAAATATGAAAAAGAATAGCCTTAAACAATTAGAAGACCACGGTGGACATTCACATCCAATCTTTGAAATACAACCAAATAGACATGATGCTTCCCAAGAACTAGGAGGTTAACAAGGGACTCCAAGATGAGTCTAAGGACATGAGAGATGAAGATAAATGTTATCCACTCTCCCCACTTTCCCTCTTACCACATGAGAAGAACCAAAATGACAACACTCATGGTGGGTCTTAACACACAACCCAACACTAGGAAGATGAAAACAATACATATGAACCAATGAAATCCTAATCACATGTTTTCTATCATATTATGTTATTTTAAGCCCAAATATAATGGTGCTTAAAGTTCATTTTATCAAAATAGAAATAATAAAGAAAAGTAGATAAAATAACATGCATGTTCATCACCAATGTTGATACATGATAAAATCATCACATTGTCACCATTTATGTGGGTGGTTTACAATCCATCCAATTAAGAGGTCTCAATATAATATTATATTTACATATAAGGACTCAAATATCTTGAAATATACATTTTACAAATTGTTACAATTGAATTAATAAATAGAAATATGAATCATTTTCTCAACTTGTACATGATTGTGCCACTCCAATGAATCCACTAGTCCCCAATGATGGCTGAGTGCCACCTCACCATGTGGTACTTGTAAGCCCAACCCATTGTGCTAGGAGATAGTCATATGAGACAAAAAAAAACTCACACCAAATAGGGAGTATGGCTCACACACACCAAGAAAAATGAATAACCACCACAACATACATAACAAATGGTATGATAAACCATCATAATATAATATGCCAACCACAATTATCAGCCAATCATAGTATAAACATGCCAAAAAGAAAATATTAGTAACATGTAGACATAAGAGATGAACAACATCATGTAGCAAACACATTCCAACCATTAAGCATACAATGCATTCCCAAACACATAGATAATCAAGGTCTGAACCAAACACGACACATAAGGCTAGAGTCAAGTCTCTTGTTGGATAAAAAATCCAATTACAATAAGGAAGAGGATCCTATATGAGGGAAATGGGGTGTCATCATAGTATCTCTATAGATATGCAAGACAAATTATGCATTCTTGTTATGGAACGAGAGTACCTCTTGACACTCAACACTCTTAAAGTGTGGCATATCCTTGGAATCCATATTAATCCTTTACAAGTGTTTGGGGTATGTCATCAAATCAATATAATGATGTCCATATTGAGCCTTCATTAGCACTTTGAGTATGCCACCAAGCTTATGTATCTTGGTTCATTATAATTACCCCATTTAATTATAATTATAAATTTAATTTAAAAATCTCACATGTTGGAGCCTCATCACCTAGTGATTCAATACAACATTGAGAGCCACTCCATCGCAACTCTTTATACCTTAAATCTTAAGTTCCTCACACCTAATCACTTTTTGGGTGCAACATGGAAACCAATGTTCAAAAAGTGGGATAACAAATTGAACATGGTCCCAAAAGATTATAAATGGAAAAATAATAAGGGGACCGTTAGGAATGGCATGCAAAAAATATTAATTAAGTGCAAATAAAGATTAAACAGAGGAATGAAAAACACATAAATAATAACATAGAGAGACAATATTTAACGTGGTTCACCCAAACTCGGGCTGCATCCACCAACAGAGAGTCTGATCTTATTATCTAGTAAATAGAACCGATTACAACTAGTAATCCTTGCAACTCAATACTGTTGCAAATGCTACAATACGATGTCAACAGAAACCCTAACCCTTAGCCTTTTATCAAGACTTATGTCGGTTACAAAATAGGGTTTTTAATGTCATCCAATAGAAAAATTAACTCCCGACGCCTTTATAAAATAATAACAATCGTGAGAGGTTTCAGGGGCGCTTCCCTCGAGCCCCCGCTAAATAATTTGGGGGGAAATCATGCCGATAAAAGTGGGGAAAATTTAACCTTTGAGTCTGATTAGGCTCCATATACCAACAATCTCCCACTTGGAGACTTATCATAACACCACTAACCTTGTAACTCCCACTGGAAATAAGCACCCTGGACCTTGTTGTTCTGATTTTAGTGTTTTTAGTCTTGAAGACCAACCAAAGCTAAAGAGGAGCTTAGCTTCTCCCTTGGCACTGCCTTTGTAAACATATCTATTGGATTGTCATCTATATGTATCTTTTCTAGCCTTAATTGTCCATCATCCAACACTGACTGAATGAAGTGATACCTTAACTGTATGTGTTTGGTCTTTGAATGCAAGGAAGAATTATTTGCAAGATGTATAGCACTTTGGTTGTCTATAAACAAATAAATGTTGGCCTATTGCTTTTCCAATTCTTCCATGATAGATTGCAACCATATCATCTTGTTTCTTTCCTTTGTTGCAGCTACATACTCTGGCTTTGTGGTGGATAAAGCAACCACCTTTTGCAACTATGAGATCCAACTTATTGCTGTCCCACCTACAGTAAAGACATAACCTGTAGTACTTCGTCTGGTATCAATATCCCTTGCCAAATTTGAATCCACTTAACTTGCTAAATCAGTATTAGAGCCCCCAAAACATAATTTTTTATTGGATGTACCTCTCAAATACCTAAGAACCCATTTTACTGCATTCCAATGCTCCAATCCGGGATTACTCATATACCTACTTATGACTCCAACAACATATGTAATATCCGGTCTCATGCATACCATGACATACATTAAACTTCCTACAACTGAAGCATATGGTACCTTGCACATTCTGTCTTCCTCCTCTTGTGTCTTTGGACACATCTCCTTAGTCAATTTCAAATGACTAGGCAAAGGTGTGCTGAAAGCTTTTGCATTCTCCGTGTGGAATCTCTGCAACACCTTTTCAACATAACTAGCCTAAGATAGAGTCAATTTTCTATTCTTCCTATCTCTACAAATTCTCATGCCAAGGATTTTTTTTGTTGCCCCCAAATCCTTCATAGCAAATGAATTTGCTAACTATTGTTTTAGCTCACTTATGTGATCCATGTTAGACCCTGCTACAAGCATGTCATGAGGAACCACTAGAACATTAATATCTAGAGTATCATCCAGCACCACAAAATCCTTTTTTTTCTTCTCATGTTGCTGCAACTGATCTTTGTACAACACTTTCTCATTGAATACAACATCCCTGCTTCTCATAATTTTCAGATTTTCAACATCCCAAAGCCTATACCCAAATTCATCAATGCCATATCCAATGAAGATACACTTTTTTGATTTTGCATCTAGCTTGGTTCTATTTTTAGATTCTACATGTGCAAATGCTTCACATCTGAAGGTTTTGAGAAAAGAATAACTCACCTTCTTACCTTTCCATGCTTCCTTTGGAATACCACAACCCAAGGGAACTAAGTGTTGATGGTGTTTTAATGAAAACAAACAACAAGAATGCATATATTTCAATCTCTCTCTTGAAAGAGTTATTTCCAACAAAAACAAAATTCTTCTGTTATATTTGCAATCAATGATGATTTCAAATCCTCTAACCGGATAATAAAGAAATAGCAAAAGATAAGGGTGCAAGGAGATAATAAGATCTAAACTATTCCTAGAATGAGCAATGCAAATGACAGATATCTGGAATGGACCAATCTCAAATAACCAATTCTTGCTTAACCCACAATGCAATATCACAAGAACGGTGCAATCTTCTAAGGTATATAGATTTTCAAATCATAGACATTCATCCACAATCGAACTTAAGCACATGTAAATATATGGTCCAGGTTGACTTCACCAGCCTACTACAATCAGATAGTTACTGGGAGTATAGACCAGAGATTGCTACAAACACTCCAAATATAAAATCATAAACATCATTCACCGCACTAATCTAATTCTTAACACTGAACCCTAAATCCTTAAGCAATTTGAAAGATAAAACAATAGGAACCATGCAAGATGAAATAACACAAGAGATTGCACCAGGAAAACCACAATGTCTTCAATTGTATTAGATTACCAAAATGCTGCAACAATTCCACTATTCTGTTACAATATTTGCTTCAAAAAATTAACAAAATGCTCTAACTCTTACTTGTCTCTATTATCTCTTCTCTATTTTCTTATGTCTAATCCTCCTTTACAATGAGGCAGGAATTCCCTTTATAGCCAATTCTCAAGACATGTCGGCCCAGCCAAACATTTACAAAAAAGATCAACCGCACAAAACAAGTCGGCCTTAGGAATTCAAAAATAAGGCACACATTAAATGCCACATATCATCAAGGTCGGCCTAGACACAGTCCTTAATGTAGTCTGGTTCAATACATGCCCTATAATAATAGGGAAGCACAAATCTCAAGACAAGCATTAAATACCATGTCCCTTATCCTTGTTCTGATCTCGAACCCTGAAAAATAACTTATCCAGCTCAGCAATAGGTGGCAAAGGCAAAACCTTAAGTCTGCATTTAATGGAGTCAATCTCCTCCTTTGACTGCTTAACAGTCTTATTCCAATCATCCTTATGTGTTTGATATTTATCCATTTACTGCCAAGTATGTTGTTGCGTCATCCAACTGGTGCCCTGTTATAACATTCTCGGAGTCTGGAGCATAAACATCATGCCACCATTCCTTCAGTTGTTCCAGACTCAGGTACTTAGGAGCTATCTTTCTCCTGCCAGTCATAACTTCAAAAAATGTAATGCAACCCTCATATACTCCAGTAAGATGACCATCCATCTATTTCTTTCACTTATGTATCTTCTTCATGGCCTTCTGCCGAATTTGTAGAGCCTCAAACCATTCCCAAGGTTCATTTAATCTGGAGGAAGAAAGAATCCCATCTGTAACCAATTGATCTTTACCATATTCTATGATGACCCTGGATTTCTGCAGTAGAAGGTCAATATCCTCCTTGTCCTGGGATAGCACATGCTCCAATAACTCCTTGGCTTGGACCGCATCCTTCCCAACTGAAAGGATATCCTTGATTGCACTATCTCCTCTTGCATGCACATCCTTCAACCAATCCGTTGTAGTTTGGGCAGAGGCCTTCATCTTTTCAATTTCGGAGATAGTCTCCTTGGGTAGAAAACTAGGAGTGGTAGAAGAAGATGGGTGAAGGGACTGCAGAGGCTTCATTACATCCTCCAAGCACTTCCTAAGCCTTTCATTTTATTTTCTAAGCTCATGCTTGGTCTGAGCTTCCTTTCTTAACCTCCCAATGATTACCACACTGGAGCCTTCATATTCATCAATGTCCTGTTCCATGGAGGCCGGCCCAAGATTAATGGTCTGCACATTGTAATCTTCACCAGTGACATCTTCTCTTGCCTTGTCTGCAGCAGGAGTGGCAATGTGAATGACCCTCTTGTTTAGTTCATCTCTCTCCATCTTTGAAACCACTTTAGCTGCCTTTTTTTTCTTTCCTTTTCCAATTTTGGATAGCATCTCATCCCAATCCAAAGGAGTGTCCTCAACAACTACCTGCTTCTTTCTGGTGATCTCTTTCTCAAGACAATTCGGGACAGCAGGCTCTACCCGGATTTCCTCTGTTCTTCCTTCTTCCTATTGCTTTTTTAGTGTTTCATCCTCTTTCTTTTCAGGAGATTGCTCACCTTGATCATCTACTTCAACTTCCTCTTCTTGAATCGGTGATGGAGTTCTAACAGGGATATCCTCCTTTTCAGGTGATTCGTGTCCTCTACTGCTTGCCAGAGAATCTTCATATTGCACCAATGGAGAAGTATGCCTTTCTTCTTCTTCAACTCCAAGCTCGGTTGCCTCACCAAAGAGCTCTCCCTCCTTGAAAGGTTCCACCTCCCCACTAGTCTCATGTTCCTCAAGGGTCTCTTGCTCATGCACGCTTGGTGGAGGAGAAGCAACCTTAGCTGGCTTCCTGACTGGTGATTTTGGCGGAGGATCCATCTTTTGCACAGTGTCTTTTGGAGAGGGGGTCCTAGATTTCCTCATATAAACTTTGGTCTTCTCTCCTGAACTCTCCACATCAACAATTAGAGGCTCATCTTTTGATGTATCCTAAACCTTCTTCTTTGAACTCCTCACTGTTCTGGTCTTCTCTGGTGGTGGAGGAACATCATCTTCTTCTGCTTTTTCCAACCCTTCCTCATCAGAGGACTTTCCTATCTTCAAAGCTCTACTTCTTTTCTTTCCCTTAGGCTTCCTTTTTGATTTTGGCTCACTTTCCTTAGGGCCCCTAATCTTTATCTTGAAAGGTGCGCTCTTTTTGGTTTTCCCTTTGGGCTCATCATCCCTGGATTCTTCTGAAATAGACATTGGGTTGAGATTTCCCATTAAATTGAAGGTACAGGCCACCTTCTCACTTTCCAGCTCCCAAACCTTATGCTTCAACCAAGAAGTGGTAAATTTCATAACCAAGGCCATTAGGTCCTCCAACTTTGTAATCTCCTCCACATTCCAATCAATTTCTCTGATTGACCTATCCTTAATAGCTTCATAGGCATGATTTTGCACTAGGTTTCCATCATCCTCCAGTTGGTCCGAGATTAGCTTGACATTGTATTGTCTGATCACATCAACAGGGAGCCTAGAGTACCTCTTCTTTCTTGCTTCAAGATCATCTTTGATGTTGGCCCAATAGTCCTCTAGGTCATCTTTATGACAGTATTCCTTGGTGGCCTTCTTCTGTGCCTCCCCGGTGATATCAAAGTTTGTTCTCTTGGAGTGGAAGGAGAGACCATATGCTTCCAATTAATCTCCTGTGGTGTGTGCTGATTAAATGGAAGGGTACACTTCTGCTACGCCAATTCCAAGAGGGAAATCCCCACCAAAACCTGTTTTATGCTTCTCCTTTTTGACTATGGCATCAAACTCACATATTTGCCTCACAATCTCCAATAACACAATGTGATCAGTAGGATACCGAGGTAACCTATATGGAGCAGCCGGGCATCCATCAATTCTAATGTAGGTGAAGGTGGGAAATTGAATGAACCAGGCCCCATAATTCTTTATCAACCCTTTTGCTCCATCTGACAGTCTCACATGCTCGGCATTCTGAAGCATCCTAGTGATATGCATTGTGAATGCATCGTTAGCCCTTCTGTAGTCCTTGTGTCCTAGGTGCAACTCCGGGTATACCTCATAAACTATGTCCTGTCCGAATGTCCCTTGTGGATTCAAACCCCTGTATGGGTAGAATCTGGCTAGTACATACACCACATAAGAGGACATGGTGAACCTCTTGGTCTCCAGGACATCTCTCAGCTGCTTGTCAATTATGGTGCTGATAAGCCCTGCCCAATGGTAGTTGGTTCCCTGTTCAATCTTGGTGATCACATGGACCATCCAACTCTCCAATACTCCAGCACTCTTCAATCCTGCCACCCTACTTAGAAATGTTATGGCATCATAGATATCTGATCTGAATTTGATCCTATGCAATTGCTTGGGCAGTTTAGAGTGATGTGATTTTGGCTTTTCCAACCAAGCATTGATCATCTGTTGAGCCTTGGTTGGCTCATTCTCATAATATGTCCTGGCCATGTCCATGTTTAAAGCACACACAGAAGGTAGATCCGGCATGTCAAAGGCTTGAGCAATAGAGACAGGACTGAAATTAGCCAAGACTCTCCCTTCAGTACTGACAACCCTTTGTGTATCAAAATCATACTGTCGGGCACACTCTAAAATCAACTCATAGCATTGGATTGCAGGAGGAAACCCCACCACATGCACCAGTCCGGACTTCATCATTCCATTCCTTAGGACTGACAGATTCTTCTCAGTTGTCCTCTGTTTAAACCCTTTGTATCTCCAAGCTCCAACATTAGTATCAGACACCTCAGACCATATGGAAGATATCTTGCTTTCAGGAAGCTGACTCTTAGTATCTAACCTTAATCTTTCTGCTTCTGAGATGGATGACCCCTCCGTGTCACCTTTGGACTTTCCTGCTGTAGCCTTGCTTGATTCAGCCTGCACTTACAAGAAATCGTCATAAGTATCAACTATCATTCATATTCTGACCAAAAGATTAGCATAAATCATATAAAGCAATTAGAAACTATCACAAATGCCAATCTTTGAAAATCCAGAAAAATAAAGCAGTCCGGGAAAACACTGAAAATCAGGAAAATCCAGTCGGGGCAGAATTTTAGAGAAATCCGACCCAGACGGATTCCTGTTGCCAAGACATCACCGGCCAAATAAATCGTTAGTATGGACCAAATATTATGAGATAATCATGAAATTCATTTATTGGCAACAAGAAATTGGCATTAAGTATTGACTGCATAAATCCTATCTTCAGAAAATCGAAAGAAATAAAACCAGATAGGAAAACCAGAAAAATCCGGATGGGACGGATTTCTCTGAAAGCTTGAAGAACTCTGGAAATCGCTACATTCCGCGGAATTGGCCGAAACTGGGAAAATTTGGGTGTCCAGGAATTCTGCGAACACCCCAGAAACCCGATAAAAGACAACACGCGAACCAGCGACTGAACGATTATGTAAGATTCCTCACTTGGGTTCTAATGATTTCAAAGTCGACGCCAACCAACAAAATCCAGAATGTAAACGAATTCAAGCTCTCAAGGCTCTCAAATGACCACTCTCCATGAAAAAACAACAATGCCCTAAATTGATGACCAGACTTCCACCATGGAAAACAGTGTAAGCTCAAGGTTTAAAATACCATCCGCGAAAATTGATCCAAAGAACTCTGAATCCTCACAAGGCAGGGGTTAGTGTAATACAAGTGCAAGATTGGCAAATCATAACGAATCCATTATTCTGGGTCGAGCACCAAGAAAACCCTAACCTCGCATATGGAAAATTACGCACTAAGAGGGCAAACAATCTCACCCAGAACCTCTTCCAAACTAACACACCCGTCATCTAATGGATAAATACAAGCATACGTAGCGTGGGTGATGAGGTTTTCACGAAGAGATGGGTCCAACCCTAAAAGAAGAAAATCGTGACCAAACATGGGCCGACCCGAAATGATAATCATTCAACACAGAAAAAACTCAATCATCACACCAACAAATAAGAGGGGTCATCGATAACCTACCATGGGTTATCCCAGGTGAAACTCAAACTCGAGGAAGCAACCATGCAGCAAGCACGCCCAAGCAATGAAAACCTTAATCAGCACTCCAGACAATCCACACACAAGCGGCTCAAGATCAATACTCAAAGCTCGAATGGAGGAAGTACTCAGACGCCAAGGCAGCAAACAAGTGAACGATGAATTTAAAATGACGCCTAAAAGACTTTAAATCCATCCCCATACTCGTTTGGGAAAAGGTACTATAAGCATGAAAGAGCGACAAGACGCGTCTGACAAATCCGGAAACCCAAGCTTAGGACGAAATTTTGGGAAATCCCAAGATACGCAAAAAATCCGGATGAACACGAATTCTGCGGAAATAGCAAGAACCGGGATTTTAATGAAGTTTGAGAATTTAGCACAGTCCGGGAAAATCCGCCAGAACCGGAAAATCCCGATGTCAAGCAGAAACCTGGATTTGGAGGATTAAGCAATGAACAGACAACAAACCAGAACCCAGAGAATCCGCCTGAGCTAGAAAATCCCGGATTCAGGTCAAAACCCGGATTGTCACTAAAAGCCAATTTTAACCACTTCAAGCCCAAGGGCAAGACCAAGACTGCCAAGACCAACATCTTAAGACCCTAAAAGACAAATCTCATAAACCCAAAGGTCAAAAGACATTAAAAAAAAGAGGGTCCCTACTCCAAGTGGCGTGTGTGCAAAACGCACAACACTAAGGACCTCTATTAATTAAATATACAATGGTATTGACAACCTCTTCCCACATGTTTAAAGGCAGCCCAACATGCAATCTCATGCTCCTTGCACGCTCCATTATATTCCTATTCATGCACTCAACCACGCCATTTTCTTATGGAGTCCCTGGAACCATTTTCTGCCTACGAATTCCATTAAAGGAACAATAATCCTCAAATTCTTTGCTGCAATACTCACCACCATTATCAGATCTGATACATTTTAATCTTTTACATGTCTCATTCTCAACCAAGCTTCTCCATTTCTTAAATGTTTCAAATACATCAGATTTATGCTTAAGGAAATAAATCCAAACCTTCCTAGTTGCATCATCTATGAATGTAACATAATACCGAGAGCCACCGAGAGAAGATACAAGATCTGGTACCTATACATTTGTATGCACAAGCTCCAACTTTTCATCTTTCTTTTGCTTCCCATCCTTGAGAAAACTAACTCTTTTGTTTTTCATACACACAACTTTCACAAAAATCCATATTAATGCATTTCAAACCTAGTAAAACTTTCTTAGAATGAAGTACCTTCATACCTTTTTCACTCATATGCCCAAGTCTGTTATGCCACAGTGTTGTCTCAAAACCTGCAACAACTGTTTTAGTCTCTTCCTACGAACCCGCAACAAATGTTCCTGAACTTGTTTGGGTTTTCTCTACAATAACTAAAGTAGAAGGAACAATATGACCTGTACAAAGATATAAGGTTCCTACTTTCACACCTTTTGCTACTACTAAGGCACCTTTTGAAACCTTCCAGTTTTTATCATTAAAAGTAACTATGCAACCTTCACCTAGTTGCCCTGCTGAAATTAAATTTCTACTTGGCCTTGAAACATGTCTTACCTCTTGTAGTAGCCAATGATTCTCATTCTACAACTTAATCTTAATTCTTCCCTTTCCAACAATCTGACAAGGTTCGTTATCTCCCAAATAAACTAGCCTAAAATCCCCTTAGACATAATCAAGAAAATAACTTCTATGAGTTGTAGCATGAAATGAGGCCCCTAAATCTAAAATCCAAAATCATCAGCATTATTAAGAGAAAGAATCAAAGCATCCCCATTAGATTTGTTATTTACCACATTTGCCTCTTTACTTCCTTCCTTTTTGTCTCCTTTATTTTTTTGAGACCAACAATCTTTCTTTAAATGACTTGGTTTACCACAATACCAACAATCCTTCTTGTCTCTAGATTGGGATCTTTTGTCCTTTGATTTTCCTCGTGACTTCCCACGCCTTCCAAAATTGTTTCCTGTCTCCTTTGTTATGCCCCTGCTTTTTGCATTCAAAACACTTCCTGATGTGGATGTTCCACCTAAGCTTTTCCTACAAATTTCCTCACTCAAAATAACACCAACATCATCAAATTTCAATGTATTTGAACTAGAAACAGTTACCAAGCTATTCCAGCTTTCAAGCAAAGAACACATAATCAAAAGAGCCCTAACTTCTTAATCAAAGTTTACATTTACAAAAGTTAATTGACTGGTAACCGTATTAAACTCATTTAAATGATCAACAACTGACCCACCTTCTACCATTTTCATATTAAATAAATGCTTCATAAGAAATACCTTATTTGAAGCGAAAGGCTTTTCATATAACTTTGTCAGGGTTTTCATCAACTCTTGAGTTGTCTTTGCTGTTGTAATATTGAATGCCACCGATTGTGCCAGGTATAAACAAATGGCTCCTAGTGTCTTTCTATCCAGAAGATTCCATTCCTCATCACTCATTGTTGTCAGTTTCTTGGTTATTCCTTCCAACGGCCTCCATAAATCTTTCTGATAGAGATAATCCTCCATCTGCATCTTCCATAACTGATAGTTATGCCCATTGAATTTATCTACCTTCAATTTACCCTCATCCACCATTTCTCCCACTTAACCATGAGACTTTCCTACAGACGATAATCGAATGCAACCCGCTCTAATACCACTTGTTAGGAATTGCATGTAGAAAATATCAATTAAGTGAAAATAAAGATTAAACAGAGGAATGAAAAACACATAAATAATAACAGCGAGAGACAATATTTAACGTGGTTCACCCAAACTCAGGCTACATCCACCAATAGAGAGTTTGTTATTATCATCCAGTAAATAGAACCGATTACAACTAGTAATCCTTGCAACTCAATACTACTGCAAATGCTACAATACGATGTCAATGGAAACCCTAACCCTTAGCCTTTTATCAAGACTTATGTTCGTTACAATAGAAAAATTAACTCTCGACGCCTTTATAAAATAATAAAAATCGTGAGAGGTTTTGGGGGCGCTACCCCCGAGCCCCCACTAAATAATTTGGGGGGAAATTGCATCAATAAAAGTGGGGAAATTTTAACCTCTAAGTCTGATTAGGCTCCATATACCAACAAGGACTTCTTTTCTCTCATCAAAATTCATTCAAAACATTCTAAATTTAGAAAAATTTAAATTATTTTTCCAATGAAAAACCATGAATCACCCAAATTCACCATTGTTGAATGTTGAAAGTTTATTTTTTTTCAAAAATTAAAAAAATATCTTTTTGGTTCATACATGCACAACATCATTATTTTGCACTCAATTTTAGATTTCTCAATTTCTTAAAAAAATTACCATAGTAATGACCTAAAAATGAGAATTATAAATTTTCCCAAACAATAATTATCACCTATAAATATCCAATGAATTCAAGACTTAAAAACATGCCACATGCTACCACTAATTTGGGCGTGACATCCATGAATTGAAAGAATTAAAAATGCAAGAGGATATCAAAATTGCCTTCAATTTGAGACACACCAAATTGCCAATTTTTATGTAATGAATTTATTTTTGAGAAGCAAATTGACATAAAAGCCAAACACACCTTCAATGCATTCAATTTTCAATCTAATCCATGTCCAAAAGCTCCTTCAATCAATCAATTTTTCCATTTTCAAATTGAGAGGGAGAAGGTTTTGAAAGCAATTTTTGTTTTTTTTTTTAAAGAATGAATGGAAAATGCCTTCCCTTTTCCTTTTTACCTTTTTTATTTCCTTTTCTCTAAATTAGCATTGATATCAAATTACTTAATACTCAATTCCTTTTCTTAATTAAAAAATGGATAATAAAATTTAACTTTCAAATAAGGAATATTCTAAATTAAAAAAAACATATATTTTCCAAATGTAACTAGATAACAATTCCTTGTTTTCTTTTCTAGTCTATCAATTTGCAAAATACATCAGACATCATTAACATGTAACAAACCAACCTTCAAACATAATAAAAATACACTATTAAAATATGCAATCAAAATGCAATCATGCAATTATAAGCTTGTTTGAAGTTGGTCAAGGGAGTAGAAAATGTTACACTTTGCGTCCAATGGAGGAATGTAATGCTTATGCAGATTCCGGAGGCAAGAATCCTGTTAGGATGGAAGTGTGCCACGCTAGTGTCCCAGGCATAAATTCCTCCACCAAAACACAAATGAGTTGCCAAGTGGACAGGGAAAGGTGGTAGGTGTATGGATTGCATCATTGAATTTCATTCTCTAAGGTAGGGGGTAATGTAAATGTGGAATTTTCCTAGGGGTGCAAATTCATGCCATTATAGATGTAAAAGAGGATGTACTTTCAACTCTAAAATTAACTTTCTTAATTGCTTCACATTCCTCCAATGTTTTAGATTTTTATCACTTTTCTTGATATGATGTTAAAGTATATATCACTTGAATAAAATTGGTTATTTCAACAATTCATAATTATTATAATCAAATAAAAAATAAAAATAATCATTCAAATTATCAAAACAATTTAAAAACATACAATTTTTTTAATCTTCTATGTCCATAAAACAAGAAAACTGTGATATATTTGTCAAACGATGATTGAAATTTCTCAAAATTACAAAAAGTGTGTTTCTTTGTTAGTGTAAGCATAGTTTGCAAGGTAAAGTAGAGCATGTGGGTCCAAACTCATGGCATGCACATGCTTTTTGACAGTTCACTATTTTTTACCTACAAAAATGCACTCATGTTATAACGTGAGCACATTTACACTATGTGTTGCCTTAGATATTTTCAGCCCTTAAGGTTAGATTTTCCTTGGGCATCCAACCTAAAGGTTGGAATTCATTGTCAATGCCCAAAGACATATTTTTTTATAAAATATAGAAAAACACTTAAATATCAAGTATGCTCTCCATCAGGATTGCACATCTTTTAGTGTGGATGTGAAAAATGTCACAATAATGTCAAGCTCTCTTTTACCTTTCTAATCATATCCTTTTTCTATATTTCCAATACGTTAAGATTTTGATATTAAATTTTTATTGTTAGTGTCTTCTTTTTTTCCAAAAACCTATGTGTAGTATTTAGTGTCATTTTTATCCATTCATCTAAATTTGAAACAAATGGCATTTTTACATTCTAAACTTTATTCTATACACATTCAAAAAGAAATACCATGATTTTTATTAGCTTTCAAAATACTTAGGGGGGAGTAAGCTCAATTTTTTTATTTTTAGGATGTGTCCATTTTGAAAATTAATAAAAAAATATATTGATTAAAATTTAATAGAAAAATTAGGCATAAATGACACGATGTTAGCTAATTTTCCTCTAGAGCAATTTTTGAAATACTTAAAAAAATCAACATTCTAGGGGGAGCACACCAGATGGTGTGTTATATTTTTCTAACAAAAAAAACACATTGTGTACTCCCCATAATTCAACCTCTTAATCTTCACTATTTTAAAAAATTTAGTAGTTTAGAAAGTAGATTTTGAGCACTACGACTCTTTTTCTTGTTACATCTCTAAATTTTTAGTGTGACTATCTTAAATTTACCATCCAAGATCATTTGTAATTGATTTTAGAAAAAAGTGGCCACATTTGACCCCATTTTGGCTCTCATTTCCATGTTGCATACCCCTCTGAAATCTAGTTTGGATCCTTACATCCCAAAATCAATCATCCCTATTCCCTCATCTAAACACCCATCAAGGTGTGTGCCAATGTTGGTCTTGGAAATATTTCCCTCATAATTCCACCATCCCATCCTTTTTTCCATACATTTTTCCATGCAAGTCCACCAATTACCCAACATAGCCACATCATCATATGTTTTTCCTCCATGCCTTTGCATAATCCACGTATCCTCCCTCCACTCTACCATTTACATCAGTAGAATCCTCCATCATCCCAACTTTGATGACACCATGCCTATTCTTTTAAAAATATCACCTAGCACTCAAAAAAGGTTCTCACCAACATTCATTGGTCATTCCAAATGGGATCCTATCACCTTAGTATAGAAATAGATGCTTGATTTCCACTCACATCCACCATTCACTATCTTCCCTTGGAATTCACTTGTCATTTATCCAAATCATCATCCCCCCTTGTTATCCATATTTTTCCATCCTATCCTTAAAATTCAAAATGAAAAATCAAACTAGAAAACGAAGTAAAGAGAAATAATCAATCCAATAGTGAAAACCTAGTAAATAGGCACCTTGAGAAAATATCATGATGAAAACTTGGAAAATAGGTGTCATGTATAAATCCCCCCATTCATTTGCACTCTATACTTGGGGCAAGTTTCATCTACTTCATTCTATCTCCCTCATCCCATCTACGCATCCACTATATCCATGTCTACCATCATTCCCCACCCTTTCCAATCCCTCCACTCTTCTTTGATCTTGATAAGGATAGGAGTAACATCAACAAATGCTTTAGAAAATACACACTTCACTTTATTTGTAATCCTTCATATCCTCCATCCATAAATATTTTACTACCTTTAACCATCAAGTTATCCCCTCACTTTCCCACACCCTCCCCTACCATTTCCCATAAATTTAGTAGACTTTCCCACAATGGTTTCAACATATTTACCACCAATTAGTGAAGTTATTCCACCCTCCCTCCCTTCTTATACTTCTATCATATCCATCCATGATATTAATAATCTTTATAATCATGCTTACTCTAAATTTCCCATCTAAATTCCCTCTATCCACTCTCCTTTTATCCTCAATCCTCTATCGAATGATCCTCCCATCCCCTATTTCATAAGTGACTAACACACTCTTTCTTCAGCTAAAATATGAGCATCCTCGTGCCTCATCACACATGGAATATCTAGAGTGGGAATTCTATTCCTTAATAAATTAGTCCTCAGATATCACTTATGAACCCCTCCCTCCATATGTTTATACTCACTATCGACATCCAATTATCTCCCCTCATCCTCTTATCCTCTATTCCCTTATCCTTTGACTTGGATTTTTTATTTTCATTGGTATCAAGATACACACTACCTCTATGCAATCCAATGCAATCCCTCAATAGTCCAATGCTCCTATAAATCCATATATCTTGGTAAAATCATAATCCACATGCTTCACACTATACAAACCAAGAAAATCATCCAATCACATCCATTAGAATTTTTCCTAGCCTCATTACAAGCCTTGAACAAAATCATCATCATCATTATGATATATCCTTCCCAATCTTTGTGTTATTCTTAGGATATATCATTCTCATATCAACAATACTCTTTGCCTTCAATCAATCAATCTTGGCTTTTCAACTTGACCAAGGCAACACTATTTTTGTCTTTGAATTATTTTGTGAATATGCTATTGCTTGTGTGTGTGCATTATCTTTTTATGTTGCATCTATAATGGTTTTTACAACCTACCTACCACAATAGTATTATGGTCTTCCATATCATGGTGTTATACAACATGATTTTTTTTGTAACTTAATTTTATTATGCATGGGACATATCATCACCTTATTATTTTGTACTTTAGTGCATAATGTACAATATAATATCAAATAAACAATGCTCAAGCCAATTTAGAATAGCTAGTCATGGTCTTTCATCGCCATCCCCTCCATCCTATCTATCTTATCCATAATCCCTCCATCCTCTTTATCACCCATCCGTTCACCTCTTCTATTTATCTTACATCTTTCAATCCATTTTGAGAGCACACATGTATTCTCCAAAAATTTCCTAACCTCTAAAGAGGGAATCATCATCCCAATCATCATTCCTCATCACTCCTACTTTGAATGATTGCGGTATCTTCCCTAATCCAATCAATTATATTCCTTTTTAAAATGATGCTACTTCATAACACTATCTCAAAGAGGGGAAAAATGTAAACAACTAAAATTAACACATCATCATTTCAACTAATAACTTGATCATTTCTTCTAAAATTGATTGAATAGATCCATTTTATTTGATTAATTATAATGTTTATTCCTTTTTCATTAAATAATATTTTATTATTTAGTTAATACAATCACTATTCATCACTATTCACCAAACCCTATTCCTAGCAATAATTCATTAATAATCCTTTTTCTATTGTCCACCTTATGTAAATAAATACAAATATTTATTTACCTAAGTCTCCCATCATCATCCCAAAAGTTAAATAAATATACTTATTATTTAATTGTATATTTTATCCACTTTTCATTAAGTGGGCTTAAACTAATTAACCCATTAATTCCTTGCTTGCACATTCCTAACCTTGGTCAAACTCCCTCAAATCATGCACATCCTCCAAAATTGTACATAGGCATAGGTAGCTATGTACACAAGGTATTGATCTTTGTACATGTGATAGGGTCCTTGGTACATGTCACATGGGATAATGACTTACTTATATTCACAAGGTACTCCATAGTACACCTTTTCATCTCATCCATCCACTTTCTCCAAAGGAATACTCAACCATTAATTCCCCTTGAACCTTGGACCCCTTCATCCTCATCAACCAAGTGAAGACACTTGCCCTCTCCTCATAAACCCAATCCTCTCAACCAATTTGAGCCCTTGATCCCTCAAATTGATCATAGCCATCTAATCCCTCATCCAAAAATCTATAAATTGGATGCAACCTAAACCATTCTCATCTTGCCTCCTTATGTAATGTTATGTTGTTGGTAACCTGGCATTCACATATCACCATCTTGGAGCATAATCAACATAGCTTGGTATTGTAAGGGTTGGTATTGCTGATCTATTTGTATATTTTCATCAATGTTTTTAACTAACACTTATGATTAATTGGAGTGTTGCATACATTGTGAGTAGGATAGGTTAACTGAGTTTAACTAGTTCTTGTACGCTCCAATTTTTATGTACACAATATCATTTGGATTTTCTTGAACCTCAACCTCGCTTCCATGTCAGTAGCTTACTAAATGCACCAACTTGACTTATCTTGACATCAATGACAACAATTTTAGTGGCCTCATTCCTAATAATCTTAGCAGCCTTTCCAAGGTGAAAACTTAAGTACTCTCTTCCAATAACCCTAAAATTATTCCTAAAGTATTGAAGACACTCTCCAAGCTATTAAAATTTACAATCAATCAGAATGGATTGAAGAGAAATATACCTAATAAGCTATAATCTATCGTAAAAAATTACTTCCCATCTAAACTTTCTAAATCAAATTGTTTAGCATCATAGTATGGATTTTGGGTAGCAGTGATATCTTTTCATAAAACCAAAGTCAATGAAGGATGATCAAGCTATTATAAGCACATTTGCAAGAATGAGACCCCTAACATTACAAGAATAAAATTCCAATTCATAAAACTAAATTGGATGTATTTATTTGAGCTCAATATGGATAACCAATTTATTATTTGAAAGCTTGAGATCAATGAGCCTCTTAACATTTTCAAAGAAATGGAGAACGATTTAGCCTTCTAAATTATTGTTAGATAAATTAATTCTATAAATTTGACTCAAACTTCCAAGAGGAGTGGTAATTCTTCCATTAAGGTAATTGTTTTCTAGATGGACCACTGTCAAAGTGGAAATCGCACCCAATCTACAAGGGTAAATTGCCGCTCAATTGATTATGAGAGAACCTTAAATAAATTAATGATAGAATCAGACAAAGAGAAACTAGAATTCTATTTAATGAGATGGATTGAAGATCAAGTTATTGAAAAACATCAAAGTTGCATGGTAAACTTCTTGTAACACTAGAATCTAAGAGAGAAAATATAGTAAGTTGGGGCAATGATTTGTATGATAATATTTGACTTATATTTCTAATCATTGTGTTGTAAGTCAACATAAACTCTTTAAAATGAGGCAAATGAGAAACTTAAGAGAAATGGACATTAAAGATTAGATAATATTGATCAAAATAAATGAAGACTAAAGTAGTCATATTTCCCAATCATAATGGCACTATGGAATTAAAATGGTTTAAAACTAAATTAAAAATAGGAGAGAAAGGTGAGGTTTTGTAAAGCATTGGGGATGTGACCAGACAATGATAATAGTTGAGGTTGAAGTGGTGGAGATTATGGGGCCAAGACAAGTGGAGCTTCCACTTGCTCCCTGTTATATTCAGGTCTAACCCTTAAAGTGAAAATTGCCTTTAACAGCAGCATATTCTTTGTCCACTGCAATCTATGTACAGGTCCACAATAAAAACCCAAAAAAAAAGCATATTCAAACTCCATGAGATGCCAAGCCTGCAGATCTAAATTCGTGAAAGCTCTAGTCTTTGCTACTGCAAGTTGACCTTCTAGAAACCCGAGATGCCATGATACTGTAAGAATCATGAGAAGTAGTTGAGAATTTAATATGGCATCACTGATTGGAATCATCATAAAATCTAGGGAATATAACACAAACAAGATTATCTTACAGATGTAAAGCTCATTTTTAAAAACTCCAATTTAAAAAAGTGTTGGTAGAGTGATGGTTATAAGAACTTCCAAATCCCCGACATGGGTGTAAATTCATATTGATAGTTTGGATAGTTCAGAAGCCTTGCGATATGTCGATGCTTGAGCTAAATTTAATGAGGTTCTTAAATCAAGTACAAGGATTTTAGGAATTTGTTCATTCTATATTACAAGGACATTTTCATGGGATCCATTCTATTATTTGTTGAATTCAAATGACCATGTTTCTGTTTGAAGGCCAATCGGTTAACTGTCTGCTATTTTCAGAGATTTTAATGGAGAAATGTTTGTTCTTATTCTGAATATGACCACATTGGGTACCATCATGGATGATCCTCCTAGTAGGAGGAATGCAATGCCCATTATTGTTGGTAGGCATGGTTCTCATTTGGCTTCTGGAGAGCTGAATCAGGAGGCAAGAATCATTTGTTATCCTACTAGAATTGGAGGTAGTATCAAGGTACCTACTGTCACACCCAGTGGCATCAAAGATAAGGAACAAGGGCAGTCTTCTAAACTAATGCTCTTCTTGAAATGTCTGTGGTTTCCCATTTTGAAATTAATGGATACAGGGCTTTCAGATCTCTGTCCATTAAAGTCAATAGACATACTAAACATGCTAGGGAAGGATTAGCATAGGTATTCTTGGATTAGAATATATTGAATAAGATAAAGAATTAACATATGAGTAAGGGCTCCAGGCAAATTCACCGTCAACAAATTCATCGTCAACAATTCATCGCCGTGACAAATTCATCCTGTGAAAAATTCACCACCAGCATTTTGTTGATGGTGAATTGTTGACGATGAATTTTCCTAGAACCATGAACAAAGAAGAAAATTTGTTTTTTTAATTAGAGATTGATTTAAAAAACATGTCGTATAAAAAGCTTTTAGTATTAGTGGAGTGAATTGATAGTGTTAGTACAAGACTTACTAAGGAAAGTAAGTTTCAAAGTGTATGATGAGAGTTCTATTTTCCCTAGATGTAGGAGTTGCTGATCTGAATACTTTGGAAAGTGAAATGCAGTGTCTGCCAGGAAGAGTATGAACATGACAATGCATTTGACTAGCACAAATGCCAAGAAAATTGTAATCTTTGAGCATTATGGCGATCGATTATAACACAGGATACAAAAAATTTCAACAAGCATTTATGGTTAGTGGAAGAAATTTGTCAATTTCTTCAAGGCCCTAAAACTGAGCAAGATAGTATAGAAAAAACAAGAGATACCATCAGAGGCCAAAAAAAGATTGCTGTCCAATTGATAAGTTATACTCAAAGAGGTAATTTTTTTTTGGGATAGTTGCAACGTATGCATGATCATGTAATGGTTTTGCAATTATTGGATTCTAAGGCTTGCTTTATTGGAAGGAAGACCTTATTTATAGAGGTTCTTGAAACTAAAGAATCCTGGAGTCAGATCAAAAGATGATAGTGATTTGATTAATTCATTGAGAAGTTAAATTTTTTAACAAAGTTGAAATTAAGGTTGAAAGAACTAGTTCATTAAAATATTCAATAAAATGTTCTAGAATTCAGCACATAAACTCAATGTGTAAGAATTTTTCCATGAATTGTGCAACAACCAAACACTTATAAATATTTAGTGAAGACTTAATACTTTATTATATTTTAATGAGTTGAATATGTATGTCTATTATGGAAATTTATAATATTATTTCAAAGGTTTCATAAAGCCCTTAAAGAGGTGAATATAAGGCAGTTACTAGTTAGTTACCATGGAGGAAGGGCTATAATTGTAATCAATTTCAATGTAAAGGTTTTCTCCTAGAAATCTTTTTATTTCAGCATATTATAAAGAAGAAAATGAGTCTTTGGCTCTCATTATGAAATAAAATAGAGAATAGAAGTCGTTGGTCAATGAGGATGTATATTATATCTCTTTGTTGAATATTTTTTTAATATCAAATTTGCAAATGTTTCACTAGAGATTCTCTCTGTGTGGTGAATATAATCAGTTTCATTTTCTTCACAATGTAATAAGGATGTAAATTAGGTGATTTTATGATTTATACATTTGAAATCCTAGGTGAATCTCCCCTTTCTTATATCAGGTGACATTTCCTCATTTAAACCCTAGCTGCAATATCTTTTTTGAAACCACATATTTTATGGAAATAAATCTTTGTGTATGTTCTACTTTTTTTTGAAAATTATTCATCTTTTAGGAAAAACTAGTTTATTAGCCCCACCTTAGCCTTCTCTAGGGTTTTTTTATTTTGTTCTAGTTTTAGTTTCTTTATTTTTCCTACTTTTCAATTAAATGCATGTCATCGAAAAACTCAAAATCTATCTTACAAGGGAGTTGTCTCTCTCAAATGTAGATGAAAATTGTTAATCTAATAGTGATTTTTCCAACTATTGTAAATGTGATCGATGCCCATTGGACAAGCCAAGCTAGATTTTAGGGAAACATCACAATGATTTTTTTTTACCATGCTGCAAATCAATCTTAATTTTTGGCACCCTACACTTTTCAACTATGGTTTGGTATCATAATGCCTACAAAATTAAAAGCAATGTATAAAATTAGTAGTATCCAAATATATTGTACAATAATATTTTCAACTTGGGTCGATAAAAATACCTATCTTCCCTATTATTATATTTCTTGGAAATATTTGTAAAAATTAGAAATATAATAGACCACTTTGAGGGGTGACTTCCAATAATAAGATAATAATATATGAATTTAATATTGTATGATGTGATGATATAGGAGAGAGTAATCTTCCTTATTTATAGGCTAAACTATGTAGGGGCATACTATTATAATTGTAAAAAATGTAGGATCAAACAATGAACAAAGACACCTTTGACACAAGAGATTTGCAAAACAAATATTTGATATTCCTCAACAAGAAAAAACTTACAGAATGAAAAGCTTCCATGAATCTCAAGAGAGATAATACAATGAGAGTGAGTGCTTTATAGGATCAACCCTAGATGATTTTAAAGGGATTAGATCATGACAAGTGTCAACATCTCATGCAATGAGACAAAATGATCTAATAATAGATTAACTAATAAAATAATAAAAGCACTCCTCCTAAGTTTAGCTAATACATGATTACTCTAATACCCCCTTTAAGATGAACTTAAGGAGCAACAAAAAACCCTAAAAAAGGAATGCATGATGGGTCCCAACAAACAAGGCCTAGTGAAGTACCCATGTATAAATAATCTAATCTCTCACAACTAGAGAAAAAGAGGAAACCTCATGGGAAAAGTCCTCTCCAAAAGAGAGAAAGGAGAATGAAGGACTAAAAGGCCTCCAAAAAACAATGTGGAGGACTAAGAAGCCTCTAAACAAAACAATGTCCCAAAAAAGAGGAACATGAAGAACATTGTTGAAGTACGAAGAAGTTGTAGACAACTGTCAAATGATGATCATTATAGCACTAAATGAATAACCCCCTCTGAAACAAATGATGATCAAGATCAAGAAGACAAGAATTTGCATGAGTGCATTCAATGACACTACTTGAATTAGATGGAAAACAAAGGAAAACATCTAGAACTCAAACATACAATTGGCATAAGTACCAATAATCTGAAGAACACTGATCAAGTGAAAATGGAAGGTCACCTCTAGAAATAGGAATCCAAGAATTTCCATATGGTAAATGCTCCATCTCACCAAAATTCATGGGTAACTAGCCATTACATCCACTTAATACATGGGAACAAAAACTAGATACATAGCTCACTCCAATGTGAAACCAAGGAAGCATTAGCACTAATAGTAAAAACCCCCATAACGCTAACAAGGGGGAGCCAAGACAAATTCATTAAAATTGTGTGACACCAATAAGTGCATGTAGGAGAAACAAGAACGTCTAAACGTGCACAAAATAGTACCTACAAATAAAAAGGGTGTGCAAACTAAGGTACACACACATGAGGCAAGAGTCACATGGATTTGATGTTTTCATGGAAGGAACACTCCCGATAAAGGTGTGATGACAAAATAAAGGCACTCATAACCTACCCATGGCACTTTATATCATAGTGTGAGTACGAAAGGCACAAAAGATGTGTGAAATCCCCCAAAAAGTATACACCAGAATGACACTTTATCTCAGTGCATCTATTAAAGAGAAACTCACATGCAAAATATGTCCACAATGTTCAAATAAGATAGAAAGATTCAAATACATATAGAACAACTTAAAACAAGGCATCCCATGCAAACATAAAGTTTCTAGGAGCCAAAATGTCCAAATAATTCACTAGAGTGTGAAAACATAAATAAATAAATAAAGTGTACTTGGAGACAAACTTGAAAAAAAGCATAAATGGCTATAAAGAGCTCTGAAAGACCATTTGAACACCACTAGAATAATGCAAAAAAAAGAAAAAAATAGAGAAATGGGTCCAAAGTTACAAGCTTGGGAGTGAAGAACTCACATTTGAATTTGGTAGGTTATAAAATGTACCAACAATAAAAATTGAGAAAAACAACACCATTACATAGTACTCAAAACCAAAATTTAGACAATATCTCGTTTTTGATAACCAAGTGAAAATTTATGTCAATTTTCCTAATTCTTCATATTTTACAAAAAAAAAGAAAAATGTTTGGCCCCCAAGGGCTAGGTGTTGGTTGCCCATGCGACCCTGGGCAACAAATTTATTAGAAAATAATTTAAAAAATTGTTGGCCCCCATTGTTGGTTGAGCAACAAATGGATGGTCATGTCAACTGTTGGTGGTGTTGAAGCCATTGCCACCAATAGTTAGCCACCACTATGCAAGTTGATGGTCTACTGACTGCAGTGCTAGCACTAGTGGTTAGCTCCAAGCACTTTGTCTAGTGCTTAAAGTGTAATATTTTTTTGTGAAGTATGGCCTTTTGGGAGGTCGTATGCCCCCTAACAATTTTTTTCCTCAAAATCTCCTATAGCCAAAATTGGGTGAATTTTATATCAAAATTTGTCGAATTGGTCTTCTGAATGCAACAGAGAGGTCCTTTTTGTACCAAAATACACCTAAAAATTTCTCACCTTGAAAAATTCAAAAACAACAATAAAGATTCCAAATCTGAAGCCTATAACCCTAGTTGAAGAAAATGCTCAAAAAAATGAGAAGGGATTCACCAAATCCACACTCTGATTCCATATCAAAAATTTTGTACTATTTTTTTAGAATGTTCTCAATTTCCCTATTTGTTACTTCTACTTGTCCATTAGCTTGAGGGTGGTAAGGTGTAGACTTCATGTGTTTGATCTCATACTCTTGAACTAATTTTGTGATCAACTCTAATATAAATTGGGGTCCTTGGTCTATGACAATATCTCTTGGAACTCCATATCATGTAAATATGTCCTCATAGAGAAACTTTTCAACATTGCCATCCCTTGCAACTTGTAAAGCCTTAACTTCCACCCACTTTGTAAGGTAATTTGTACATACCTAGATATGTATTCCTTGTTGTTGGATATTGGTGATATTGGGCCAATGAAATCTAATCCCTATTTATCAAATGGTGCTATTGATAACTATGGTTGCAATAGTATTTCATCTTTTTTTGTTGGCCTTCTCATTCTCTAACACCTAGCATAGGGTTATAGGACATAATAACTTGGCCAAAATAACCCTAGACAAAATAACCCGTTCATAATAACCCAAGGACAAAATAACCCAGGGTCATAATAACCCATGGACATAATATCCCCTTAAGAATATAGAGAAAGGAAAACAAAATTTATAAATTACATGGGTTACTTTGTCCATGGGTTATTTTGACCATGGGCTATATTGTCCATGGGTTATTATGACCTTGGGTTATTTTTTCTTTGGGTTATTATGCCGAGGTTATTGTGTCCAGGGTTATTGTGGTCACGTTATTATGTCTCGATACCCTAGCATAGCCCCTAGTGTGCTTCATAGCATCATATGAAGAGTTATTCAATAATAGCTAGTGTTGAGAACCTTAAGAGTTGTCCTCTTTGTTGCAAAGTGTCCCCCATAGGGTTCATCATGGCATGCTCCGATAATTTCACTTCATCTTCTTTGATACATCTCCTCATAATGTTATATGGGCCTATGCAAAACAAGTATTCAACTATCTAGGAGTACAAAAATCTCTTGTGAACCAATTTCCTTTTTTATCTTAGGGAGAAATGAGGTGGTGTATGTCCTACTACTAGACAGTTGGTAATGTATGCAAACCAAGGTGTATGCAAAGATAAAGAAAATAGATGCTCATTTGGGAATGAATCATCAACATCTTCTTCTAATTTGGTTGATAGTTTGGATAGAAAGTTTGCTACTACATTTTCTTTGCCTAACTTGTCCACAATGGTAATGTCAAATTCTTGATAAGTCTACCACCAACCATTGGCTTGTTCATTAGATACCTGATTGTTGTATGGTCAGTGTGTGTGAATATTGGATATCCTATAATATAATGCCTGGATTTATTTATTGCATATACTAATGCCAACATCTCCTTCTCTATCACTGTCTAATTGAGTTCTACCCCTTGTATTTTTTTACTGATGTAATATATGGCATACTCCTTGTTGCCTTCATTTTTCCAAAGCACAACTCTTATAGCAAAATTAGAAGCATATGTAAGGATGTGGAAAGGTAAGGTTCAATCTCATCCTCTCAAGATATGCATTTCAAGGTTAATGTTGTCTTGAGTACTTCAAAAGAGTGTTGACAAGTAGTCAACTCAAATTCTACACCCTTAAATAGTAAAACAAATAGTGGAGTTGCAAGTTTACTAAAGTTTTGGATGAATCTCCTATAATATCCAGCATGTCCTAGGAAAATTCTAGCATTTTTTTTTTGAGGCATGGGGAGTGTTGATATAACTTTAGTTTTGTTGGGGTCCACTTGAATTCCTTTTGTTGACACAAAATGTCCCAATGTAATGCCCTTTATCATCATCATAAAGCACTTTTCCTGACTCAAGGATAATTTGTGTTCCTGACACCTTTTAAGCACCTTATCTATATTTCCAAGTGCTTCATCATATGTATTCCAATGTGTTGTGAAATCTTCCATATAAATCTCCATGGAATCATGTGCAAAATTTGAGAATATACTCTATACTACCTCTAGAAAGTGGTTGGTGCATTACATAGGCCAAATGGCAAGACAAAATAAGCATATGTGCTTCAAGGGCATGCAAATGTTGTCTTGACTTGTTCTTCTAGAGCAATCTTAATTTGGTTATAGCTTCTAAATCCATCTAGAAAGAAGTAATTTTTTCCTTGCTAATGAATCAAGCAATTGGTCAATGAAGGGGACTGGAAAGTGGTCCTTCCTAGTTGTAGCATTTAATTCTCAGTAGTCCACACATACTCTCCACTTTCCTCCTTTCTTTGGAATAATTACTAGAGGTGACACCCATTGACTGTTAGAGATAGGATATATAAAGCCTGCATCAAGCAATATTTTCAATTCTAATTTCACTGTCTCTGACTGTAGGGCTCATTCTCCTGTGTTGTTGCCTTATGGGTTTAAAACCATCATTGATGTAAATCCTATGCATGCACAATTATAGGTTTATTCCCTTGATGTCATGGTAATCCCATGAAAAGGTTGTTGCGTGTGCTTGCAGCACATTCATCGGTGAGGTTTGTTGTATATCAGTCAATTGGTTGTTAACATTCAGTGTTTTACCCAACATTATCTCTAAAGTCTTGGATGTTGTTTGTACTGATGATATGTCAAGTCTCGTTATGTTTGGGATATATTCACGTGGTAACAAATTGTGAATATTTGGGAAATTGACTTAAATGAACTGGAAGGGATGATATTTTGCAAATGATCCTGCAAACATGTCAAGCAGTCATGATGTTGCAAGTCCCTACCTATTCATTTTTCATGATGTTTACTATCAAGCCATCTTCATCTTGTTTTCTAACAAGGGATTGCATTCAATAGTCATCAAGGCTTGCAAAAGTACTAATCCTCCTCATCCAATGTAGGCCAAATGGTTTGTTCTAGGTCTACATATGGCTAGATTAGTGGATAGAGGACTAATTTCTTAGTCACATTTTCATTAGAGATAATCATATTCCCAAACCTACAACCTATGAATGCATTTGTTGTTGCTAACCATGGTCTTCTTAATATGAGGGGGTGGCCTGCAAGATTATCTTTTGGCTATAAGACCATAAAATCTATAGGGTACTCCCATGAACCCAATGTTATCACCAAGTCCTCAATGATACCCTCAGTTTTGACTGTGTACCTATCTGCCAACTGTAAAACAGTAAGAGTAGGTCTGAGTTCTATCAACTGTACTAACTTCATTGTCTCTTTAGTCATCACATTAATAAATACTCCCAAGTCAATTAAGGTGTTCTTTATGAGAGTGTCACTTATCTTTACATCCACTATAGGGCTCCTAGGGTCTACATACTTGGGAACATTTATGGTTCCCAACATAATGTTTGCAAGTTGTCCTAAGACATATACAGTATAAGAATCTTTTCTCTTTCTTCCTGGATTTTTAAGGCATAGTTATCTCATTGTTTTAGTATAGATAGGAACCTCCTTAATGGCTTGAATAAGGGGTATTTTGATACAAACATATTTAAGTTGTCCCAACAAGTCAACTTCAACTTATGTTTGATGCCTTTGAATTGCCAATCTTTTAGGGAATGGAGGCTTTGGACTTGGATTGGCTTGGTTAACTTGATTTTACTCAAGCTCCTTAGGTCAATTGTCCAAGGTCTTTATTGGGAATTCCTCATCAATCAATTCAGTAATTTTAGGAGATGAAGGCCCAACCAAAGTCTTCCCTGATCTAAGGTGGACATCACTCACCCCTACTCCATAAGTAGGGTATTGAACAAATTCATTAGTGTAGGCCTGTTGGACAAGATTTTTATTGGAGTTAAGTATAGGTTGGGCTAGTAGTTGAGGTGCTCTAAGTGGTTGTAGTGTTGGTTTTGTTGGATTTAGCATAATGGCTTGTTGTTGTGGCTGTAGGGGCTATTGATAATTCATGTTTTGGTTTTTTCATTGTTGGCCTCTTTCCCACTTAGCTTGCCATTGATTTTTTTTGGGGTGACCATTGATAATTATATCCTTGGTAAATTTTAGGTGGCCACATGCTTTGTTGTTGTTGGTTCCAATTGGATTGAGAATTTTTCCATTGCTAGTTTTGTGGATTAGCCCAAGGTTGAGGATTCCAAATAGAAAAATTTGCATTTTTACAAGGAAATGACATGTTATAATTCAAAGGATCTTGATACATACCTTATCTTGGCTATCATGTTTTCCTTTGAGCTATGTAGAATATTTTTTCATCTCTACCTTCCAATTAATGAAATATTGGTATCCCATGATTTCCCTCGGAGATACTTGCCACTTCTTGCACTTGCAATTAGCCTTCCTTTGCCCACAATGTGGTCAGTATTTACTAAGAGTTGCTTCTACCTCCTCTTGCTTCTTTTTGATATGGATGGTATCTAGTTGTGTATCTAGATGGCTAATAATATCCTCCATATTGGATAGAAGATTACTCAATTCAACTCTAGAGACTCCATTAAATGGTTTGTTGATCGAAGATGTCATGTCTCATCTAACCTTCTTTGTGAAAGACCTTGAATAGTTCTTACTTTCCTTGCATATCTCCCCAAATGGTTCTTGAGAGATATCTCTTGCCCCAATAAGGTTAACTACATCCATGCAATCCTCATTAATCCCCCTTAAGAATGTCAACTTTAAAGACTCAACAAAAAGTTTGTTTTGGTGGGATTTATTAAGGAAAAACTAAAACCTTTCCATGTAGTCTTCTAGGGATTCATCCTCCTTTCATGACATCCTAAAGATGTCATCTCTCTTTCTATTAATTACTCTACAGTAATCCTGGTACTTCTCCAGGAACTTTATCTTCATGGTAGTCCAATTTGGAGCAACATCTCTTCCTAAACCCATGAACCATCTCAGAGCAACACCCTTTAGAGTTGTTGGAAACAATTTGAGCCTATGTGCATTTGTAGTATAATCATAACTTATGCACAACACATCAAACTCAAATAGGAATGTATTTAGGTCCTCAATGACCAAACCATAAAAAATAGGTAATGATGAAGGAGGTATGTTCTTTAGTGTAGTTTCTCTCTCTTGGTTGGAAATGGGGAACTCAAAGGTTACATGCTCTGGTGGGTCTTCCACTACATCACCCATGGTGATTATTTTTGTGAGGGAAGTCTCCTCTATTTTTGGTGGGAATACTAGTGTTAGGGAAGATTCTTCTTTAGGAATACCCTCACTCTTTTTACTATGATTACCAATATCTTCTAAAGCTTCATGTTTTGAAGGGAGAAATCATCCCAGAACATCTCATCACCTTCACATAGAATAGTTGTGACTCTTTGGATTAATGGCTCCTGCATAGTGTTAGTAAATTGTTTTGTATTTGATGACTAAAACCTAATTACCCTAATGTTGAAAGTGAAATTCTAACTGAATGCTTTTAAAATTACACAAGAGAATCTTGAATGTAGCACCATCCTCAGCAATGGTTCCAAAAATATAAGGCCTCACTAATGTCTAGTCAACTTGGTGTTAGACACGCAATTCAAAGGAAGGATTCCTAGTTGAATAGTCCACTAAACCATTGCAAAGGATTCATTTAATTATCAACCAAGGCTTTGTAATCTTTTGATGATGTTGGCACTGTGTGTGCATTCATGGACTCTACACAACCTATATCATCTAGTATAGGCGGTTTACACATGTGCAGGAAAACAGTAAAGATTGAAAATAAAATAAAGCATAAACTATAAAATAGGGGGGATATGCTACTGATGTTGTGAGTACCTTTAGCTTAACATTGTAATAACTAACTGCTAAACCTAAAATTTACAACTCACTAGTATTACTAATTCTTACTCCTAACTACGTAACTCACTCTGAAGGATGATTCAAGGTCTCAGTATAGAATATGAATCATAAAATATGATATCATTTACGTGCATGTAAAGGAAGAAATAATTGAATTGAATGCAATAATATGAACATCTATTTTAACAACATAAATTAAGGTGGGTGAACAGTACCTTGAGTGGCCCTTACTCAAGTTCTTGTACCCACAAAAGAAACCAAATATGTGCTACTTGAATCAACTAAGCATAACAATAAAATAAAACTTCTTCATTACTAATAACTGAACTCTCTCAACATGACAAGAATCTTCATAGATATTTCATTCATGAGTTCATATCTATTATAGTTGATAACAAAAAACTAACAATGCAAGATTATCTGCTAGAAAACAATACTGAAAATATACAAAAAAAACACATATCTCCAACTAGATCAGCTCCTCAACCACCTACCCAACTATATAGGTTTGGGAGGAGGTTTATTTGCATAAGGAATATAAACAAAAAATAAATGAAAGTGTCCACTCTCCTTCAAAATAGAGAGAGACAAAGTCTTGCAATAGAAATTATAACTGGAATAGATAGAAGAAGACAACTAGGTTTACAACTCTACTTTAACAGCATGACAAAGACATGCTCTATGCAATTAGTCACGTCAATGTTCTGGTCATCACAAACTCCTTCATCCTTCCATTGTCTTACTGAATGCTTTGATGACTCACAATCAACCACTCTAATGATCACCTTCATTATCTTCTACAATTGTCACATGTCTAGTCATTTTGGAATCTCCCCTACTATCAACTTGAAATCCTTTGGCTACGGGTTGAGTTCTCCAGTTGCTGTAGGTTGCAATACTTCTAGCTACAAGGATTCAATTTCATCCAAAGCATACATACTATTAATATCCATGAATTAAACAGATTCTCATTGAGTTTCATACACATTCACACATTCATTCATATAAACATCATCATATCATAATCATATCTCCACACATCAAATTTTGGTTTGGATTGCATAAAGGATATAAAAGGTATAATATAAGTTTAGGAATGAATATGAAATAAGCAACTTAAATCATTTAAAAGATATAAACTAAACAAGAAAAAACTAGTTATTAATCAGGCTCATCACATACTACAGGTCAAAATAAATCTAGAAAGTGATATGCATCAAAAAATCAAGAAGAAAGGAAAAAAGAAATATGGATCCCAAAGCAAAGTGTATTGATGAATCCAATCAAAGTGAATCATCAAAAGCAATCTAGAAATCAAAAGTTGTATATTACATATAATAGGTGTGCACCACCTTCACAAATATCATGTAAAACTCCACTATCCAAAGAGAACTTTGGTCCATCTTAAGCCAGATCCCAAATCCAAATCTAATTTTACCACCCAATCCCAATATTTATCATTCCAATCAAAACATCAAATCCCTAAATATAAAATTCATCAATCCACATATCCATCTCTAAATTCTACATATCAAATCCACAATGCAAATCCCAATACTCATCTCCACCATCTAAATCCACACAAATTCACCCTAAATATAAACCAAAACCTAGAATCCATCTCATCCTTGTAGCCACACTTTACCACAAAAGTTATGATGGCACTCTATCGAGATTTTTGTATTTGGACAAGGCCACCCCAACTATCAAAAAACATCATCATAATTGTACATTATATACTAGTGCGATGACCCTAGTGAAGAAACTTTACAAGGAAAGCTATTATTGGCATGTCATGACTAAAGCATCCAAATGAGCTACATCAACTGTCCATGAATGTGATACCTCAATCCAAAATTCCAAAATAAAAAACCTACAAAATCAACAAAATTCCAAAAAAGAGAAGAAATAGTAAAGAAATAAATTTGTCCAATGCTGAAAAGCATTTCTTGTGGCGCCTTGGGCAAGTACCATGAAGAAAACCCATTCATGGGCATCATGTGTAAATCAACTAGCTATGTGAACCTTGAAATTTGAGGCAGTTTGTCTCATCCATTCCATCATACATATCCCTCCTATCATGTTATTCCATCATACCCATCCACCATATCTATTTAGTCATGCCTCATCCATCTTCCCTACTCACTCTAATCTTAACAATGATTGGAGGCACACGATGCATACTTCGGAAAACTCTTGACATAGTCATCCTTTGGCCACACACCATCTACCATCAATTCAATCCAAACACTATTTCCTAGATATCACTATTGATCCCCTATTTTGGATCAATACATGTTAATCCTATGCGATATAGTCCTTGAGCATCCCCCCTACATCCTTCCATCAATCCATATCCTCTCTATTGCATCCATTTCATCAACCATTCCATCCAAACCATGTTTATCCTTGTCTCTAAACTTGGCGTACCTCTTGCCATTGGTTCCCCCATCAAGATGACAAACAACAAGAAACACTTATCCAAACATATACCCAATTTATAAGCATGCTCCACAAAACACTTTATCCAAAATCTCACTTCCATCCAAACACATCAATAAAATTTGTTCCTTATCTTGCTACAAGTTGTCTAATCTAACCACCTTAATCTCCACTCTCCATCTTCTCCTTGATCCTAGGTAATTCCTCTCAACCATTCTCCACCCTTGATCTCACAATCAAATATTGACCATCTCATTCCTCCAAAAAACCTATAAATTCAAGCACTCTTTCATCCAAAAAAAATTATCACTTATGCTACGTATATGTTGTCAAATTGGTAATCTTCAAGCAATGAGCATCCATATCCCAAAGTCATTGGAGAAAATCAAGTCATAATTGAGGTTATGGTAACATTTCAAGTTGGTTTTTGATGTTATTATCTTGTTTTGATCTCTTTTGTGTGTTGTATCCAGAGGTTTTGCTTGTTTTGAAATAGAAACTTGCATGATAGTTTTTTTCTATTTGAGTTTCAAATCTTAAACATTACACTAGTCATGTAATGCATTGGATAAATGGAAAAATTGTGAAATATCTTTCTATTGAAACATAATTTTGATATCGTACATGGTTTGATCTACAAATAGTATTTTATGAGTTTTGAGCCTATTTTAAATTAATTTCATAAGACATTGGGAATACAAAATTGAAGAATGTCTTTTATAAGTTAAACAACCAATGGTTAAACCTAATAATCAATCAACTTGAAGGGAAGAACTGCATGAAATTTTTATGTTGTAAGATGAATTTGAATAAATAAAGTAAAACTTTAGGTTTGTCATCAAGAGAAAAGGAAATAATAGGGAAACTTTGGGAAAGGGGTCTAGGTTTCAAGGGACACCAACGTTCAAAATGCCAAAGATAAAGTTGCTTGGAAGGAGCCTCTCGACTCCCTGATGGAAGACCAAAGTCTCATATGCTAGTGTTGGTTTCTATTTTTCTTTGGTCTTTGGTCTCTATCTACCGTTGTTTAATTTTGCTATTTTTTCTTTGTGAGCTAGTATTTGGGGTCTACATGCCATAAACTATTTTATGTTTAATGTTGTTTTTCTTTTAGTTCCTTTTTCTTGAACTATTGGGTCAAGGCCCTCTTCCTATTATTTTAATCAAAAGCAATATTTAAGGTTTTCCAATCTTACACAAGAGACTATTGCATTAGGGATATCTTGTGTGAATGGAAAATGATTGTATTTTATTTAGATAGTGACATGTTGAGAGATAGATCATGATTGAGGACATTATTGCATTGAAAACAATATGCTTATCTTACTAGTGAAATTGAGAATATAAATAAATTAACCTATCAAATGTTCTCTTGTATACAATACTATTGCAATGATGTTGTATCAATTCTCATGTAACAATTGGAAGACTAATCTAGATAGTGACATGTTGAGAGATATATCATGATCTAGGACATTATTGCATTGAAAACGATATGCTTATCTTACTAGTGAATGTGAGAATATATAAATAAATTAACCTATCAAATGTTCTCTTCTATAGAATACTATTTCAATGATGTATCACTTCTCATGTAAAAATTGGAAGACTTATTTATACTTGTTGGATGTTGTGGATGTGTTGTTGATATGTGTTTGTCATTGATGTCAACACTATTAGCATATGGTATATTAGAGGCTGTATATGTCGAGGATATTGAGAAAATTGTAAAAGAAAGTGTTCTAGGTTCCTAGTGGAACTGTGCAGATCATGAAGGTGTTTTGTTCTTGACGTTGAAGATTAGTTGGTGTGGATCAAAGGGATTATTGCTGAGTATATCTAGATCATCTACCGGAAGTTTCAGAGGTCCGCGTGATGCTTTGAGTGTATTGTGGTTTGACAGTGTTTCTGTGGTCTTTGTCAATGTTCCTGAACGTAGATTGTGTGATTCTATTGATCTCAGTTGTTGTGGATGCTTCCCTGTTGTTTCTTGGTGTTCTTGGATGCTTCTAAATCATGATCTATCTCTGTGGTACGTCCACATTGATTGGTGTACTCGTTGTCAAAGATTCTTCTCTATATGTTCATTTTATCATGTTCTTGGCCGACATGATGGTGGTAGAGTGTTGTGGATCTTTGAGGAGGAATTAATTGAAGTATTTTTGTGTTGGAGATATCAATTTGGGTCTCCACTATGTTGTGGCCAACCTTGGTAGATACACATTAAAAATTTAATTGAAAATTTGGGCCAACATTGCAAATATATTTTTTTCTTGGCCGACTAAGATGTGATGAAATCTCATATAGTGGATATATAAGTACGATTGTTTCATTGGTGTAGCGAGTGGACAAGGTGCTCTTGTGTGAATATCTTTCGGTTGCAAAGCAGAGTGTGAAGAAGATTGTGTGAAGTGTGAAGAAGTGTTGAGCTTAATTGGAACTGTAATTAGGCTTGCGCAAAAGCTATTTTCTCAGTTCATACCCTTTGGATTTTTAATCCTATTATATTGGGTAGTGAGCCCCTTTTGTATTTGAGCATTGAGCTCTAGGCAATGTGCCTGAATGCATGTGCATTCCTCTTATTATTTTTCATTATGCTTTTAGTAGAGTATAATCTTATGGACTAACATCCACCGTGATTTTTCCCCTAACAGGGTTTCCACGCAAAAAAAATCTTGGTGTTCTTTGTCTCTCTGATGTGTTTATTGTTTGTGACTAATTGCTTATTCATCATATCTGAGATTTAAGTTAAGTAGGAAAATTTTAAATTTTTGTTTCACCCCCCCTCTCAGTTATCTGTTCTTGTTTTTCAAAAAATTGGTATTAGAGCAGGTTCATCTGAAGAAGTCTAAAAGCTTGAGGTGATTCGGGATGGCAACATTCAAGAAGGACAGTCCTAGATTTGATGGCACTAACTATTCAATGTGGAAAGTTCAGATGCAATGTCATCTAAAGTGCATTGGTGATGCTTACTAGAAGATTACAAAATATCCATACACTATTCCTGAGAATGGTCCCTCTTCTGTTGATGAGATCGAAGATGCTGAAAGTAATACCAGAGTTGTTGAAGCTTTGGTGAGTGCTCTGACAGATTCAAAGATGGCTAATGTGTTGGGTCTACAGAAAAGTCATGCGATTTGGATGAAACTGGAAACTTTGTATGAAGGAGATGCACATGTGAAGATGGCTAAGCTACAGAGCTTGAAAGGTAAGTATGAGAATTTGAAGATGGGTGAAGATGAAAATATCACTTCTTTTATGTAGAGAATAAATGAAATAGTGATGGGTATTAAATGTGTCGGTGGCTCTGTGGATGAGGATGAAATTGTAGCTAAAGTACTCAGATCCTTGCCTCCCTCCTTCAAAATGAAGGTTCATGTTATTGAAGAGTTCAAATCAGTAAACAAGATGACTAGAGACACACTGATTGGGAAGCTTGCTGCTTTTGAAATAAGTGAATTTGGTGAATCTACACCAAAGACTGAATCTGCACTCAAGGCTATTGTATCCAAAAGTAGCAGACAAAGATATAGTCCAGGAGAGAGTTCTAAAAGATATCCAAGTATGATGAAGAATTGAAACAACTTGAAGATAAAGAAAGAGAGGTAGAAGAATTGAAAGCACTAATTGCAAAGCAAGAAGGGAGAGGAAAAGGCAAGTATGAAGATGTATTGCCTATTAAATGTTTTTCATGCAATAAAATAGGCCATTTTTCATCAAGATGTCCTGAAAGAGTTCTTAGATCTAAGCCTAAAAAGTCTAGATTCCAAAAAAGATGCTACTTTTTTGAGGAAGCAATGACTAATGATGAGTCTAATAAAGATAATGGAAAAGAAGATGAATGGGATTTCATTGCTACCATTGAAGATAATCCTGTGGCTACTGAATCTACTAAAAATGAAAAAGCTCTTGTAGCCCAAGTTGAAGAAAAATATGAGTGGGTCATTGACAGTGGATGCTCACATCATATGGCCGGTGATAAAAGCAAATTTGTGAGTCTAGAGAAGTATGACGGTGGGATTGTGAGATTTGGAGATAACAATGTTGGTGTGATTCATGGCAGAGGATCTATTTTCCTTGGTGGTAAGGACAACACTGATGATGTCCTCTATGTTGAAGGCCTGAAGCACAACGTGTTGAGTGTTGGACAAATGGTTCACAAGGATATGATCTTCAGTTCAAAGATGGAAGATGCAAGATGTGTGGGAGTAATGGGAATATGATTGCAACAGCCAAACAAACAAAAAGTAACATTTTTCATTTGAATACTGTGAGTGGAAGTTGTTTAATTGCTCAAGTAGATGAAAGTTGGTTGTGGCATAGAAGATTGTTCCATGTAAACTTTGACAACATTATCAAGGTAAGTTCTACTCAAGCAGTAAGTGATATGCCTAGGTTAGTATATCCTGCTAATATAATTTGCGAGGAATGTCAGATGGGTAAACAAACTAGAGTCTCTTTCTGAAGCAAACAGTTTCATTCAAATAATTTGTTGGAGTTGCTACATATTGACCTTTGTGGTCCCTCTAGAGTTAGAAGTATTCACGGAGAAAGGTATTTCATGCTAGTTATTGATGATTACTCTAGAATGATTTGGGTTTCCTTTTTAAGAGAAAAATGTGAAGCATTAGAGAAGTTCAAAAGTTTCAAGGATATGGTAGAAAATGAGAAAGGTCTGAAAATTAAGTGCCTAAGATCTAACAAAGGTGGTGAATTCATTTCCAAGGAATTCAACTCTTTTTGTGAAGAACATGGAATCAAAAGACAATTATCAGCTCCCCGAACCCCTCAATAGAATGGAGTTGCAAAGAGAAAGAATAGAACAATTTTGGATGCTGTTAGAATGATGATGATGGAAGGAAATGTATCTCAAATGTACTGGAGTGAAGTGGTAAGCACTATTGTGTATACTTTGAATAGGGTAAATGTTAATGGTAATTCTGGTAAGACTCCTTATGAGTTATGGTTTGGTCATTTCAATATCTTTGGAAGCAAGTGTTATATCATGAGAGATGATGATATAGGAAAATTTGATGCAAGAAGTGATGAAGGAATCTTCCTAGGTTACTCCACTAAAAGCAAGGCCTACCGGTGCTATAACAAAAGACTGAGAAAGATGGTTGAAAGTGCAAATGTTAGAGTTGATGAGGACTCTGTTAAATCATCCAAACATTATAGTTATGATTTAGACGAAAACATTAGAAGCCAAGGGAAGAATGTTCAAGCACATAATCAACTTCAAATTGTGCCATATGTTCCAGTTGTTCCAGTTGTTCTGGTAAAGCAACCTCAATTTTTTTTGGTAAATCAAGTCAGCCAGGAGGCTTAGACAAGTACAAGTAAAGAAGAAAGATCAGAAGAATCAAAAGCTCAAAAGTATTCCAAAACTCCAAGGTATGTAAAGCTTAATCATTTTGAAAATCAAATGATAGGAGATAAGAATAAAAGAGTGCAAACTAGAAGAAAAATTCTAGAAGAATACTGTCTGATCTCCATGATTGAACCTAAAAATGTCTCTAAAGCTTGTAAAGATGAACATTGGTTGGAAGCTAAGAAGGAAGAACTGACACAGATTGAAAAGAATGACACATGAATATTGGTTCCCAGACCTAAAGACAAAAATGTGATTGGTACTAAATGGGTATTTAGAAACAAGTTGAATGAAGAAGGTGAAGTGGTTCGGAATAAAGAAAGATTGGTATGTAAAGGGTATTATCAAATGGAAGGTGTTGATTTTGAAGAAACCTTTCCCCCTGTTGCTAGGATTGAAGTTGTTAGACTATTTCTTGCTTATACTGCACACAAGGACTATAAAGTATATCAAATGGATGTAAAATATATATTTCTGAATGGAGAACTAGAAGAAGAGTACATTGAATAGCCGGAAGGATTTCAGCTAACAGATAAGGGAGATATGGTTTGTAGGTTGAAGAAAGCTTTGTATGGACTTAAGCAAGCCTCTAGAGCCTGGTATGCTAGATTGGACAAATATCTGTTGAAACTTGGATTCACTAAAGGTACTGTTGATAGCAACTTATACTTCAAATTAGATATTGATAAGGAGTTAATTATAGAAGTTTTTGTTGATGACATCATTTTTGGAGGAGATGATAATCTATGTATGAAGTTTGCTGATGAAATGAAGAGTGAATTTGAGATGAGTATGATTGGAGAAATGAAGTTCTTTCTGGGATTATAAGCTACATAGTTGGACAAAGGGATCTTCTTATCTCAATCCAAATATGTGAAAGAACTGCTAAAGAAATTTGGGATGGATGACTCCAAACTTGTTGGTACCCCCATGGTGACCGGATGTAAGTTGACACAAAATGATGGCTCTCCTAAGGCAAATCAAACCAGATATCAATGATCGGTGGATTGCTCTACTTGACTAAGACCAAACCAGGCATTATGAATGTTGTGTGTATGGTTGCAAGATTTTAGGCTGATCCAAAAGAATTACATGTAACTGTTATCAAGAGAATTTTCAGACATCTGAAAGGAACAGTTGACTTTGGACTTTGGTATCCAAAGGATGATGATCTCACTTTATGTGCATATACTGATGCGGATTGGGTTGGTGATGTAGATGACAAGAAAAGTTCTAGTGGTGGTGTTGTCTTCCTGGGGAAGAAGCTGGTATCTTGGTTAAGTAAAAAATAAAACTCAATTTCTCTATCTACTGCTGAAGCAAAATACATTGTTGCTGCAAATAATTGTATTCAAGTAATGTGGATGAAATAGATGTTGAGAGATATCAGGGTGACATATGAAGAGCATATTGCTATATACTGTGACAACTCAAGTGCAATAAATATCTCAAGGAATTCAGTGCTACACTCTAAGACTAAACATATATCAATCAAGTTTCATTTCTTGAGGGAGAAAGTGAATGAGAAAGAAGTCAGACTAGAGTATGTGCCTACCAAAGAACAAATTGTAGATATATTTACTAAGCCATTGATGAAGGATACTTTTGAGTTATCTCATAAGTATGTTAGGGGTAATCACCCCTCCTGATAAGAACTAAAAGATGCATTCGCTTGCATCAATCTATGAACTTCATTGCTATATTCTGATCCAGATTGATGTTTATGTGGCTGCTACTCAGGGGGAGTAGTCAGATGTGCAAATACATGGTTTAGAGCGTGTAAATGGAAAGGTCTTTGTTACCTTTGCCATTGATGTCAAGGGGGAGAAGTGTAATGTGAAAAATCCTTTCAAGAGAAGAAGTACAAAAGAAGTCAGTGTATTGGGTTGATGGTATTTTTCACATGTGGTCATCAATGCCAAAGGGGAAGATTGATGGATGTTGTGAAGTGTTGCTGATATGTGGTTGTCATTGATGTCAACACTATTAGCATTTGATGTATCAGAGGCTGTATATGTCGAGGATATTGAGAAAATTGTAAAAGAAAGTGTTCTAGGTTCCTAGTGGAACTGTGCAGATCGTGAAGGTGTTTTGTTCTCTGCGTTGAAGATCAGTTGGTGTGGATCAAAGGGCTTATTATTGAGTATATCTAAATCATCTACCGGAAGTTTCAGAGGTCCGCGTAATGTTTTGAGTGTATTGTGGTTTGACAGTGTTTTTGTGGTCTCTGTCAGTGTTCCTGAACGTAGATTGTGTGATTATGTTAATCTCAGTTGTTGTGGATGCTTCTCTGTTGTTTCTTGGTGTTTTAGATGCATCTAGATCGTGCTCTATCTCTGTGGTACGTCCACATTGATTAGTGTATTCATTGTCAAAGATTTTTCTCCATATGTTCGATTTTTCATGTTTTTGGCCGACATGATGGTGGTAACATGTTGTGGATCTTCGAGGAGGAATTAATTGAAGTATTTTTGTGTTGGAGATATCAATTTGGGTCTCCACCATGTTGTGGCCAACCTTGGTAGATACGCATTAAAAATTTAATTGAAAATTTGGGCCGACATTGCAAATATATTTTTTTCTTGGCCGACTAAGATGTGATGAAATCTCATGTAGCGGATATATAAGTGTGATTGTTTCATTGGTGTAACGAGTGGAGAAGGTGCTCCTGTGTGTGCATGTGCGAATATCTTTCAGTTGCAGAGCAGAGTGTGAAGAAGTGTTTAGCTTAATTGGAACTGTAATTAGGCTTGTGCATAAACTATTTTCTCAGTTCATACCCTTTGGATTTTTAAGCCTATTCTATTGGGCAGTGAGCCTCTTTTGTATTTGAGCAGTGAGCTCTAAGCAGTGTGCCTGAATGCATGTGCATTCCCCTTATTATTTTTCATTATACTTTTAGCAAAGTATAATCTTGTGGACTAACATCCACCGTGGTTTTTCCCCTAATAGGGTTTCCACGTAAAAAAAATCTTGGTATTATTTGTCTCTCTAATGTGTTTATTGCTTGTGACTAATTGCTTATTCATCAAATATGAGATTTAAATTAAGTTTAATAGGAAAAGTTTAAATTTTTGTAACAACTGATTCACCCCTCTCCCCCTCGGCCCCCTCCTCTCAGTTGTCTGTCCTTGTTTTGCCAACAATACCATATGATGTGCTGTATAGTTACATTCATTATAAGTGTTTTGTAGAAAGAGTAGATGATACATTGAAATGTTTTACCTTTAAAAAGAAATATACACTTTTAGAGATTTTATTGTAGTATGACTATTTTGATCATAACATAAATGAAAAACAAATCCCCATTAGCTATCAATTGGTAATCTCATGCACCAAACTAATGTGATTTTGATCAAGAACTGAGAAGAGCTTTTGAATATTAAGATTGAAGGAAAGCAAATAACATTAAGAGCAGCTCTTACATAAACTTTATAAATAGTCACAAGATGTGCACTGTATTATGTAATTGAACGATGTATTTCAAACGGTCCTACAAACCAATCAGGTCTAAAGAACGTTTTAAGTCATAACCAACTTGGTATATAGTCATCCACCATAAAAAAAAATATATATTTTTTGTTTTGAAAATCTATAAAAGGTTTTTAATAGACTTTAGAGACACATGATCCGTCATTAGAGATTATTCCAAAACATTCTTTTACCCAGAATTTGTTTTTAAATAATCAAGGCGATCTTGTAAGTGAATCTATAATTTTACTTTTATTTGTTTTTAAATAATCAAGGCTTGGGTTCTTACAAAGTTAGGTTTTCACCTCAGTATACATGTCAATGATTCCAGGCTAGAATTTGTCTTACATATGGTACTGGTGGTTATGTTACAGAGTTCATAGATACCAGGTTTCGGATTTTGGAGTGGTTTCAAATTCACCATGATTTTGTTCTGGCTTTAGGAGTTATTCCTTGGCTAGGTATAGGCATATGTCCAAAAAGTAAAAAATATTTCAATGTATGAACTTCAGTTACCCTTGGTGGATTCTATGTTCAATTTGAAACCTTCTTCCATTTAAAAAGGTTCATCATACATGAACAATTGTCATGAACTATCAATAATTGTTAGACCAGCTTAGATTCAACTCCTTTAACCCCACTGTTCCGTTATAATAACCTTAGCTCTAAATCCATTATTGTCAAAAACAGATGAATGATAGGGCTGTTTGAAGTTCAATGGCACTATGAATCCAGACTGCCATATGCAATAAAATGCAATACAACTGTTTCATCGAGCCTGGTTGACGATCTACGGACTCAAACACCATTCAAAGGTTGTGATTGCTAAGTAATTTCAGATGCACTCAGTATTGTTTCATCAAATATAACATAGGTAACCATTCAATCACTATTTAAAGGGATAACAGAAGTAACTATTCAATCACTATTTAAAGGGATAACAGAAGTAACTATTCAATCACTATTTAAAGGGTGTGGCTGCGAAGTAGTTTCGAATAGAGTAAAAAGCCATGGAGAGAGCGCACTCTTTACAAATCTCTACTGAAGAGAGATTTCCACCAATCTGAAATTTGAACCTTCTGCGAAAATACTAAGTTCAGTGAAGATTAACAATTTTTTCATTTCTAACATTAGCAGTTTTATGTCATTATTATAACTATAGCTTGTGCACGACATTCTCTATAACACCTGATTGTCACTTGCAGCCTATTTATTGAATGCACAACAGATTCATGTACAATCTGGAGCAAGATTCCTCTTTGCATAGTTTTCAGTTTCACATTGAATCAATGATTTTGAAGCCATAGGACTCATTATTTACAGCATAGGGCTTCCTCATTAATCCTCAAAACAGAGAATAATGCCAGGACGCTCATCATCATTTAGTTTCCATGAGAATTCAAGGAAGTGGTTGTGTTCACAACTGCACCCTTATTGATGTCGTTGTCATTAACACAACGTGCTGGCAAATCAATGGAAAGCACAGAAGAGGGAAATAGATTTCAAGGTGGCACATGCCTTCTTGCTTGCACAAATGCCAGACATGAATATGATGACAGAAAAAAATTAAATGGGATGATAAAACTAGAGAACACTCTAAGACACCAAAAACTAGCTTCTCTACAAAAAAAAGGCTGAATTCCGTTGCAACAGCCACTATTCTTTTTAATGGGTTGAAAAATAGCTTCTCTGCAAAAAAAGGCTGAATTCCGTTGCAATGGCCACTATCCTTTTTGATGGGTTGAATAATCCCACCAATGCACAAAATTGCAAGGAGATTGATGGCTCAAACAATGGGAGACGAAAGCCCATCATTATCTACCACCATCTCAGATGAATAAGTATGCAACCTATTACACCAATTTTGAAAAGCATAATTGTACATTCCACTGTAACAATCTTCAAGCAGGCAAATCCTCAAAATTATGTTGGAGGGAAAAACTTGTTCAGATTAAATGGTAGAGTGTAGAACTCTTCATTTCGGCTGTCACCTCTGAATGTTCTGAATTTAACCCACCATGGCATCCCTCTATCCTTCTTGGATTTCTCAACTTCCAGTGTGTTATCTAAAAACACTGCAATGATCAGTGCGACTGTTGGTGGGGAGGAGAAAATGGTGTTTAAGAAGTCATTAAACTGCAGTCAAGAGCAAACAAATTAGAATGACAACCTAATCTCATCTTAAGCCATGAACATCTAAACCTTCAAAATCAAAATCATATTGTTGAATTGGTGCCTTCTTAACTTACCCATCCGGCTTTTGTATTCACGGGGCCATGCTGAGATGTAGCATAAAACTCATTGAAATATTGAGGAATAGAAAGGCCAAGAAAGAAGGAAACTCCAATGATAAACAGATTTCGCAGGGAATTCATGTTGGTGAACTGTATGAAGGAAATACCAACAGCAGCTGGAAAAAAGGAAGAAACAACAAAATTAGAATTTCCGAGAGCCTGCAAAGTTGTGCCATGGAATTGGTTTTATAAACTTACCAACAATCCCAAAGAGTACACAGTATAGTGCAGCAAATATGGGAAAAGGTATCGATGCAAAAAGAGCTCCAAATTTGCCTAAAACATGTCAAAAAGGACACAGTGGCATCAGCAACTTATATACAAAATAAATAAATGGTTAACTCAAGAAGTGTGTATCTGAGAAAGAAAAGTTATCCCCAACCTAATATAGAAAAGAATATCATGAAACCAGCTGATATTTGAACAACACGCCTGCTGCCTACTCTTGTAATTCCCAGAAGTCCAACATTCTCTCTGATACCATTACAGATTTAGTCATGGATTTTAACATAGTTGTCAAAAGTTAACACAAATCAGAGTCATAATGTTCTTCAGATTGTTGCAATAAATAAAGCATACTTACACAGAAACAGTTGAACCAGTTCCTGTCCCAAAAAGACCATCCAATAGTATTCCAATACCCTGCACCATAATTTTAAAAAAAGAAAAAGAAAAGAGGTTCAGTAGGTTCATTAAAGCAAATTTGATCTACCAATCTTGTTTAGCTCACCTGCCAACCAATGCCGCGACTAAGCACATATGCAGGAGGTGGTGTGGCACTTGCAAGCCGAGATGCAGCTTTGTATGCCCCAGTTGACTGTATTTTGTAGCAAAAATGTCAGGAAGAGATGCAAGATAAGTTACAACTACATTTCTTACTCTACCTTGTGCCCAAGATATAACACATAATATTTATATACCTGATTAGTTCAACTGTAAAGTTTCGTTCAATGTAAGAAATAGCAAATGAGAAAAGAAACACAGTAAAAGTTGAACCTCAATAAGAGAAACAAGAACTGCAGCCATCATTCCAAATGTATGACCAGCATCAAAAGTAGGGGCACCCCATTGCAGAGGATAAGGAAACTTTATCCTGGGTTGACAGAAAGTTGTGTCAATCACTTAATTGATTATCATTTTCTGCATAAACCAAATTTCTGAAAATGCCAATCACTTATTTGATTATCTTTTGTCTACACCAACCAGAATTTCAGAACTATAAACATTTGAACAGTAACATCCATAAAACTTTAAAGCAAAACCATCACGACATGTTATGCATTTAATATACCAGGGAGCAGATGATATAAGGTGAGCTCTATCAGTGCGACAGTGGTCCTTGGTCATCACAGGCACATGCTTATAAGCCCCACTTGCAGTTAACAAATGTGCATATGCCCACACAAGGGTAATGCAAATAAGCACTGGAAAGCGCTCAAAAATAGGCAAGCTTCTTGCATGTATATGTTTCAAGTACTGCATGAGATAGGAGTGAGTGGGAAATCAACAAAGAAGAAAGTGAACATTTTGAGAAATTTGGAAGCTTCACAAAACAGTCTAGCGATTATTAGAAAACCATATTTATACCTGTGCAAATCCAATAAATATAATAAGCATTGGCACACCAATTTCCACGCATTTACCAACCTGATTGTTTTAATCAATATACAGAGGAGTTACAACACTGACAAGAAGACCCCATGCAATGGATGGTCTTTTGAATTCTTTCATTTACTATTCAAAACAAAAGGACTAAAATCTGCTAAGAGCATCGAGACTTTGGCAGGTACATTGTATGGTAAAGAAATAATTCAAATAGTACTTTGAATTGTCTCAAAGGAATACAGAACGGTGAAGGCAATATACACTTACCCCCGGGAAACCTCTCTCGAACAAACCAAGTCCAACCAAAGCAATCACTGGTGTCATACCAAGAGGACTGAAAAACCTGAAATAAAGATGCTACGATGGTCATATTTAAAATAAATGAGAAATTCCTCAGGAAGCCCACGTGACTGATTAAAGGGAATTTCCAGGCATTGAAAACAGAGGATGGGAAATAAATTTAAGCACAATCAATGTAAATAAATACCGAGAGAAGATGCCCCAAAGTTGGCTGTAACCAAGGATGATCTGTATGCTTGATGAAGCAATCAGTGCTCCTTGAATGGCACGCATTGTATGAACAAATCTCTGCAAGGGCAACGATGTCAAATACAGAATGTTATGAATACTATGTTGCAACAAGGAAGTAAACTCTAATCGGTTTGCCATAATTCTCAACAAACTTACATCATGCCCATCCAGATTCCTCAGTGATGAATCATCTATTATGGACATTATAGGTATGATAAATGTAAATGAACCACCAACAACTGTGGGCAAACGAGTTCCAAATAAGGACTGCAGCAGCGTGTTCAGGCCAGCAACAAACAACAATGTTTGTATAACTCGCACCTTATCATCCTGTATGCGATGAACAACCAACCAATTGAGTTTATAATGCAAATATTTACCTTTAGGTTTCAACAAATAAGAAATGAAATCTTGCGAAGAAGACATCCTTACATCATCTCCGCCCATCGCAGGCACAAGAAAAGTTGGAATCATGACTGTAGTTCCCAACATCAAAATGTAGTGCTGAAATGCCAAGATTATCGTCTCAGCTACACAAACCATTTAACATGGATATCAGATCATCTTGTTGAAGCATGAGTAACCATACCCAATCCATAGCAAGGTATATTCCAAAAATTCATAGAAGTAAGATAGAGAAAACGAAAATTTTAAGCCTATTGATAAGAATTCACAAAAAAGCTGCATCTATGTAACACTCTCAACTCTCGACAGCTCAGGACCAAAATAGAGATGGGGTTTGCAAGAATTCTCCTTACGCCTAGTTCTCAGCATGAATGTGAGATGACTTCACATACCCAGGCAGTTAAAAGTACGGATGATTCAATAACCTCACTAAAAATAGCCTACTGATTTCTCTGAAACTATTTTTCCTCAGTCAAGCGACACATTTCACTCGGTATCTGGAGAATATCGCCGAATACTTTCCCAAATATAGTTTAAAAAAAAAAAAAGGGCAACCAAATCCTGTAAGATCAATCTGAGTGGCAAAGGGTATACAAAATTGGAACTCAAATAATCACATTTCTGATAGAAGAAGACCTATTAACATAAAAACACATTTTTGTGCAACCTTACCCGTGTTGCTAATAATTTAAAAAAGCATTGCTGGTCTTTCCGAGAAATGCAGTTAAGTGATACCCATTAAGGCGAATTTGATCAACTACAACAACAAATAAACCGGAAGCCCTACAAGCTCATATAGAATTCTAAGTAACAGTCGTTAAACATCGTCGATAATGAAATTCGATATACCAGTTTATCTGAGGCATGCTCATGTGATAGGCATTCCATTAAAAAATATGTTTTCGGGGAATGCTTATTGTGCCGTGCGCAACGAACCTGACAAATTCTATGCAAAAGAGACGTTTTAGGTTGACTGTTTTGTGCAAACCTTCCCTTTTGAAAGAGCTTTCAATACAAAACCGCATTGCATAGAGAAAAATTTCTCGCTTTTAAACTATTAAGAGACGAGGGCCAACACAGTATACTTCAAAAGAAAGGAAAAGAAGCTTACGCCACGGGGGATTGGAATCTATGCAGTAATCCAGGCCTTGCAGTTGTTCCAGTGGTGGATGGCTGATTTCCTCAAACTTGGGTGCAGACATGGTGCCTTTATCCTCCTCGCTTTTAGACAAACCAATGGCACAATTAACTCTACAGTGACAAGCTCAAAACCTCTACTCTGAAAGCCCAAACACTCTCAGAGGAATATAATTATTCCAAGTATTGACACCCAAATTCAGAAATCTCCTGCAGGTTCAGAAACGCAACATATATCCCTCTTTAATATACTAAGCCCTCCAAATGAGCAACACTCTGCGAAGAAGTACAAGATCTGAAGCAAAATGCCTCTTCAACCCAATTGTTGCAGTAAGCTTGAACAGAGAAAAAAAACTGCCGAAACTGAAACCGACTTCTTCCTCTTCAGGCAAAGTTGTTCTGTTTGAGTTAAGATTTGGCTACTAAAAAGGTAAAAAGGAAGGTTACAGTTATTGAGGAAGGAGATATGTAGGTGCATGCGGGAGGAAAAATACAGAGAAACTTGTAGCCAAAGAAATGGATCGAGTAAGAGGAAAGGAATACTTCGGGTCAAAAAAGTGACAAGCTCCTGTCTTTTCAGAGATTACCCGAGTAATGTGAAAGAAAGTTGATTGCAGTGTTTTGGGTGCATTACCTATTTTGAGAAAGAATTCACAAACTAATCACTGAAAGTTGAATGCACAACATACAGCACACTTTGAAAGTGACTACTAATTGCAGGAAGATGTATAGAAGAAGCGAGAGCTTTTTGGAATGAGAATGAAGCGGATTGGTTTTAGATAAACAGCAAAACAGAATCCCAATAACATAAGTAACATAAAATAATCTAACGGGGCAAACAAAGGCAAGGACAAGGAAAACAGCACTGTTCGAGCAAAGAAAATGAGGTTAAAATGGCATGAAAAATATGTGAACAGGGTTGGTGGGTGAGAGAAGAAAAGCAAGGCCAAAATCAAAAAAGCAGAGTGCTTGAAAAAAGGGACCAAAATAAAGAAGAACAAGTCTGGCAAGGCAGGCAAGAGGACGGTGGAAGTAGCTGTCAGACAGATACTGTATAAAATTCCAATGTATAAATCAACAGTAAATTATTTTCACACACAAAACATATATTAAAACCACCCTAAAAACAAAAACATGGCTACAAACAAATAACTCCTAAGGGCACGGTCCTCCTCTTTTGCAAAAGTTCATGGAATTTTGGCATCACCAGACAAACTGCAGCTGGAAGAGAATCTCCACCTTGCTTTAACCTTTCCAATTTGCATCTGAAAATCAATAAGATATATGCCCACTATCATCCTTATCACCATTTCCTCGACTCAACATGAATAAATAAAATTAAAAAAACCTAATTGTCATCACACCCAAACATTGAACTGAATAACACCCAAAACTGTATTTTTTTTGTGAGACCCAAATGTACTTCCCTCTGTTAAAAAAATAGAGAAAAAGCCAAATATACTCACACCCAAATGAACAGGTATTTTTTGGCGGGCGTGCAAACCACCAAATTCTAACCACGCCCCAACAGTAAATTTATCATATGAGGTGTTTTAACCTCAATTAGGTATCACCATTCGCTAATCCATTACCATCTTTGACATATATACATTTTGTATACGACACATCTAAATCAAATTATAACCGTTACGTACAAACACAGAGGTTCTCCTCTAATGCAGGGTCTTCCTCGTTTTAGTAAACTTGTGCTATGGCCGTATACTCATTAAGTATACTGCAGTTGCACACAAGGCTCAAAATCTTTTTGCACGTTTATATTAATTGGGTTTAACGGTAAAATGCTACAGTCTCAACTAACTCTGATAGAATCTCCATTGGGAGCTTCTTAAGATTTAATTACAGCCATTACTAAACACCGAGTGACAGTTAAAAGCTTAACCCACGACTTAACATTGAATGCCAGTCCTCTGCCAACGAGTACAACATTAAATATTTATCATTTAAAATTTTACATTAAATAGCTATGTAGTGGTCTCATGGAGGGAACTTCCTAAAATATGTCAGCAGGTGGTGCGGAGATATTTTAGCTTTCATAAACAGGCCATGGATATTGTAATAATGGACAACCATAAAATGTCAATTCTGAAATTTCAGGAGTAGTGTTTTTTTTTTTTTTTAAGCAATTAAAGTTAAATTTATAGTTAATCTATTACTGTATAGTTAAGTCTAAAACATAATTTATGGGAATTTAAAGATGAATGATCTCTTGGAGCAAAATTTTAGGTGGTTGGCGGAGGGAAACTCTAGCGTAGAGGAATCTTGTGCCCCCAAAATTTCAAATCTAGAAAGTACGACGGTCCCTATTTTTTTAGAAGATTCTACTTTGAGGACATATTTTTTCTTCTCATGGGACCCCTACTCCATAAAAATAGTTGCTATGAGAGGCTTATGAAACTATACCAATTTATTACAATTTGAACAAGAAAATAAACTAGTATAGCTATTTTTTTCAAATCTATTTAAAAATGGTTAGAAATATAAAACTATATTATCTACTTATTGGTTTGCATATTGCACTTTGTAAAAAAAAACAAGGCAAAAGATGGCATAAGCAAAAAAATGCAGGCGAGCAAGGTAGGAAACATTGGGGAGACTATGAAGAAGATGATCGATTAGAGAAGGGTGTGGCAGGGAAAGAAAGGAGGAAGCTACTTCGGGTGGGATGACTACAATGGGTGCCCACAAAACCAAACGGGGTGGAAGGAGTTGAAGCCGACATAGCAACTAGGATCAATACCAAAAAGAAGGAATAGGAATGGAGAAAGTTGGATCGCTCAAGGTAGCTCTCCAAATTGCAGGCATGGGTGGTTTGAGAAAAAAAGAAGCCCTAGGGTTGAGACATTACTGAATTGGAGAATCAAAGAGGAAATAAAGCCAAAAAGAACCAGTAGACCCTGGATAGGGAAAAGTAAGAACATTGAAGAAGTGGGCTGACATCAACTTGCTGCAAATCCAATCAGTCAGAGGTGGCCACAAAATAAACAAAAGAAAGGGGTCATCAATAGCGGTGACCTAAGAGCAAAGACCCCAGAAGGTCGAGTGGGGGAACAAAAATCATGGACAGTGTGGGGATCGCAGCTAGGTGCTAAATGAAGTAAGGGAAGGCGAACAACAAACGCCAATCAATTCTTGAACCAGGGCAATTGAAGAATGGGAAGTCAAAACCTTCAAAGGAAAGGAAGAGGAAGGGAAGTAGATGCAAATCTTAGGCCGTGGGGAAGCAAGTTGTTTTCGATGCCAACAAAAACTATTAAATCAAGGGTTCTAAGATTGAAGGATCAAGCCCTATTTGCAAAATGGTGCGGCCCAAGATGCCTAAAAGAAGAAATCATGGAGTGGTGGCAACAAAACTTCAAGGATCGGGTAAGTGTTCAACAACTACCAAACTCCTTCTTCCTCATTGAATGCATTGACATAAATTTAAAGCAGGAGATTGGAAAACCTTTGTTTTTTAAAGGATATAGCTTTCATTGTAAAAACTGATGGAAATACACAATCAAACAAATCCCCACATGGATAAAACTGGTTGACCTCCCATCTGAGTATTAGAGTGTGGAAGCTATGATAAAGATTTGAGATGCCCTAGGGGTATGTTTGGGAGTAGACAAAGATTTCATTAATGGGAAGAAAGAAGTTGAAGCCAATATTGGTGGAAATTGTGAAAGGAGTAGGGATATACAAAAAATTGGAAATACTATCTAAGTTTGGAAGCTAGAATCAGAAAGTGGTCAAATACGAAGGATTACAAATCGGGAGGTGCTTATTCAGGGAGGTTGTGAGGGAAGGATGCTCTCGGGGAATGACTAGTGAAAAGAAGGATAGCCCCCATGGAGATGAGAAAAATGGAATAAAAGAGATGAAAGAAAGGGAAAGTCTCTTGGAGAATACCCCAACCCTAGACAAAGGTGACATAGGGAAAATATCTGGCACAGGGTCCAAAAATAGAAAGTTGAGTGAAAACTTTTAGGAAGCAAGAAAGGATTTGTGCCAAAAAATAACATACGATGTGAATATGGAAACTCAAGCAAAAAAAGACTTAAGTACTCTGCTAGAACAAACTAAAGACTTGCAAAAGGACATAACCCTACAACTAGAAGAGATTTCAAATGGAATGACCAACCCAAGAGCAGGAGAATGAAAGGAAAAGGAATGCCAGAATCAAGTGGAAATATCATTAGAGAAAGGAGGGTCTAGAGAAATCGAGAAGGAGAAGGAAGAAGAAGGCATCATAGGAACAAACTCAACTGGTGGAGACAATGGAAGGGGCACTTTGTGGGATCTGAGGGAGCCTCAGGGGGACTAGGAGTCCTTTGGAACCCACTAGTAGTATTAGGTTTGGTGGTAGAGGAGAACAAAAATTGGATAGAAATAAAATGTAAACTACTCCAAAAGAATGAGCAACTTACAATAATAAATGTCTATGGGCCTATAGCTAGAACAAAAAAGAGAAATTTATGGCAACAATTATCCACATCCATAGAAAGTCTCAGGGGAGAGAAAGGAATCCTAGCTAGTGATATCAATGCTACCCTAAACTGTGGAGAAAAGAGGGGTGGATTGGGTAGATCCACTAGAATTTAGCAGGACTTCTAGGAATTTGTGGACACAAATCAATTGATGGACATACAAACAAAGAATGGGACCTTCATGTGGACCAATAGGAGAAAAGGATTCACCAATATAGCAGAAAGGCTAGACAAATTTTTCATTTTTGGGGATTGGGGAGGAGAGAGCCAAATAGAAGAAGCCATTATACTGCCATATGTTGGATTGGACCACTTCCCAGTCTAGCTTTTCATCCAACCAAATATATCACCAAAAGGTAGCCCATTCAAGTTTGAAAACATGTGGCTTAGGGATGAAAGTATTCCAAATTTAATTGTCGAATGGTGGCAAGAGTTGAGAATCGGGAACCATTCCCACCTATACAAAATAAGCAAAAAACTGAACCATGTGAAAAACAAGTTGAAGGAGTGGAACAAGGAGCACTTTAAGAACATCTTCCAGGAGAAAGAGAGTAGAAAAAGAACTGGCTACACTCAATGAGCACATCATAGAAAACGACATGGGTGGTGATGATTTTGAAGTAGAAAAAACACTAAAAGAAGAATTGGCTAAAATTCTAAAAAAAGAGGAATGTTTATGGAAACAAAAATCAAGGGAAACATGGTTAAAGGAAGGAGACAAAAATACCAAGTATTTCCACAGAACAACAGTAATAAATAGAAGCAAAAATAGAATCACAACAATCAGAAGAGAGAATGAAACAAAAATCCAATCAATGGATGAGGTCAATGAGGAGGTAGTGAATTACTTCCAAACAATCTAAAAAGACCAGCTCCAGATAATAGAAATGCTCAGGACCAACTCCTAAGTTGTATCCCAGTAGTAATAGGAGATGATCAAAACAAATTACTATATCAAAAAATAAGTATGGAAGAGGTGAAGAAAGCAACACTCCAGTTGAACCCCGATAAGTCCCTAGGCCCATATGGGTTTCCAGTTGGCTTCTTTCAAAAATTCTAGGGAATTGTGAGGGAGGATATGACTCTAGCAGTGGAAGAATCAAGGAAAAATATTACCATGTTGGGTGCAAAAAATCATACTGTTTTGGCCCTAATCCCCAAGAAGAAGGATCCTCAAGTAATGGGGGATTTCAGACCTATTGCATTATGTAATATGGTTTGCAAAGTAGTCTCCAAGATCATAGCCAATAGATTGAAAGGTGTTCTAAGCCATATCATTTTGGAGGAACATAGTGACTTTTCCCCAGGCAAGTCAATTGTTGAAGGCATCATTACAGCTCATGAAACCCTTCATTCAGCCAGAAAGGCAAGGGAGCCTTGTATGATTCTCAAGTTAGACATTCTCAAAGCATATGATCTAGTGGATAGACAATTCCTAGTTGCTCAAGAAATTTGGCTTCATGGAATGGATAAGTTGGGTTAATAGTTGCATATCAATGACCAAGTTCTTTGTTCTGGTAAATGGGACATCACAAGGTTTTTTTGCTTCTTCAGGGGGATCCTCTATCTCCCTTTCTGTTCATCATTATGGTGGAGGCTATGGGTAAGGGAATTAGTGTGTTGAGGTAGTTAGGAGAGTGGAAGGGAGTATCAATAGCAAATGAATTGGAAGCAACAAAACATCAACAATTCGTAGATGACACAATACTATTTGGCACAACAAGTAGAAAGGAAGCATAGACTATCAGAACTTTCCTAGATGAGTATTGCCTAGCTTTAAGGAAAAGCATTAACTGGTGCAAATCAGAGGTATTTTTTTCTCAACACACAACCTAGTTTGCAGAGGGAGATGGCAAAGATCCCGGGACTAAGAGTGGTAAACTTACTAGGTAGGTTTTTGGGAGCACCTCTTTTTGTTGGCATCAATAAAAAATATTACTAGGAGAACCTAGTAAACAACTGCAAGAATAAAATGGGGACTTGGAAAGGGAAGTGGTTTTCATCAGCAGGAAGGCTGATGATGGTGAAAGTAGTGCTCTTAGCAATACCAGTGTATTCAATGGCCCGCCTAAAGATCCCAGTAGTGGTTGAAGAAAAACTCAATCAAATCTTCAAAAATTTCTTTTGGAGTGGAACAAGGGATCAGCAAAAGTTCCCACTAGTGGCCTGGGAGAAGGTATGCACACCCAAGGTAGTAGGGGGAATGGGTATAAAGCAACTAAAGTTGAACATGGCTATGGGAAAAAAGCTAGTGTGGGACATGTATGTGAAAGGAGAGCATAAATGGATGAAAATATTGAGAAGAAAATACTTTGAATCGGACTCCCCAATTCGAATCTTGACGATGACAAACCCCCCAAGAGGCTCAACAATATGGAATTATTTGTTGGAATGTAGAGACATCATCACCAAGCATGTAACCTTGGAAGTGAGGAATGGACAATCAACATCCTTCTGGATGGACTCCTGGAATGGTAAAAGAGCCTTGGTAACACATCCCAATTTGAAGCAAATCAAAGTAGAGTCAACTCGGGTTTGGGGAGAATAGATATGCAATTATGTCAGAACAAAATGGCAAGATGGAGTCCAAAATTGGGAATGAAACTCCCTACAAGAACAAAAGGATGCTTTATCTACAATCCTTAAAGAAATAACCTTCTCCCATCCAATCAAGTGTTGGAAGCTTTGCAACATGAGCATAAAGTATGGATGGTTGTGTTGGTTGTTCCTATGCTATCATTGATTTCAATATGGTAATATCTACATGGTGATAACTACATGAGAAGTTTGCTTGGTTTACTAGAAGTTGTTCTTTGCCGGTTTAATACTCCTTTGTGATGGATCAGTGTGTTGGTATTTGAGTCTGGAACTCCCTGCAAGATCTGATATGACTCTAATATCTTAACCATGTTTTATTGACTCATTCAGACTATTATTTCCTGGATCTTGAGACATCTTTTGCTATGAACAAAAAGTTGTCTCTGATAGAGTTTAACTCTGTATCCTACTATTGTTCTGTGTGAGGTATACTATGTGCGAGACTCCACGTTCTACTAAAGTGAACATTCTTATACTACGGTTTTGTTGATAGTCTCTTGACTAGTAGTATGATGGGAAACTAATGTGTTCTCATATCCAAAAGGTGTTTGCTTTGAGGATTATTTGTTGGTTTGGAGAATTATGTTTTAGTCTTTGGCCAACTCAATGAATGCAATATATTATGAAGACTAATAGCCGACTTGGCATAATGCACTACATGGATAAAATGTTCAAATATTATATGGTGCCGATGAAGAAAGGTTTTGATTATTTTATGTTCATCCAATTAGGCCAACCTAATTGATGAATAAGATATACTTGTATATATATAAGATAGAAGCAAGAGTGTATGTGTGTGAGAATATGTGTGTGTGTGCAAGCAAATGAACAAAGGAGATGATTAGAGCCTAAATGCTTTATCAATAGTATAGATTTGTTGAGCGATGCAATAATTTATATTTTGAGCTTTAGTGGAACTAAGCCCTACACATTGAAAGTGTATTCCATCAGTTCATTCTTTTGGCAGTGAGCCACTATCCTTGTATCTTGGAAGTGAGCCATATTTTGTACTTAGGCTATGAGCCTTTTAAGGATAGTGATTCTTGGCAGTGAGCCTCGTAATATTTTGTATCTAGATATAATATATTGTGAGTTAACCCTCATCGTGGTTTTTTCCATTCTGTGTTTTCCACGTAAAAATCCTAGTGTTCATGTGTATGATTGCATTGACTTGTTTCTATGTTTTCTCTTGTTGATTCAGTCAAAATTGTGATAATGGTTAAGTGGATTTTATTATGGGTTTGTGGAATACTGATTCACCCCCCCAACCCCTCAATATTTTGGATGTTCAACAACTGGTATTAGAGATTGGTTCCTTGGAAGAAGCCTAACAACTTGAGGAAGGTCTCAAAATTTGAACATGAGAAAATTTTTCCTTCAGAAATAGTCTCTTCTGAATTTTCAGAAGAAATGGAAGCCTTGAAGGAAAATTTGATAAAAGCAAATGAGCACATTGAAAAGCTACAAAGTACAAGTATGGATGCATGTGATATGTTGACTGAAGGAGAATAAATCATCACTAGTTTGCTAGAACAATTGGATGAGAAGAAAAGAATTGAAGAATGTCAGGAAATTGAAATTCAAAAGAAGATGGATGAATGCACAAAGCTTGAATTAGAAGCAGAAATCCTGAGATCTAATCTGGAAAGGGAAAAGAATTTTGAAGACAAATTTAAGATAAGCTCGATGATGCTTGACGAATTGATTACCTCTCAAAGACTGGAAATGGATAAGAGCAGTTTAGGGTTTGAAAAAGGTCAAAGTTCTAAAGCAAAGCAATCCACTGGTAAGAAGACGTGGTACAAAAATAGGAAAATCAAGGAGTGAAGAAGCAATTCTGGAAAAATTTTTGTCAAATGACATGACGCAAAAAGGTATTTATACTTCAATGGTGTTTGTCATTCCTGAAAGAAATTTGGTCATAAGGCAAAGGACTGCAGAAGTAATGTGAATGATTATAAGGGAAAGAAGAATGGATATAAAGATAGTTTGTTGGATAAAAGGGAAAATGGAAAGAAGAATGATACTGTAAGTGCAGATAACTAGAACATACTGGTAGTAACAGTGGAAGAAAGAAGAACATCTATCTGACGAAGAAGAATGAGAAAACCTTTGATCTAGAAAGGGTAAGAAAAGAAGTGGAAAGGATTTGGAAAAAGGAATCATCAGTCTTATCTATGTCAACCTCCAGTATAGATACTCCCATCAATTTCTAAATAAAAGCAGTGGCTAAGGGGGGGTAATCATAAAAAAATCTAATAAAACCCCTCATTGGTACTTGTGTCATATTATGACAAAAGTATATTTAATGTGGTAACAAGATTAAGGCATTTTATCAGTCACATGTGTGAAGAATGAGGTTTGTAGAATTTGAAAGAATGGAGGCATACATAGTTTTCAAGGAAATCTACCTACAAGTTGAAACATTTATTGCAAAAACATTCGGAATGAAAGGAATAAGTTCAAATAAAATTAAAGGCCTATGTATTTTTGGAGAAGTGTGCAAAGGAAGTTTAGAAGGGAATTCAGAGTTTCAGAATTTGAAGAAAATAACAAATGAATTTGAAGTTAGCTTCGAAAATAGGATGTCTATACATTTCTTGGTTGATATTTTTAAAGGTATTCTTGTTTGTACAATCTTTCACTTTTATTGATGGAAAATTCAATGATTGTGAATTGTGTGGATAAATCTAGGTTGAAGAGATATATCAGGAATGTATTAGAAGAATCTGTTGGTGCATTCTCTTGCATCTTTCCGAGAGTGTTTCCTACAGAAGATATCTATGCATTTGTTTACATTAAGATTGAAGAAATGTTGTCAATTCAGTTGAATGTGCTTTCAGAAAATGGATTGAAAGAGAGCCATGATGCCTACAGAGTATTAGTTGAGAAAAAGTTGGATGTTTGGAGGAAGGTTCCTTTGTTTGAATTTGAGAAGTATATTTGAGTGGTATTTAGCAAAAATCATGATGAATCTTTGTGGATTGATGAGGCACATCTGGTCACCAGAGAAGCAATTAGAGATGTAACTGGTTTATGTTCATCCAGACTGGTTCCTAAACTAAAGACTATGAATGATAAATAAATAATTGAGGTTACAAGTGTGAGTTCTAAAGGAAAAGAGATTGGTTTGAGATCGATTATTGATTTGGTAATAAGGTATGTTGTTATGGTCATCATTCATGAAGTTTGTATCCCTAACAACAACTCTACAGTTTCTACTGTTGTGGTGAATATTGTTGTTGATATTGTAATAAGAGCTATGGAATATGACTTGTGTGAACTACTTTGCATACATGTTTTGAATAATTTAAAGGAGATCAAGAACTGCAAAAAGAATACTTTTCAATATGGTGATTTGGTTGTTTGTCTACTCTTTTACTTTTTGAAAGAGTTATCTGTAATAGGAAGGTTAGAATAGTCAAATTCAGACTCTATTTCTTATCAAATCAGGAACTTCATGATAAATCTTGGTAGTTTGGATGTGCAAGAATCTACCCTTGGTACATTCTTTGGAACATTTCAAATGAGGATGATCAAAAGGTATAGGATTCCAGTAAGTGTTGTGGAAAGATACTCCATAAGCATAAATTTTCTTGTGTCTACAGATTTTTGTCACATGGAATTAGTTGAATCAAGGTTAGTTTGGATATTTGATTTGGATTATGAAGTGTCAAAGGCTGAAATTGATAAATATGCTAAAATTCTCTTGGAAAGCCTTAAGCATCTCAATGAAGAAAGTACCTTTGGTAGCGTGACCAAAACAGGGAAGAAAAGGAAGAGTGTAGTGAAGCTAGAAGGTGCAAAAGAAAGTAAGCTTGAACATGGGCATGAAAGAATGAATATTCAGAGAGCTTTGGAAGATTTATAGAAGGTTATTCTCGATGCTAATTTTGATTCATCTCTTTTTGTTTTGAGGAATCTTCGTGGCATGATTAATCTTCAGACTTGAAATGTCTGCTAGAATTAGGTTTGATAAAGAATATTTGAATGATATCAAAGGAAAATGTGCAAATGCACATGATCGAGTAATGAAGGAATTGGAGAGTGTACAAGGTTGTGAAAAAGAGGCATAGGAACTACTTTCCTTTTGTCTAGATTGGTCTGGCAATACATTGGATATGATAAATGAGATAAGGATGAGAGAGTCTCAATTGAGAACTTAGGCAGATACATAGAGGTTAGCATAAGATATAGATAATCAAAAGTGGTCCTACATTGTGTAGCTTTAGGAAAAAATATTCTCTCTGTAGGATCAAAGGATAAATGTTATCAAGAAGTTTGTGGCACTCAGAGACATGATTAAACTCTGACATACTTCTATTTCTAGTGCTCTTGGCTATATTGGTGAATTATCAGAGATCAACCTTAGTCCCAATACTTTAATAGATGGTATAGAGTCTCTAACTAAACTTGAGCTATTTTACAAGACTCTAGTTAGTGCAAAAGGTTCATGGGAAGAAGGTAAAGCGTCATGGAAGGCTATCCTGGAGAGTCTTAGAGGTTCTTCTTCAAGTTAGTTTAGTGCTCATATTTTTTTGATTAATTTTTGATGCATATGGGTAAGTGCACCAATTTGTGACACAATTTTGATGGAAAATTGGAAAAGTTTGCAAAAAAGCATCCAAAACGAGTGTTTGGTGCATGCAAAATTTGGTGACACCAAATTTGGCATGCACCAAATGTAAAAGTAAATTAAAAGCTCAAAACACATTTCAAACCGCAGCTTGGCTTGGAGGATTTGAGCTCTGCAACTCACACTCACCAAATCTCATACATTTTTTGCACTCTTAGCTTGCAATTCTTCATGAGGATGCCACCAACACATCAAAGAGGTTGAAGATTGTGAAGAGTTATGCATTTTTATTGTTTTTATTTTGAATTTGATTTAGAATGTAGATTGAAATAGGTTTTGATGGAACCCCTCAAAAAATTTCATGGTTCCACCTTAAGTTTGTGAATTTTTTTTCTTGGGCCCTCCTTTCTGATATTCAGTCGTGTCCCCATCATTGTGTTAGGTTTTTGTGTTGATTAAAACCTTGCATAAATGGCCTATAAGTTCAACAACCCTTGGTCATTGTATTATTTCAGTGACTTGTATTCCTAGTTTTTGATTGCCTAAGTTATGTTTTATGTCATTCACAGTTGTTAGGTGACCGGTCCCTCACGCCTAGGTCTGAATTTCCCATTTATTATAAGGTTAAGTAGAGGGCCCCTTTTTGGCCTTTCCATCCTTTGCATTTTGTGACAGAAGTTTTTGAGCCCCTTCTCTCACATCATCCTAGAGGGTCCCCTCCTTAGAACAACATAAGTGCACGTGCTTAAAGTTTCCACTTAAGTCCTAATGGCCATCATACTTTTATCGCTCATCGCTAATCTTTAAAAAAGTGTATGTCTCAAATCAGCGACGAGCGATGAGCGACATTTCTTTGTTCTCGCTTGTTGCAAATAGTTTTCAGAGCTCTTTGAACAATCATTGATGAGCAATGTTCCATGGAATTGCTTATCACTAATGACTTTTGAGCCTTGAGCATTGTAATAGCAATAAGCGATGTCCTCCAGCCTTACATTCTTATCACTCATCATAGATGGTCATAAAATGATAAGTTCCAAATTAGTGATGAGTGATGGGATGGGTTTACCTTGCATCATATATTGCAGATATGTTTTAAGTGCTAAGTTCTACATTAGTGATACATGATATGTAATGTCACTATGAAGATCTCTCATTGCTAATTGCTCGCAAACCATATGAGGAGAATTAGCAATGAGTGATGGCCTTATGTTTTATCACTCATCACGGATTTATTTCAAAGCTTAAGTTCCAAATTAGCAATGAGCGATGGTATTCTCTAAGAGGTTTCTTTCGCTAATATGATAAGATCTTATGTGCGATGTCTTTCATACCATTGATTTTCATGTAGGTGTACGTGTCTAAATCTGATTTCTTCACTACATTTCTCGTCACTGATAGGAGCCAAGGTGCAAAGTTTGAATTAGCAATGCACGATGGAAGGATGGATGTGATCAAAGAATGGGCCGTAGATCCAATAGCTGAGATTTCATTGCGGGGATGTTCACATCGCTAATGAGGCTGAGAAGGACGAGATTCATCCATGATAGGTGATGGCTATTGATGAAAGGGAAACGTGGTAGAATCCTGAGGACATTGTATAGAGGAAGGAAATGAGATGACTGAAGAACCATTGATGTGGTTTTAAAACAGGATGATCCAACAGACTAAACTTCATCGCAACAATAATTTCATCGCTGATTGTACCCTAAATTTTGGGGAAGATTAGTGATGAGTGATGAAGTGTATAAGAAAATATTCTCTCTAAGAAACATTGGTCTTATGTACTTTACTGATAGTAAAGAAAAAACACGGATTAGGTTGGTGATACATGCTAATTGATAGATCGTGTATGATTAATCAAGATTGAGAGAAGATGTGGCAACATTTGAGTTGGCATCACTGTTTTCTATGAGCAAGTTGCTAAAGGCATAAAAATGAGGCTCAGATCACCATGGATGAGGTTTAAAATGTTTTAAATCAATGACCTAAATTCAAAGTCAAGTTGTTAATGTATACACCTAAAATCGGTCCAAACATTTAATTAATTAAATACTAGTTATTTAATTAATATTCGGTTACATATAAATAAATTATCAATTTATTTATATTGTTCATCCTTTTCTAATTCTCCAAATCTAAAATCACATTCTTCTAAATTAATTAAATAAACAAATTTCCATAACCTTGTTTTATTTAATTAAGTTTCATTAATCTCGATTAGGAATTCAAGCACATGTATACAAATTTTTGTGCCACCTCACCAAGGTCACATGAAATTAAATAATTCTAATTTTTAAATTAGAATTATCTTCAACCAATTTTTTAGAATATGGCTTATTCCTCACACATGTCTTCAACCAATTTTCAAACACATGGTCTTTTCTTCCCACACTTTAGTCTCCCATCCATTTGGCATGTTGCTTATTGGTCAAGAGATTCCTCCATCCATTTGGCATGTTGTTTTTGGTCTATGGGACAACTTCTTGATTCTCTTCATCTCCACCATTCATCCTTTTTGTTTGAATCTGGACCGTCGATCATTGCCACCTGACAAGATGCTTGGAAAAGGCTATAAATACAACCCTTTGGCATTGTATTTTGCATCCACTTTCTAATAGAGTTATCATGCAGGAATATCATTTGAGCTTGGGAGCATTTTGGAGTCTTATAGTTACATTTTATATCATGTTTTGCATCATAGTTAAATCTTAGAATAATACTTTGCTTTATAGTTGCATTTTATGTCATTCTTTGCATCATAGTTGCATTTTAGATTAGCATTTTCATAGTTAGCATTTGAGCATATGTAGAATCATCTCATCTCACTACCATAGTATCTACCTCGAATAATCTAGGATCATCATCCATTCATCATAATATCCATTATCATTTTTATCATATAGTTTCATGTAGGGATTTAATTGGCTTGCATGTTGAATATTATCTCATTTCCTAAGTTTCCATTTAACAACCATCATGCACAAAGAAATCTGAGGGCCAAATGGTTTAATAAATCCTTGGAAATAGAGGACAATGAGATGTTCTTAAAAGATTTGTTTGGCTGCAAAATAGAGTAGTTTACTTGTTGCAAATCTTTGATATAATTCGTTTCATTAAGGTTTGTGTTGATTTAATAACATTTCCACATTTCACACACACAAAATGGTGCCCACCATGGGGCCAGACCCCATTTCTAATGGTTTGTTGGAAAATTTCATTTAAACAAGCTGGACGTGACATTTTAGCGCAACCGTGGTTTCTTTCGGTGCATTCGACAAATATTTTGGCGCATATGACTTCTATTTTGGTGCATTCAACATATCTTCCAGTGCATTTTGTGTCTATTCTGGCACATCTGACCTTTCTTTTAGCGCATCCAACAAATATTCTAGCGCATATAGGGAGTATTTTAGCACATTCAGTCTTTTCTATAGCACATTGAGTATCTATTTTTGTGCATTCATTAGTTCTTATAGCGCATTTAGTACCTGTTTTAGTGCATCCATCAGTTCTTTTAGTGCATTGAGTAGTTGTTTTGGTGCATTGGTTAGTTCTTGTAGCACATCGGTGTTTTAGCACATCCGATGACTGTTTTAGCACATTGGGTAAAAATTGCAAAATCTAACAACTAATTTATGTTTTATGCTTGCAGGTACTTTTATACGCTGGTCAAAGACAAATTTATCAAACTATTGATGTTTTATGTAGGGGCTGGAGCTATTTAAATCATTTCTTTTGCTTAAAATAGGCATCTAGCTTAATTAAGAGGGATAAAGAACACCATGTCTTTTGTGCTTGATGAATGGTAGGCATTTGCTCTCCCCTTAAGTGGGTGACCAAAAATCCAGACCCATTCACTTTTTGTTTGCGAGTGTGAGTTGAGTATATCATGTGTGTTCTCTCTTTGTTCACACAAAAACAAAGATTGATCAAACTATGAATGTACTTGCTTTCTTTTGTTTATTCATAGAGGGCCTACCTTGTGGGAAAAAGTAATCACCCAAGGGAATGACCCAACCGGTAACACGCTAAATCCAAGTGACTTACAATCGGGACATAAATGTGGGTACTTGGGGAAAGTTCAAGTATCACGAGGATTGTTTCGACAAAAAGGGCAATAATGGTCTCTTGCCGCATGGTTGATCCCCCATGAACATAATTCTTATATTAAAACCCTTTGTTGTAGAAAGGCCAAAATCCTTAATCTATTTGTTGGTGCAAGAATAGTTGTTCTAAAGCCGTCCCACATTCTTGCGGCTTTTAGTAGAGATGAAAAATATGCCATGGGAGATTCATGGGTTTTGATGCTTGGCTACCCCATAGAAGTGAGTGTTGTGGAGGGGTGAATGCACTGTAAAAATGATATGTGTTCTTTTAGAGCATCTAACTGATGTTATAGCACATCTATGCAAAACTCCACCACATCTTTCCTCTGTTCTAGAGCATACAAGCAATCTTATAGCGCATCTGTGCATTTTTACAGTGCATTCACCCAATCTTCTAGTGCATCTGTGCAAAACTTTGGCACATATGTCCTCTATTACAACACATACAAGCAATCTTATAGCGCATTTGTGCATTTTTACAACACATTCAACCAATCTTATAACACATATGTGCAACTTTCTGGTGCATTGATCCTCTATTGTGGCGCATTCAAGCAATCTCGTAGCACATCTGTGCAAAACCTTGGCACATCTGACCTCTGTTTTAGTGCATCTGTCAAGTCTTTTAGCACATCCATTAAATGCAAAACCCAAGAGTTAAACTTGTCTTTTGTCTCATATTTTGAACCAGAATTCAGAATCCTTTTCAAGCCAAAATCATTCCTCAGGTACAACAGGGTCTAAACATGTGCTTTATCAAATGATTTCAAGAAATATTAAATTCCAAAAACCAAAGTCCAAAGTTCTTAGTCCAAAAGCTCATAAAAAATGCCTCTCAGCACTCTACGAATTTAGAGAGAGATTGGTCTTCAATTTCTACAAAAGAGCTTCAAAGAACAATCCCAACTTGTACTCATTTTACTATTGTCAAAATCCAAGACTTTTCCAAAGATTTGAGTATATTGTATAGGAAGAAAATTTGTCTCCGGTTTCACAGTTTGAACCAAAATTTTAGAATTTTCTCAAATCCAAAATCATTCCTTAGGTACCTTAGAATCTAAACTTGTTTAAATTGACCTATACAAGTGGAATTTTCCAACCTAAACCAAGATCTAAAATCTCAAAGTACCAAAATTATCAAATTTATCACACTTTTGATTATTAAGCCTAGTTTCATCATTAGGATTTATCATCCTTTCATCACAAAATGAAGCTAGATAGTCAAAAGAGACTTAGTATCATTAGAATTTGTCATTCTATTGGACTTAGTTATAATCCTTGTACTCTTCCAAACTTAGATCAAAGTTTAGTCTAAACTATAACACTTGTATGCCCGTTCAAACAAGGTTACAAAAACCAAAACTTAAGGAAAAAGGACTTGAAAATCAAAACATTGAAGAGCCAAACATTGAAGCTCCAACCATTGAAACTCCAACCATTGAAATTCCAACCATTGAAACTCCAATCATTGAGACTCGAAATACCAAAACTCAAAATAGTGAAACACAAAACACCATGGCAGAGGGTGAAGAGAATCCTTTCTATGGACTCAACAACATTGAAGGGGAAGAAATAACCGAGGAAGATATCCAACATGCCGAACAAGACCCCAACTTCCACAAATGTTTAGAAAATATTTTTGAAAGAAATGGGGAAAAATACCTCCTTATGCTAGCTAAAAAAGGTGCCAAATTTCCCAATGACTTTGATGTGAATCAATTGAAAGCACCTCCCAAAAAACCCGAAAATGATCCTGAACAAGTGGTTGCTCTAACTCACCAAATGAAGAACCTTCAACAACAAGTTCTCGACATGCAAAGGGGAACCTCCAAACGATACTTGATCCAAGAAATTTTTCCATATCCGTTTGATCAAAGTAACCACATGATACCCTTTCCCAAACATTGTGAATTCCCCAAGTACAAAAAATATAATGGCAAAACCGATTCGATAGACCATGTGAGGTAATTTAGAACCATGATTCTTGAATTTGCATATGAGAAAACATATTTGATGAGATTATTCCCAAGGAGATTAGGTGGACAATGCCTTGAATGGTTCTCCAAACTCACCCCACGAATTAACACCTTTGAGGAATTAGTCAATAGGTTCATCACCCAATATTCTTACAACATTCAAAATGACATCACCATGAAATATCTTTGTAACTTGAAACAAAAGAAGGGTGAATCATTCCTTGTATTCTTGCAAAAATGGAGAAGGTTATTTACACAATATTCTCATCCTGTACCTGAAAAGGAAAAGATAGAAATATTTATTGACAACCTCAATAACGAGCTAAGTTATAGATTGGAATTGTAATGTCCCCCAACCCTCAAAAAATTGATTGAAAACAAGATTAAAATCGAAGAGGCTTTAGTCAAGAGAGGAGTCGTCAAGATATACAATGAAAACATCTTGTAAAACTCCTCCAACAATTACAATAGTGGTGACAAACCCAAGTTTTGGGAATGAAACAAGAACATTGGAAACAACGATGGTGCAGTTGAAATTCAAAATGAAAAACCTATATTCAACCTAACTGCAACTACCACCAAAACTAATCAGAATAACGATCCCCCCAACAACGAAAGCAACAACTAAAACAAGGGCCAAAATTTCAACCAAAACAATAATCAAGGTAATGCTGGATCGAGAACATCATCATATTGAACATACTCAAATTGAAGGAGGTTCACCCCTTTGGGACAATTTTCAGAATCAACATTAAAGGAACTTATCAAAGCTAAAGTCATAACGTTACCAAAGGCAAGAAATTGGGAACCACAAGTTAAGCCACCATGGTGGAATGCTGCTCATTTTTGTGATTTTCATCACAACAAAGGACATAAAACCAACAAATGCATGCAGTTGAAGCACTTGATACAAGATCTAATTGACAACAAAACAATATTTGTAGAAGGACCCAAAACAAACAATGATCATGGGGCGTTCAAGAACCCTCTACCAAACTATGAGAAAGGAGAGTCCTCGTCATCAAATAACAAGGGAAAAAACATAAACTATGTCTATGACACCACCATTCTGCATATTGAGGTGGTTGATGATCCAACCCATGATAAATTGGATCTTATTGCAAATGATAACTCAACCAACGATAATACCATTGAACATGAACAAAAAATCATTGCAATTGAAAATCGTCACCATGATGTCGACACTACCTCACATCAAATCAATGTTATCAAAATAAGAGAGCAACAAGACAACACACCCGTCAATGCAATCACACGAGGACAAGCCAAGGTAACATTGAAAGGAACTACCCCTTCCATGTCCAAATCAATTGCTATCCCTGCCACCCAATATAACATAGTGGATTAGTTGTAGAAGATACCCACACAAATATCCATATTAGAACTTCTCAAAATTTCACCTGCTCACAAGGAAATCTTGGAACAAGCTCTAGTTGCCACCACAGTACCAAACAATCTAGACATTTTCCAATTTCAGACTATGGTGGGAAATTTGACTGCACCACACTGCTTATCCTTTTCTGAACATGATGATGTATCTATCAATCACCCCAACAACACTTCCCTACATATTGAGGTCTTAATTCATAAAAACCGTGTCAAGCGTGTCCTAATAGATGAAGGAGTTGGTCTGAATATCTATAATTTGAAACTTGTCTATGCACTAGGTTATTTAGAAAATGCTATTGATCCTAGAAGGAAAATCACAATAAAAGCATATGATGACAAGGAGAGATCTTCACAAGGATTGATAGTGCTACCTATTCAAGTGGGACCAGTTATCAGAGATATAGTATGCCAAGTGTTAGATAAAGAGTTAACCTACAACATACTCTTGGGAAGACCTTGGATTCATGACATGCAAGCAATACCATCCACATACCACCAATGTTTGAAGTTCCCTTTCAATGGGTAGGAAATCACTATTGCAGTAGACTCAAACAACCCCTAATATTGTAACACTCTCAAGAGTACCCAAGATACTTTTGTACCACACAACAAGGAAGCTCCAACTCAGGGTTTATCAAATGATGGGAAACAACTAAATGCCTTGTCAAAGTGGGTTGAGAAAAAGGACCAATCAAAGGATAAGGACATTAGTGATGTCAATCCATCAAGTAAAGAAAGTACATCGAATCCTACTCTGCAAAGTCAGGAAAGTCAACTAGAGTCCTTATCGAAGCAAGTTGCCAAGATCCAATTGAAAGGCAAGGGCATGGGGGAATACTCATTTCAGAAATCTCTATGTTTATCACAACTTTCATCTTCTCCAAAGTCATATGGACAACCATCAACATCAAGAAAAAAATCATCACAACCCAATACACTCTTTGATGGCGCCTTTGTAAGAGCAGGAACATTAGCAGATGAGTTGGACAACAAAGAGGTTTTAAATTGGTTATACAAAGATGAAGAATCATCACAAGCATCCACCTCAAGTGTACAGACATAGTAGTATGGAAAAGGAAAGACAATTATGGAAAAAAATGGGATATGAGGGAAAAGGTCCTATTGGTAAAAGGAAAGAAGGCATCATAGAACCAATACAACCTATCACAATGCAAGCCAAGGATAAAATAGGATTGGGGTATAGAGAAGAATCAAGGGAAGAAACCTGACAGCAAGTTGTTGAAAGAATCCTACAACTGCAAGCTAGTGATGATCATGAAACTGATTCAAATGAATATGAGTGGGATTCGTTATCTGAAGAGTCTTGTCACGATAAGGAAATTGATGTGGTACAAAAGTATACACCCATACATAAGGAGGGTCAAAGTTCAGGTTATAGACCACTTGAAATAGGATCACAACATATTGATGATTCCAGCGAAGACGATCAGACTCAGAGTGAAACAGATAATTCGAAGGAGGGTTACCTTATAGACATTGATTTCACTATTGGACAATATGAAGACATTACCATCGAGACCCTTACTGCATCTGACTTTAACCAATCTAATGACTCTTTACCCCTGGTACATCCCGACCTCATAGATTGGGATCAAACTGAGCCATCTGACATCCCCTTCTTTTCAAACAATGAAGCCATTGTCAACTTTCTTTGTTCTGCCAATCTCAAAATAGATTCCACCATTGAACATCGTAATGAAGCTTCCAACCAAGAGAGTGTCAAATTTTCCAGTTGCAAAATGAATAATACAAGGAATAGATCTGATGGTGAAAACCATTCAATGACAGTATCAAATCTAGGTAAAGTAAAAATAAAGAGTGTATCCAACAGTGAAAACCTCTATGAGGCACTAAAGGATGGAAGATTTGACACACTCCTCGAACACTTTCAGGAATGATCTAAAGTATTGGTCGAACCCACTCAATCTATCAACATTGGCAATGAAGAAATAGTGAAAACTATCCATCTAGTAGAATCCTTGACAAATCAAGAAAAATAAAACTTCGTTAAATTCTTTATAGAAAGATAAGTCAATTTTGCTTGGTCATATATCTATATTCCAAGGATTGATCCATAACTCATCATGCACCACTTATCACTACCAGCCAGAGTAAAACTAGTCAAGCAAAAGTTAAGGAAATGCATCCACATATTGCCATAGTGGTAAAAGCATAACTGGAGAAGTTATTGGATGCTGGATTCATTAGACCAATCGACTATTCAGAGTGGATTTATAACATCGTACTTGTTTCCAAACTAGACAAAAGCATCAGAATCTGAATAGATTTTAGAGATGTCAACAAAGCTTGCCCAAAAGATGACTTTCCCCTATTGAACATTGACATCATTGTGGACCTAACATCAGGGCATGGAATGTTGTCACTCATGGATGGTTTTTCCAATTATAATCAAATCAAAATTGCACTTGAGGATCAAGATAAGACAACCTTCACATGTCCGTGGGGAACCTTTTGTTGGAATGTCATGCCATTTGGATTGAAGAATGCAAGAGTAACTTATTAGCGTGCTATGATGACAATATTTCATGATATGATGCACACATTCATGGAAGATTATTTGGATGATATGTTATCTAAATCATACACCAGAGAAGGACACCTAGAGATCTTAGATAAAATCTTCACCAGACTAGAAAAGTTCAATGTACGACTAAATCCAAAGAAATGTGTGTTTGGAGTGACTTCAACTAAACTTTTGGGATACATAGTTTTAGAAAATGGCATTGAGGTAGACCCCAGAAAATTCAAAGTCATCATGGAGATGCTGCCACCCAGGAACATCAGTCAGCTATGTTCTCTGCAAGGGAGATTCCAATCAATCCAAAGATTTATCTCACAACTAGCAGACAAGACCCATCCTTTCACTCACTTGCTACATAAGAACACATCTTTCTGATGGGATGAGAAATGTGAAGAAAGGATCCTTCAACCAATTAAAACAATATTTGATGAGTCCACCTATCTTGATAGCACCAGCAGAAGGAAAGCCACTTTTATTGTACATAGAAACAACTAAAATATCATTGGGACCCTTGTTAGCGCAAGATGATTCAATAAGAAAAGAAAGGGAAATGTATTACATCAGTAGAACCTTAAATGGCTATGAGATCAATCACACCTTCATTGAAAAGGGTTGTCTAGTAGTAGTGTTCACTACCCAGCAATTACAACACTATATGCTAACCCATACCATCAAATTAATAGCCCAGATAGATTCACTGAAATACCTTCTTAGCAAAGCTAATATAATTGGAAGACTAGCTAAGTAGGTCATGATGCTCAGTGAATTTGATATCCAATATGTTGATAGGAAGGAAATCAAAGGACAAGCAATCATAGATCAGTTAGTTGAAGCACCATTACAAGATAATCATCCAATGAACATTGAATTTCCAAATGCTGATGTCCTAACAATGTCCACACAACAATGGGTCTTGTACTTTGATGCTTCTTATACACAACATGGATAAGGATCCGAGATCTTATTTATCTCCCCACAAGGACATATCATTCCCAAGTCCTATAGATTGATGTTCCCTTGTACCAACAACACAGCTGAATACAAAGCCTTGATCATTGGAATTAAAGTAGCAGTTGAGTAGAAGATCACAGAGTTACATGTGTCTATGGGGATTCACAACTAGTCATTAATCAGGTAAATTATGACTATCAAACAAAGGATGACAAGCTGATGCCCTACAAAATAATGGTTGATGATTCAAAAAGTACTTTGTGGAAATAAGATTTGAGCATATTCCTTGAAGTGACAACAAAGCTGTTGATGCCATGGCAATCATTTCTTCTCTCTTGCAGTTCTAGAGAAACAAGCTCATTACGAATTCATGGTGGAACAACTATTTAACCCATCCTATGACAACCATGAATCACAAGTTATCTACCATCTAGCTAAAGCTGAAACTTCCCTCTATGGGAAAATTTATACGTACCTAAAAGATAACACCCTCCCTCTCGACCAATCCTACAATAAAGAATGAAACTTCATTCGCCAAACCACCCGACACACCCTTATCGTGGATGTCCTTTATCAACGAGGTCTTGACGAAACTCTCCTACGATGTTTGGAATGTGATGAGTCTGAAATGGATTTATGGGAAGTACATGAAGGTTTTTGTGGAACTCATTCGAGTGGTTTAACCTTAGCTAAGAAACTCCTCCGTCTGGGATATTACTGGCTGACTATGGAGAGGGATTCTTTTCAGTTCGTCAGGAAATTCCCAAAGTGTCAGATTCATGGCAATCTCATCCATGCACCAGAGCAAGAACTTCAAACTTTTGCATCAACATGGCCCTTTTGTCAGCGGGGAGTGGACCTCGTAGGCAAGATTCATCCATCTTTGTCAAATGGACACAAGTTCATTATCACAACCATAGATTATTTCACAAAATGGATTGAAGTTGTCCCTCTAACTACCATCATAGGAAAACAAATCTTGTCCTTCATTCTGAATTACATCATTTGTCAATATGGCATCCCTCAATCCATCATCACTGACAATGGCAGACCTTTCAAAAATCAAGATGTTGAAGAATTTTGTGAGAGGTTTCACATCCAACATCAGTTTTCTACACCATATTATCCCCAAGGAAATAACCAAGCAGAGGCCTCAAACAAGACTATCCTAAAAATCTTAAAGAAAACCATCAACGATACTAGAGGTGATTGGCATGTGCAACTTAACCTTGCTTTATGGGCTTATCAAACCAGTATCCGCACCTCGATAGGAGCAACACCATATGCCCTAGTCTATGGATTAGAGGCCATTTTACCTATTAAGGTTGAAATACCATCACTCTGAGTGTCACTAAAGGGAATCATTTCAGATGAGGATTACAGAGTGTCTAGGTTACATGAATTGGAACTCTTAGATGAACATCATCAGCATGCAGTGGATCACCTGAAAGCCTATTAGCAGAGGATATCTAGAAGTTACAATCACCGAGTCAAGCCTAGAACATTTCAAGTGTGTGATTTAGTCCTGAAAGAGAATCACCGTAATCAGCAAGATCGAGAGAAGAAGGGGAAATTTGAACCAAACTGGCTAGGTCCCTTTGTCATTGTGCTAGTTTTCAGATTAGGAGCATATTAGTTGTCCACACCAGAAGGGGATTTATTTTATGAACCCCTCAACAACTTGCATCTCAAGAAGTTCTACACTTGAATCATCTAGTGCATCATAAAAAGGCCCTGGAAAAATACCAAAAACATCAGAAAATGTCCTGAAAAATGGTTACCTTGATGAAAACCTAGTAAATAGGTGCCTTGGTAACAACAAGAAAAAGAGAAAAAGAGAAAAATACAAAAAAAGAGAGAAAAGAGAAAAATACAAAAAAATCAAAAATCAAAAAAAATCAAAAAAATCATAAAATATATATAAAAAAGTGCAATAAAAACAAGTAGTGAAAACCTGGCAACATGCACTATTTGTGATAGGCTAGCTTTTCCATCTATTTGAGCATGCTGACCACTTGCTTTCTCCATTCTCTTTCGCCATCCATCTACCTATCCTTGGAAAGCACCATGTACATATCCTGGCATCGTGGTTGTGTCTCACCCTAGACTAGAGGCAAAATCCTGAACTCACTAGGGGAAAATAAACTTTGAGCTTGAACCAATGGACAAACTACAGTAGTACAACACAACCGAAAACAATGATCATAGTGCAACTCAACATTGAACATCAAATTACACAAACATGAACATCAACCATCCAAATCAAATAGCCAAATCAATCAAATCAAATCTAAACTTCAAATGGATGATGTTCTTCTGAACCATGGGTTTATCATGTCAAACTAGAATGTTCAATTGTTATACTTTGATTTTTTTTATCATATCTCTGGAGCACCTCGATGATGTATTGAACTAGAGGAGCCAAGAAGAAGTATGATTTTTATTTGTCTGTTGTTTGTGAGTTGATCATTATTACTGTGAAAATTGTCGCGGGACATGCTCTACAAAGTATCACTAATGACATTTTGAATTTGCATAGGAAAACAGTTAACTCTTGTTTGTTTGCACAAGCAATACTCAGGTCATCTTGGTTTAATTATACTTAGATGCTTGTGTTAACTTGCACTATCAAACATCATGAAAGTAGTACTTAGGTAATGATGGTCTAAATATGCAATCGATGCTTGTACTCACTTTCAACATTTTAAAGGCCCAACGATGATAAAAAGCATGACAAATCGATTGTTACAAATGACAAATTTTATGTATGAGATTTTCATGGTTACAGTAGATTGCATCCATGTTAGTTTGCATCTATATTTATGGGATTTCCAAAAGCTGCAACAATTATGTTATCTCTTGCATTAATGGATTGAGTACACTTGACATTGCCAAAAACACATCATTTTCATATAGTTACATATCACTTGCATTATCATTTACATCAATTAGAAAAAAATATCATTTGGTTGCATATCAGTTGCATCATCATTCACATACATTAGAAAACATTACAACATCATTCATCCATCCATGCATCACATCATAATATTTGCATCAAAAAACACAAAAAAGACGTGCATCACATCTCATTTACATAATCAAAATCATTTCATATAGTGGCATTAGGAAAGTGCTTCACTAAGCTTAAATGAGTGTAGAACCCCAATCCTAGACCTGCACAAACACAACAAATGAACACAATGTTAGATCAAATGCAAGTGAGAATCAAGATTCCCCATGAAATTCATTTGCAAAGCTCAAATAGGAAAGAAAATGGAGAAAATGAACCAAGAAAGCAATGAAATCCTATTTTAAGATGCAAACTCTCAATTTCATGGGAGAATCGGTGCCAATTTGATGTGAAAATTGACCCTTTCCCAACTCCTTTGATGCAATGTTGAAGAGTCATCCACTTTGTTGAAGATTCAATTGGGCTCCATGATGAAAAACTCGCATAACCTAGTTAAGACCTTGATAAAATTTGATGGAAATAGATATGCTTGAAGATGAAATTGAGTATAATAAGTTTACTCAAATTGTGGATGATCAAAACAAAGGATGAGCCTCTTATTTATAGAAAGACAAGATGGAGGAATGAGCAAAATGGAGCAATGTGGGATCATTCAACATCCAATGGGAAAATGCCACTTGTCAAGATGTGAATGGAGGAAGCTTGAGCACATTTTGATGAATGTGCACAATAAATGTTATTAGGTGGAATTTCAAATTTGTGAAATGACTTGTTGGAGGGAGAAAATAAAGACTTAAATGCCACTTGGCTCAATGCACAAGGACATGTAAGAGAGAATGAATGCCTTGTTGGAAGGACAAATCCACTTGAGGGATTTTCAAACTTGGAGGAATATTCTCCTAAAGATGCCATATTGAGAGAAAATAGGGATTTAATAAATTAATTAAATGTATTTTCATGTGCAAGTGGAAAAATCTAGAGAAATTAGATGATTAAGATTAAATTAATTAGGATTTAATTAATTTAATGAGGGATTAAATGATGTGACAATTTGATTTAGATTTTTGGGTTGATTTAAATCAAAGTTGAGAAGAATGTGATTTAGATTTAATTAAATAAAAGGATTTTGATTTATTTAATTAAAGAGGATGATAGATTAAATTAAACAAGGTTTAATTTATTTAATTTAATAATATGACTTTAGAGATTTAATCAAATAAAATAGATTATTTAAATAAATAGAGATTAGAGGGTTAATTAAATAACATTGATTTATTTAATTAACAAGAGAGAATGACTTAATCAGATAAATGATGATTTATTTAATTAAGGGACCAAGAGTGATGATTAGCTAAGAAGATGATTTAGGATGAAACGATGTTAGTAACCAGGATCAAGTGTGTCGGTATATTTTTCGTGTCTACAATGAGTGAGTCTTCAAATTTCCAAAAGAATTGGGAAATATGTTAGGTTTTTTGAAGCTTAATTTAACAAAGAATCAACTGACGACAACCTTCCCACAACTCTTGGAAGTTGGATAGATTCACTCATTTAAGCTTAAGACCCTTGAAGTCTTGCAAACTTAGTTAAGCATAATCATTGCATCACATAATCATATCATCATCACAAAGCATCATAAGAATCATTTACATAATCATTATATCTCATTATCATTACATCCATACATAATCAATATAAACATCACATTTCATCACATATCATTATTGCATAATCAAATCCATCTCACATAGCATAAAACATCATTTGCATAAATCCATGAAACATATAAAATCATTCTTCATGCATTATCATATCATATCATCATTGCATACATCCTCATAGAATTAGGTACCATCACACAATCATTTCATATACACATTCATTCATTCATTACATCATTTATTTGCATCAGAAAAGTACAAAAATATCAAATACATCACATACCATAAATAAAATACATCACATGCATCATATAGGCATCATTCATAAATCATCATAGAATCATAACACATCAATTGCATCATCATTTGCATCCATAGCATATCATCATCATAATATAGAAATTAAATGCATCCATAGCATATCATCATCATAGCATAGAAATTAAATGCATCCATAACATGTCATCATCATAACATAGAAATTAAATACATGTTATAATCGTCATCATCATAACATGGAAATTGGATACATCATAGACATCCATCATCATATCAACACATAGATCATAATCATCACCACATATCATATAACCTCAAAAATTATAATGTAAAAGTGTACAAGGATATCCAAAAGTATGAAGAGATACATCAATATAAAAAATGGCAGTGTATCATAAAAGTCTGACAACAAGAAGAAAATCATCAATGTCTAAACTGAATAAAGAGTGTATACATGTCTAGAAATACATCAGAGAATCATAACTGGAGCTATGTTGTGCTCCCCCCAGACAATGTCGACATCACATGACCAAGATCAGTGCCTCCCCTATGCCCAATGGACTTGACCTTGTTTTTGATTTTTCGTGCACATTTATTAGCTTAGGAAGTTAGGTTTTTTACTAGCGGTCCGATATAGTGCTGCTTGAAAGTTTATTTCATCGTCGCGCGGCCTCAAACTACATCATAGTCACAAATAGCGATGTTGTTGCACAGTTTGGAGTTAGGGTTCAAACTCCAAACTAAACTAC
>VDFB02026320.1:45218919-45310643 GCA_007258455.2 Sequoia sempervirens | reverse complement strand
GGGAGAGTTGATATAAAAGAGGCAAACACATTATTTAAAGGCCAAAAACTTTTAAAAATGGAAAGATGAGAAAGGACAAATACTAGTTAATAATCAAATAAGCATAAAATGAAAATAAAAGGGTGGGTCTTCGAGATTGGCTAAACACTTCCACCACTTCAAGATTGGTTACGAAAGAGAGTTTTATTATTTCACAACATGTAGAGTTGTGTTTTGGGTCACTAAATCATCTTCAGATTTATAATATATCATTGACCAATTTTGGGCACTTACAATTGTACAAAACCATATTTAGCTTGAGTTGTCAAGCCAAATGAATATAAGCATTTTGAAATATTGTAAATGACAATTGAATCCATATTAGTTAGGCACCTCTTAAATTTGTTTTAAGGTGGTTCCTTCCTTCTCTTTCCTTAACAAAGAGTACCAAATAAATTATGGAATCTTTATCAAGTTTATTGGGTTGATTTAAAGTAACAACTTAACCTTAAATTCACAATCATTCACTTTGCATCACATATGAAATTGCCCATACAACCAACCTAACCTATTTCCTGTAAAAGTAATTATATTTATTAAAAGAAAATATCTTAGTATGATTTACATGAAGATTAAGACCTCTTGATTCAAGGACTCTTTTAAATCAATATTGTGGTATTAATTATATTTTGCCGTATTTAAATAGGGAAGAAAGAGAAAGAGAATTGCAAAATTTGTTTTGAGTTGCCAGGCCTTAGTAATTTAAAAATCCAAAGACTTCTTGTAATCTTCATATAAATTTATGAGCTCATTACTGCCCTCCAGAAACTTCATGGTGAAATCTTGCTCGCTCCATTTAAACAAAGAAACAAGACTGGCATTCTCGTACTTGGGATTTGTCAATGCATTTAGATATTTAATCACCTTATAGCGTGGTTTCAATCTCTTCTCCAAGCTGAAGCGTAGCAACATAGGATACCTAACCACAATGCTTGGATGTAACCCCAGGGTACCTGTCAAGAACTCCATGTTCTTCTCTATCTTACCTGCAGACGAACAAAGGAACAGAGGATCCTTTCCAAGAAGTTCATTGATCTGGTGTTCCAGCAACCCTATGTCTTTCATAATCTTTATTTTATCTTGCAAAATCTGAAAACCATAGTTCAGAATCCCAGGTCTCCTCCTGATAGCTTTACACAGATTGTCCTTAGACCCAAAAATTTTGAGAAGAAATGAGATTTTCAGATTCAAGTTTTTCTCTAAATTTCCACCCAGAACTCTAGGTTGCTGGGATATGATATAACCCAAATCTTGTTTAGCCATGCCTAATGTTTTCAACAGGTCAATCTTAGGCTTCAACTGCTCATCTACATTGCGTACAAGAACATATGGGTCTCTGAGAATGGTTTTCCTAACCTGTTCAGGAGTAAGTCCAGAGTCTCTGAATAGCTTAAGTGCCTGTTGAGCCCTGTCCGTGGATTTGCATCTGAAGAGTCGGGGGTACTTGTTCATTACTGTTGGCAGCTCCGAGGGAGAAAGCCCACATTCATCAAGTAAGAATAGCTTCATGGCACTGTGGCGTCGCTCTCTTTCAGCCTCCACGCCTGCTGCTTTCCCCTGTGAAATGGGTATGACATTACATGATATTCTTAGTGAAAGTTTTGGGAAATGGAAGCATAGAGTTGGGTATCTGCCTGGAGATACAACGAAACCAGAAAATGTCAAGGCCATTGTATGTTGTAGAATGGAATGAGATGAGAATCAAAACACGAACAGAATCCTTAGGGTTTGAAAAAATGGAAAACCCTACCGTCACTTTGGCTATTTCTAAGACCATTCGGGGTTCAAGATAAGGCCTATTTGGGGATGCGTACGGTGAGCGACTGATGGTAGGGGTGCGACGGTAACATTGTTCGATAAAAGTTCAGTGGAGATATAATCCTGATAGCATCCACTTACATATGGATCCGTGATGCTAGATCATCGTCAATCAATGATTTTTTCTTATCAACGTGTTCACACCATGAAAAATTGCCACATTTATCCAATGCCACTCCACCCTTAATTCCCATCCCTTCGCATTTAGTAACTATGCTTCTATGCATGTATGTATACCTGATGGCATGTAGATACAAACTAATTTCATCTTCAATGTTGCAACATACAACTTTAAATAATACACATCAATTTACTACTAATTGCCTTCTTCCTAAACATGTTGTATTTTCTACATGTAGCCATTAACTTCACATCTTATTTTCTCATACCTATGAAGGGATTCAATGGAGAGAATTTGGACTTTCATGTGAAGAAAATGCCAAGAGGAGGGGGAGGTATGTTCGAGGATCATGTTTAAAGCCATCACTTGTCTAGTTTGAATTGGAAGGTGAGGTCTTCAAACATCATTAAGGCAATGAATCAACTAGTTTTTTTTTTTTTTAAAGTCATTTTTTCTCAATTATAATGTTGAGGCCATTTGTTTTTTTTCCTATTGGAGAAGACATGTAAATGGAAGGCTAGGTCATCATACCTGACTAAGACAATGACCCCAGGTATACTAATTTCTTCTCTATTATGTGTTCATTACAATACTAATTATTAGTTATTCAGTGTTTGAGAAGGCATTTCTTCATTTCACTCCTCCATCTACTTGTAAATAGAAGGTAAGTCATTTTACCTCACTAGGGCAATGAACCACCTAGTTTTTTTATTGATCATTTCTTCTCCATAGACCAATGTACCTTTGTTTACTATTTGAGGAGGTGTTTATTCATTTCACTCCATCTAGTTGTATATGGAAGGTGAAGTCATCATACCTCACTAAGGCAATGACCCACTAGATTTATATTTTATTACTCATTTCTTCTTTGTCTTTTATTTTTTAGTCATTTCTTATTTTTTATTTTTTATTTAGTGTTTGAGAAGGTATTTCTTCATTCACTCCTTTTTTTGGCTATAAATGGAAAGTGAAGTTGTCATACCTCACTAACGCAACACCCCCTAGAATTTTCTTTTTTTGTTTGTCTCTTCTCTATTGTGTATTATTTATTTGGGGGTTTACAGATTAGGGGCTCTAATGATGGTGCACCCTAACTTTTGGGGTTAGTAAGGCCTTCGACATGCCATGGTGCCTCATACTTGCTTTGTCATGTATTTTGTTGGCAATTATTTTATTTGTTGTTTAGTGTTTGTGAAGGCATTTCTTCATTGCACTCTTCTATGTGGTTAGAAATGGAAGGTGATGTCATTATACCTCACTGAGGCATCAAGGGCACCTATTTTTTGTTTTATTTTTATTTCAAATCACTAATGGGTAATGATAGTTAAATATTTTTGAAATACATTGTGAAGTTAATGATACTTATCAATTTGTTTCATTAACCTTTACTTGAATAAAATGACTATTTCATTTGTATTTATGTGAATATATGCCTATTTTTTAATGCTTTCTTTTGTGTTTGGCTAATTTATTGTAGTATATGTTGAATGCAATAATTAAAATTCTAAATGAAATTAAGAATAAATAATAATTAAAATTTCTATTGTAAAACCATGCAAACCTTAAATGGAGCATGAAATGGATTTTCTTGCACTTAGATATGATTGTGGATGCTCAATATTATGCACTATTCTTGATGGTATAATGACAACATGATTAAGATATTTAGAAATATATCATAGACTATTTTTTAGAGTTCTCAATTCCTCAAGTAAATGGTGAATTTAAAGATTTTAGAGAGAGAAATAAATGGAGAATATTGATTTAATCAATTTTGAGGACTAGAGAATTGATTTGATTTTTACTAATTTGATTAACAAGTTAAATCAATTTAATTAGTCAACTAACCTAACTATCCAGTTAACAAGCTTGATTGATCAATAAACTCACTAGGTTGGTTAGTCAACTAATTTGATTATTCAACTAACTATTTTGATTAAGAGTTACCTAGATCAACTAATCTGATTGATGAGTGAAAGGTGGAATTGACTAAATTGACATAAGTGAAACATGGGTGAGCGTAATTAGTTTATTTATTTATTTTAATTGAATATATGTGTATGGATATTTAATTGGGAGATAATTAATAAATATTGATTGATCAATTAACTAGTCATAGGGTGATATAAGGCTAAAAAAGATTAATTAAATTTAATTGACAAGTCAATTAACATGGGGTAGTTGATTAATCAATGACATGATTAGATAATGAAGATACTAGAGTCAATCGATTGAAAAAAGAATAATGATATAATTAATTAGTCTAAATAATTGAATTAGTTAACAATATGAGTTTACGATAAATTTAAGTTGGTAGAATCTAAGTGTCTATATTTTCCCCTCTTTGAAGCAGTATTGCATCTAAAAGAAGTAGTGTATTTTCAAAGAAAGTAGAAGACATTAAAGAATGGATGCCAAAGGATACACCAAGCAAAATGTTGATTAGATAGATACCCCTCAAGAAGGCATGTAGTGATGAGAGAGATGGATGAACACTTGAAATAAAATGAAAGAATTTGGGAAAAATAGATGGGTTAAAATCAAAGGATGGATGTTATTTATGAATGGTTAGCTAAAAGGAAATGAAGATTAGTGTGGATGATCTAATGATGAAATTTATCAAGCTTCAAATAAATTTTATATGTCTGAGTAACTTGATTTCTTATAGCACATAACAAGATACAACATGATATGGAAGATTGTTATGTAACATTTATTATGTGTTATAAGAGAAAAATATCTAAGTAGGAAAGTAACAAAATGCACTATGATATTGAGGACTATGATGATATTGCTCATGATGTGCCCCCAAGATCAACTCAAAAAATGCAAGAAACCAATAGAAAACACACAATAAAGAATTTATAAAAGATAAAAAGATAAGATACACAAGACTTTTCCCCTAATCAAGTTGAAATCCAACAATTGATTGATTTAAAAATTATTATAATATCAAGTTGATGTGGTAATGATATATCCCAATCACAACATGAGGATTGGAAATTTTGATGAAGTTGACTAATTGTTTTGAAAAGGTTTGGATTTCAAAAAGACCAAGGATGAAGCTTATAGATACCTTTTGGATATGTATTGGACTACTTGGCTTGATTTAGCAAGATTATTCTATGATGTTGTTGATGTGGTGTGTGGATAATTAGGAGCTTTGGATTGATGGATTGGAAGTGGGGATGGAATTTGGAGGAATTGACCATGTGGATTGGATAACATGCAGGGGTTCCCGATATTTAAGGTTTTATTTGAAATGTAGGATTAGGGATCTTGTGTCAAAATTTAGATTTACAATTTGGGATTTCTCAATTCTTGAATTGTTTAAGGGTGGAACATGTTATGACACCAAGGGTGAGGATTTTTGGAGGGATGAAAGGATGTAATTATGGAGATCTAGGAGGGATTGGATGTGATATAGAAATGGGGAAGGGATATAGGATGCAACTTCTTATGACTACATCACATAGGAATAATATGACACATTTATTTGTGTGTCACTTATGATGCTCATACTTGAAATTAGCAATGGATTAATGTTAAGATATATGGTGGTATTAACCGTGTAATCCTATGTTATTCATGTTAGTTTAAATATTAACTTTATCAAACTAGTTAGCTTTAGCCTACCTTGGAGAGTTCTATTCATATAGTGTAAGTCTCCACTTAGGGAGTTTCAGCCTTTTGTCTTACTTCATACCATTGAGTAAGGATTGAGACCCAAAACAATCTCACAAAAGTAAATAATAACTAATGATCTCATAAACATGGAATAAAATGAAACAACTTCATTAGATAATTAAATATCATAGCACATCCTCATATGTGTAATGCATAATCTATGTAAAATCATATAATATATGATATACAAAATTACAACTTAGGCTCTCATGCCATGAAGTCAACTAATTATACAATTTGGAAGTACAAGTACAGATAATGATAAAAGAATAATGTGAGAACATAAACAACATAGTCTTTGACTGCTACCGACCCTCATAGTCATCCACAAGTCAAGAAACAAGAACATGGCTCAAGCACTTTTCCGCTCAACCATGAAGCTTATACATCCTCAAAATTCTTCCTAACACGAAGAATACCCAACCCTACACAAAATACCTAGCAACCTAAAATAAATAGCAGGAGGGAATCCCAATGCAACTTGATATATCTACATGTAATGTCCTACTATTAGGATATGACAAAGAAACATATCAATAAATTTTCTAGGTAACACTCATCTATTTTAATGAAAATATGGCTTTGGCCAAAGCACTAGAATAAACCAGAAGATCCCAAAAAGAGGATCGAGCTTCTTTGATGGTCCATATTTGGCACCCTATCCTGGAATGTAAACCCAATACACATATAGAAGACAATAACATACATAATGATCATAAAAATAAATAAATACTCTTTTCTTTCATGCAAATGATATATGTATAAATTTTATTATTTCAAACTTAATATGCATGATAACGGTAAAATATATATCTTTTTTTATTTGTAAGCGAGGTTTTAACATGTAATGAAAAAATCAAGTACATAAAGCATGCCCTTGAAACAAGGGGTGCAACTAAAACAACCATACTAGACTGTCAACCTAACCCTCTACAAAATTTATTGCCAACACAAAATAGGCCAAACAAGAACAACCAAGAGGAGACATAAGGAAATGAAAACACTAGAGAAGACAGACCATACAGGGAGCACTAAAATACACTAAAACCATTAGGCCAAAGCCAATAATCTCAAGAAATTTTTGAGAGAGGAGAGCCTCCATGGTCCACTGAGAATCCTCCTCAATTGCTTCCTTTCCCTCAATGTAGAGATTTTTAGCCTCCGACTTCCATCCTTTTTTCCTCTTCATCTCACCAGAATTAGGTTTTAATTTGCTACACTCAAATTGGGAGATCCCAAGTTTTGAAGGAGAAGCCACCACAAAGTCTTGGTCAAAAAAATCATGATGCAAATTGTCCAGATCCTCCATGAAAGTGAAAGTGTCATCTAAGTCAGAAATATCCACTTCGACATCAGCTAGACAAACAATATCTTTATTAAGGGTAGGAGTTTCAACAAGTTTTGTGGGATACTCATAGAAAGGCACTGATGGCACCACAATGTCAGACCCCTCAATAAGATGAGGCTCCATAAACTTTTCATGGTTACGCCAAATGAAGTCTGTGTTCATAAAAAATGTGGAAATCCATAGGATCATCTACCATAACAACTTTTGCATCCCCAACTACAAAGCCAAAATTGTCATGAGAATCAACCTCCCAAGAGGCAGGGATAGGTGGATTAGGTGGTTTGGGGGGAAGAGGACTAGGGTTCGACCTTTGAATTTACTCGAGGAAAAAAGAGTTGCATTTGTGGAAAGGGTTGGTACTATTCTTGCAAGCCATCAAAGATTTGGGGGCATTAGACCCAGTAATAGGCACTGCAACATCCATAGCCTCGTGCAATAGACAAAGGGGAAGGGAGGAGCAATTTCCAAATCCCCAACCTTGCAAGAGCTAGATTGCAATGAGTACCACTACTTTCTAGATCACTAGTAGTCGTTGCCCCGAAGGAGCCACAAGCTTTACCACCTTTCTCCACGGCCTTTTTAACTTTCTTTCTTGCACCAACAACTCTGCCAAAGGCTGAAGCCCATGCTCTTGTGACGCCTATGCCACAACAAACTTGTGCACCTTCACCAACCCTCGCACATTGTGTTCATATTGATAATGGTAAATATATATCATTGACATGCAATTCATTCATTTTCTTTATATGCAATTTGATCTTTCAATGACATGGATGTATATACTATTCAATGTTCATCTTTATAACAAAGTATCATGATACCATAACATACACAACATGTATGGAAAAATATATCAAATCACAATATCAAAAAAACATTGATTTGAATAGAATGGAAAGTGTTGAATTATTTAGTTTAATACTACCAGTCATTTGATTTTTGAAAAAAAATTATTAAAAGTCTTCATGCAGCACTTTAATGCAAATGTAATTGATACAACTTCTCTTACACCAATATGGGAGTTTTGGATTATTCATTGAAACGTAAAAATATAAAACATTCAGAGAAATGTATGCTAAGAAGTGAAGGCGTAAGCTTCTGAGTAATTCAAAATTTTAGACCTAGTGTCATAATGCAAGTGCCACCCCATAAAAAACCTACTAGAGTTTATTTAAATTCACCAACAAATATGAAATGGGTTGTGCTAATTTGAGGCATGGGGCACCTAAATCTTTATACTCTGTTTTATATTAAATAATTTAATATAAGGGGAAGCACATATGAAATGGCGATTTTTTGGTGTTTCTTGATAATAAAAAATAGATATGTTGCAATTACATAGGTGCCTCCCTTCTAAAAATATCATCTCAAACATCTTTTAAAATTCAAGCATATTTTAAAAAAAACAACAAGAAATTTTTGTAAGGTTTAAATCAATGGGAAAACTATAAATCTACATCATACCATTTATTCATTGAACAAAAAACTCAAGCACAGGTTTTAAATAGCAATTAAAAATTCAAGTAAAGCAAACGATTTGCACGTAATTACACAGGAATTTTTTTGAAAACCATTTAAACCTCATTAAAACTTATGATACAAAAATATAATTGTTAATGAATTATATAAATACCTTGACAAAGGGAAGTTATGTAGCAAGAAATGTATTGTCGATCTCGCAGAGAACTAGGTTGGCACATTGGTGCTAGTTATAGCTTCCTTCATTGCTGCCAAAATAAATATAAATTACACAATTTATTAGCAAAAATAAAATATTTATTTTTCAACCATTCAATTTAATTTTTGAAAACAAAATAATCATATGGCATATTTTTAATTTCCCAAAATAATTTAATTTTCACAACATAATAGCCCTAAAACATAATCATTAGTCAAATCATAATGCCCAAAGCAATGATGTAACCATAATAACATAATGCAATCATATCATTCATAATGCAAGATAGATGCAACTATGTGAGTGTGTGAGTGCATTGGGTTTCCATCATACTAATCATTACCAAGCGGCTAGGATACCTCTACCTCAACCATGTTCTCGCCTTCGACATGTTCCTACACTCCTTTGCACTCATATTTATGTCAATATGTTAGTCCATAAAAAAACATAGCCAAATCACATGCACATAGCTTCTTAGCTCCATTACCAATTTAGTTTCAAGCATTTAAACATAACATCTAATTTAAAAACACACTTATCCATAATCAAACAATCATAAGATAATCAACCAATAGCCTCAAATAATTTTGTTTATTCACTAGTCAAGTTTATGCAAGAAAAAATGAGAGTGGCACATTGATATGTGTGTGCTCATCACTTGAGACACCTATTCCATGCATACTTGCCACTTTCTCACACACTTATCAAGTGAGCTCACAAGTGTTGCATATTTGGACGGTTACTCAATTGTTCAGTTCTATCTTCCTACATCATCTACCTTGCCTATATATGCAAGGTTTCTCATTGTATTATACACTCTTTATTTTATATTGATAGACATACTATTATTCTCATATTTTCACTTGTGGAAGGTTATAAATTCAAGCTCTTTAATCTTGGCAATCTCCAACAATTCATATGTATCCACATTCTTTGGATTGTGTTCTAGGGGACATAAGAGGAATTCATTAAATTTTGGCATGTTGTTTAATTATATTTTAAAGAGAGGATTTAATTTTGGTGGAGATTACACTTCAAAAATAGATAAGGCACCTTTCATAGGCATCCATTGTGGGATTTGAAAGGTTTTGGATGGGGCTCCCAATAATAGAGAAGAAAAGGTGTCTATTGGTGTTCCATCAAAGAGCAAAAAGGTCATCGGAGCATCCAAAAAGTCAGGAGTTGGATAGGCTATGGTCTAGGCACCCATGTTGGAGCTTTGTAGTTTCCATTCAGTATTTTATTATGTCTCTTGGTAGTCCAAGAAAGGGGTGTGGTTTTTTCAAGTGGTTTTGTACCTCTTGTTTTGGTTTACCATTCATGGTTTTACCTCCCACAAGTTTTATAAATTGGAGCCATGAGACGATAGTTTTATGTTGAGTTCTTGTAGGTAACAAGGTGTTGCTAGGTTGATCAAAGATCTATAGTGGAGTGTATTATTGTGCACTCTCATTTGAATATTAATAATATACTTTCCATCTTTTCTCATGTGGAGTATTTTGTTGAAAGGGGTTCCTCACATAAATCTAATGTCACATTTTATTTGTTGTTTTTTATATTGTGATGTATGTTTAAATCCTATTTTCAAATCTAAATTCACTTGCATATGTTCATATTATAGATTTTATTCACCTTGTTTTCAACAATTAGATTTTGTCCACATAATTGTCAAGTTAAAGTTGGGAATGAGGATAGGTATGATGGTATGATGATGCAAATATAATGGATAGGAATAATATGGTGACATGATTTGGATAGCAAGATGATAGTTGTGAATGATGAATGAGATAGTGGGTGGAATAAGCTTGCCCCCAAGTTTAGGGTACAAGTGGGTGTCAAATTTATGCATGATTCATGCAAAAAGGTTTTCATCATAGTACTTTCTTAGGAATTATAAGACTATTTTTCATTATTTAATGCTTTTTTCTATTTAGTTTTTTTATTTTTTGACTTTTTCAATGTTTAGATTCATGCATTTTCTTTTATGGTAGGTTGATAATATTAAATTATACACATAGCCACTTTAGGTGGATCATGTTTCTTTTGTTACACTCAATAGATGTCATCTATGATCCTTTGATGATGGATAGGTTGGCCTCTCTTGGGCTAGTGTCAAGTAAAATGGAGTTGAAGATAATTTGGATGAAGGATTTAAGGTTATGAGGATTTATTTCAATGTTTGCATCCTCACTTTCCTACTCTACCATTTTCATTTCACTTCCCGCTTCCTTTGCTCCTTGTGGAATTTTAGTCTCTATGCAACTTTTCATCTCTTAAAATTGCACCCAAAGTTTTAATTTTTGATAGGTTTTCTTTACAAACTTTTCACCCCTTCCTACAAATTACATCCCAAGTTCTCAGCTTCACTTTTCTACCATTCCTCTATACATGTGCCTATTATAATTTTGATCCCTCCTTTCAAGTTGTAAATTGCATGTTATGATCTGATCCTTACTAGTTTTACATTGTGGATTTTTGAGCCTCTCATGCAATTTACAAACCCTAATTGGAAGTTTACTTCAAGATTCTACTATTGAATAGTTTTTTAACATCTACCCCCTATATGTGCTAGCATGTCCTTAAATAATAAAAAAATGAATACACAAATACTTACCAATCTGAAATCAATCCCAAATATTTTTGGACTCCTTCTAGGCATGAATTTATATGCAAGTCCATATACTACTTGTAGACATGTAAAGTTGACCTAACACCTATCACACACCCTAAACGACATTTTCACATCATCGACATCATTATCATCAAATATCACCCCATTTCCCATCAAAAGCATCAAAAACCCTAAATTCCTCTATTAATTGAATAATACAACATTATTTAATTAATTCACTTTTTCATCAATTTCGGCCAATTAAATAAATTTCATTTATTTAATAAAGTCCTAATCTAACTTCATTCCTCTTGATGAATTAAGTAACACGAATTATTTAATTATGTCACTAATTCACTTGATTCCCTAAGTCAATTAAATTATTAAATCATAATAATTAAATTAATTCACTTTCCCTCCAAATTTGAATAAACTATTGAAAACATCATCAAAAATCAAATCAAACTAATGAAACTTTGTTTACAAAATTCAAACTTGATTTGCATGTTCAACTCCAAAAAGAATTAATTAATTAAATCAATTAATTAATTATCCTCACTCACTTTCTTGATTGAGTAAATTACGAATCACTGATTACTCAATCTATTTTCTAATTGATTGATCTATTTCTTGACAGATCAATCTACTTCCTAACTGATCAATCTATATTCCTAATAGATCAATCTATTCTTCAATCACACTAATTACATAATATATTTTCACATATTATGCCCATCTAAATCCTCTCAACATCTTTCGACCGTTGATCAAGATATTCTACTACGCAATCCTGATCATCCATTTCAAATCACAATTTTCGTATAACAAACCTCTTTCCTCACAAAAAGGATCAAAGAATCAACATACCTTATGCAACGAAGTAATGCCAAATCGACATTAACAAAGCTTCAACCAACATCTTCGATCAAACGCACGCACACTCTTCACAGCTTACGCACACAAAAATGGAGGATTCACATTGATGCGAGCTACCACATCTTTGTGAACACACTTTGACACGGGATGGGTAACGATTTAGTTTAAGTGAATTCATTTGTTCTTGCTTTATTTCATTTACATTTCTTGAGTTTAGTGTTCTTAATCGTTCATTTTGTGAGTGAAGGAATGAATCTTGATCATTATTTTGGATTAGATTAGCTTCTATTATTTGTTTTGATCTTATTTACAATCGTAGATTTCCCCCTCGCACATTACTAATGAAATAAGCACATGGATTATTTCAATGTGATTAATGATCAACTACATTTTTAGACCTACAATTTGGTACTTGGTGGCCTATCTAGCACAAAGAGAATGTTTTATCTACCCTAGGGTACCTATTAACGTATCAAAAGGAGATTTATTATGAAGATGATTGTATTGTCAGATGTCACGTATTAATTGGAAATGATCCCCATGATTGTGTCCAAGGAACTAAATGTATTATAATGAATTTCTCCATATAAAAAAATGTAATATGCATTGGGGTTGGTATTTTAAGTAAAATTTATAGTTATGTCTAAGGCTATTTTACGAATCAAGTCTTGCAATTCAAATTTGTAAGGGGAAATAACATTCTTTATAAATCATAGAAAAGGTAGTTGAAATCTATGTCTATAATTGAATGTCCCTTTGTGGTAGATTGTAACAACTTAGGGGAATATAACTATAACGGCTCTGTTTTTTGAATGGCGAAGAGGGCGGGAGTTTGCGTGGGGGGCTCCAGGGCTCCTGTGGGCGTCGCGGGCTGCTCTTTGGCTCCTGTGGGCATCGGCGGGGGTTCCCCTCTTGGCCTGGTAGCTGGTGGGCTGGCGGAAGGTGCTGGTGCTGGCCTGTTGTCTAGTTTGCAGGGAAATGACAATGGCGTCAGTGGTGGACAGGGCAGTGGCGGCCCTGTTCCTTCTATTTCTAGAATGACCAAGGCTCCTAGAGCGATTTTGCTTGATGGTGGGCAGGCTAAGGGTGCTGGTGCTGCTGCCAAAGCCAGGATGAATGCTGGGTCAAAGCTGGGGCTTCCTGGTGGTTTTATTCTGGTCCAGAATTCAATCTCAGTGAAGCTTAAAGATGAAACTGTCAACGAAATTGAGGAGACTGTTGCTGACCTCTCTGCTCTTGGAGTGATTTGTTGTTTTAAAGGTTTCTGGCCCAGCCTCCCTCTCTTGCACTCTTGGATTACTTCTGAATGGGAGCCTTTTATTTCGGGTAAAGTTCAAATTTTTCCTATGGCTAAAGGTTTTTTTGTGGCAAAATTTGATAATGCTCAGGACAGAAATGTTATTCTGTGTGACAAATTTTTTAGTTGGGAAGACAAATTTCTGCTGATGGTGAAGCCTTGGCATTCTGACTTCAACCCTGTTTCTGAAACATTTAACAAATTCCCAATTTGGGTTCGATTACCTAATCTCCCCCTTCATCTCTGGAATGTCTCTCTTTTGGAGGAAGTGGGTGATGCTCTTGGAGATTTTCTGATGGTGGATGAAGATTCTACTGACGTTCTTCACTCCACCTTTGCTCGAATATTGGTCGATTTAGATGTTTCAAAAGGGTTACCTGCGGAGATCTCTCTAAATTCTTCTAAAGGCTCTTGGATCCAATCTTTGGATTATGAAGGAATTCCTTTCCGGTGTAGGAGATGCTTCAAAACCGGACACGCTGCTGCACATTGTGGTTTCGAAAAAAATACTAAGACATCTACTTGGTGGAAAGGGGCTTCTCAACAACATTATACTGTTGAGAAGATTGCTGATCAAAATAAGAGTTTTTCTGAGGTGGTTGCTTCGGTACCACCGGACCTTGGAACCCCCCCTCCGGTCGTCTCTTCTGGTGAGGTTGTTAAGACAACCCCTATTGCGCCTTTGGCTGCCCCTCCGGATGATAGTGCCTTGGCTGGTCATCCCGGCAGCTTCTCTGATAAGTCTCATTCTTTACAAGGTTGTCATGAGGATAATCCTAAGTGTTTGGTTGCTGGCTTTTCTCCTCATGATAATATTAATATGGGGTGGCATAGTATGGCTTCGCAGGTGGAAGAAGGATGGATTACTATCAAGGGTAAAAAAGATAAATCATTACGGCCTTCTTTCGATATGACTCTTCGCTCCCACAAGAAAAGTGCTAATTGTAATTCTTGATGGCTCTTGTTTGGGTGCTGGTCTTTTGTTGGCTGCAGGCTGTCCTTTCTGCAGCCTTGGCTTTTCTTGTTGTATAGGGTTACGGATCCCTTCAAAATCTATTTTTCCTATTATCAAAAACAACTTAGGGGAATATTTCAACCTATATGTGGGTTTCCTCCTCCCACATTTTCTTGCATGATTGTAATAGCAATTAGATGAATGTGTGACATCATTATAATGTATTATAGACCTTTTAAATGGTATTATATTATTTCATATGGTTTATTGCAATTTTTAGATGGATTACTATTCAAGTAAATAGTTGTAAAAATATTTTATCAACGATGAATTTTTGTGTGTATGCAAATTTGTCTCCATCTATGAATTATAGGTGTGCTCTCTTTTTCATTGCAAGTTATGAATTTGTTTCTCATTGGAGAAAGCACAAGCCTAGGATGTTAAATACCAAGCATATTCCCATCATACTATATTTGGTTCTTATTAGACTATGATTGGAGTTTTGTCCCATCATGCTTACATAATTTGGTAATGTAGTTCATACTATATCCTCTGTTGTTATAAAACTAGTAAATATTTTGGGGATCATATAAGTGTGTTATCTTTCTTGACAACGTGTATGTGAAGCTAAGTGCTTAATAGGAAATAGTATTGATTTTTATCTTATGGTACATTTGCAAGAAATTCCTCATCTAATCATTGGACTAATTTTCTTGAGTGCATTTATACAAATACATAATATTAATTTTCTTCAATATGAACTTCTTTCCCTTAAAGTTCAAAAGCAAAATGCCCCTCTTATGACAACTATTTGTGTTAAACTTATTGGGATTAAGAAAACCCTGGTTGACAATGGAACTATTATCTAAATATATGTAGTTTAGATCTCCTTAATATTATCAATGTTGATAGCTCTTATATTTTTCTCTTAAACATTTTCATTACATGCTTTGATAATAGTAGTCACTAGACTCTAGCCACTATCACATTGCCTATTGAGTTAGGTCCTATTATGTTAACTACCATGGTTCAAGTCATGTTAGGGAGTATTTCTTATAACCTTCATTTGGGTAGGCCATGGTTTCATGTCATGGGTGTAGTTCCATCTACTCTAAACCAATCTATCAAATTTGTGCATCATGGTAAAACTTTAATAATAAAAGAGATGATCCTTCTCCCCTACAATACTGCCAACAGGTTGAATTGGGTCATGAACATATATTTTTTAAATTTTATACTTGTCATAATATCATACCTTCTTCTTCACTTAAAATACACGCACCATTGTCACCCTCTATTGATGATGTTGTGCCTCTTCATGATTCATGCCCTTCTAACACATGCCTTTGTAATCATTGAGACTCCTTTTATTTCACCTTTTATTACATTGTTGAATATAAGATTGACCTTACTCATTTGCATTCCTCTATGGAACCTCGATCCACATTCTTATGGTGGAACCCTTATTCATGTTATGTCATTTATAGTAATACTAATCCAACATGTAGTTACATATCTCATTTTGACAAGGCTAGTGATGTAGATCCTCCTCTTTTTAAAATGGAAACATGTTATGGGCCTAGAATTTTTTTTCTAAACATGAATGTAATAGAAATGGTCTTGAGCACATGAAACGAGAAGTTAAGGTACCCATAGAACGTACACGACAACTTTTTGTTGCAAGTTTGGGTTACTAGTGTTATTCTCTATTTACATCCCCTCCTCCATTATTCAGTGCCTCTATGGGTTCTTCTTTTGTGGATTACATCTTTCTCCTCATAAGGAAGGGTCAATTCCTCCTCCATCTACTTCTTATGAAATCCACAAAGCATTCCACCTAGTGTTACTCTCTTTGTGAGGAAATAATTCTTAATGAGTGCTCGAGTGTTTGTAAGTTGAAATATGGTGGTAGTGTTGTGTGTAGTCATTTTTTCTCTTAAAGTGTGGAGTTCTCGTAAAACATTCTCAAGGGTGGTGTTTGTACAAATGGTTTCTAGCTCAAAGAGTGTTGCAAGATACTCTAGTTCAATGGCTAACAAGCAATTATTCTCTTGTTAGATTGTTTCTAATGATTATTTTTATTCAATAACCTCAACAACTATAGGAGGTGGTGACAAATCCCATAGCTCACTAAAAGCAACTTCTACCCAATCTATCCTTACCCTTGGATGTACATATAGACCGTGAAATGTAAAGATGTGATTGAGTGGGGAAATGTAAGCAAAGGTTTGTCGAATGCCTTGGTATATGTGTGTGGTTATCACAAATGTATTTCTTGTGTTGTTCATAATTCTTGTGTAATTTTCAAGTTTGTTTAAATGTTTATTTATTTCTTTGAGTCATTGTGTTTGGATTTGCTAGTTTGAGTACTTCTTAATTTGGAACTAAGTTTGGAGCTCTCAACTCAAAAAGAAAAAGTCTTATTTATTTGTATTCATTTTTATTTTTTTTGTTCTTTTGAAAGTTTTATGCTTTTTGGATATATGATGCTGAAATAAAGTTCTATTTAAATTAACATGCATAGGAAAAAAGCTAAGAAACTACTATTTTTGTGCTTACGTATGCATGCATGCAAATATATTGTGAAAAATCAATACCAATATCACCAAGGAATAATTCATTTCCTTTTAACAATTTAAGCATAATAATGTAAAAACATAAAGGCAAAAGCACATGCATGCAAGCAATATGTGAATAAACCAACTTTCCCTTTTTGCTTCTAAATTAAAACATTGTTTTGTGTTCATAATATAATATATTCTTTGTCGATTTCAATACTGTTGTTTGAGTGAAATAGTTGTTTTCAATTTGAGAAGTTGCTTGTTTAATTGTGCAAATTGAGCATTAGATTTATTTCATGCCACATAGAGTTGTGTGTTGTGCCACTAGATCATCTTTAGATTTTGTGATATTATCATTTTCCAATTTTGGGCACTTACAATCTCCTGTCAACTAAACTTGCACATGAATATAAGCCTTTTGAAAGATTGAAAATGGCAATTGAGCTCATATTAGCCATGCATCTCTTAGATTTGTCCTAAGGTGATTGTTTCCTTCTCTTTCCTTGACACAAAAAGTTAAGGAATCTTTATCAAATTTATTGGTTGCAATACAACTATCTGATTTAGGGTAACAACTCAACCTTAAGATAATAGAATTAGTCAATTGTCAAAAGAATAATGATAAAATTAATTAGTTGAAATGATTGAATTAGTCAACAACATGAGTCTACAACAAATTTAAGGTGGTAGAATCTAAGTGTCTATATTTTCTCCTCTTTAAAATTGTTCGTGTAGGTTTTTATTTTCCTAGTGAATTAACTTATTTTCCCTTAGGGTAAAAGCACAAACTTGTGTCACACTTTATAAAGGAATTGGCCAACAACAAAAAAAAATTCTAAACTTTGACCACAAAAAAGTGGTCTTTATGTTTTGAATTTAAAAATGATGTAAACTAATGAAATGTAGAAATATTGATGAAGATTATTCATGTAATTTTTTTAATTTTTTAAAAATTGATTTGATTATTTTTTTATCAATTTAAGAGCATATTTTGGAATGTTAAAAATTTCAAGAAAAAGTGACATTCACTTGACGTCAAGAAACAAATAGAAAAAAACTTTAATTTCCCCTAATGTTTTTAATCCAAATAGGTAACTTCAATATCTAATGCATGGGGAAAAAAATGATGTATACTTTTCACATAATAATATTTTAAAGTCAAACTTGTCATAATTTAATAGGTTTCATTTGATGTCAACTATTGTTTGTTTCTTTAATACTTTCAAAAAATAAATTATACCCTTTTGAAGAGGATTCTCTCCTCTAATGCACCATATATATTTCAAAAAAAATAATATGTTTTACTATTTTTTTAAATTTCTAATTAGCCTCTTTTTTTCTTATAACAACTTACTTGCATTATTTTTAAAATAAAATATATTAAAACTAATCAAAATATAAAAAAAATTACATATTCGGATTCACCACTTCGAACTCTACAAAAGGGTATTTTTCTACTTTCTTTTTAAATAATTCTAACTAAAGAAATACTTAATTGAAGTTGAAAGTTTCAAAAAAATTTGCAAAAAGCTAAGTTGGTTGCCAACTAGAATGCCACATAGACAACTTCAATAGAAAGGGTTTCGACCGAAACCATTTCTACCGAAACTCCACACATAAAATAAGCCACATTTTGATACAACAAAGGGAAACATTCAAATTTTATGATTTTGAGCGAAAGGGTTTCACTCGAAACTCTATGTGCCATATATATGCCATGCGGTTTCGAGTGAAATTGGTTCAACCAAAACTATTTAGGTCAAAATAGATTCGCTCGGAACTATTTAGTTTGTCAAAAGTGTGAAACAAATTTGTGCTTTTACCCCTTAGTCCAAGGTTTTTCTACACTTAATTAAGCTTGCTTAGGATAATAAAGTGAGTTTATTACTAGGAGATAAAGTGTGTGGTGTCCCCTTCCTTAAAGAGTGGAACCACTTTCCCACTTTTGGTGGTCCATCTCCACTTTTTGTGGTTGATTCCTATGGGTTGGATTTGCCACATACCTCCTCTCCTAAGTTCTATATATACTCACTACCTACCTTGTATTTGTATACTCTTGCATCTTCTTGCAATTTTTTGTATTGTATATTTTCAACTTGGAAGCTCTTAATGCAATATTGCCACATTGACATTGCATACTCTCGAAATCCTGGTTTGCATTCTTATGTTTTTCCAATTTATGTAACTTTGATTTCTCTTAAAAAGTTCCTTGGGTTATTCAATCTATTTCATTTCTAACATGGTATCAGAGCTTTTGTTTTGAGAAATCTAAGTTTATAGATACTTGATTGAGAGATTGAGTTTTCTTGTAAAGATCTTGTAAATTCTCATATGCTCTTTTCTTGTATTTTAAACGATTTGGAGAATCAAAAAGGATTTGCAATGATCTAATAACCTCTTCATATTGCATATATGTTTTGTGAGATCCGAGTGATTGCAACATTTTTGGTTATACTGGCAACATTTTTTACTGTTCCAACGCATCCAGAAGGCTCAAGAAAGTCAAGATTGGCTTTTATTTCATCCAAACTAGAGATCATTTAACATAGTTGCAAATAGGGGTTTGAAGCTCAGATTGTTGAAGCATTTTCGGCCCAAACGAATCTTTCCATTACATTCAGAAGGCACAAAAACCCCTATTCTCATATAAAAATTGTCTATTTTAGATGAATTTTATTTTTGGCAAATTTTTCTTTTGTTGGCAGGGTCATCATTGTAGGCTAAATTTAGCCATTTTTAAAAAAAAATCATAACTTTTCGCCACAATGTTTGTTTTCTACAAACAAGATATCATCGAAAAGCTAGAGATGAGCATTTTCCATCCACAAATGTATTGAAAATAATTTTATTTTATTTTCTGCCAAATATTGTAGGTTGAAGTTGTTTGGTGCAAATTTCTTCAAAATGCCATAACTTTTTCCCTAGTGCTCCAATTTTCAAAAACAAGTAGGTTTTTGAAAGGTCTTGGAGAGCACTACACAACCATAAGGCTATTTTTTCTAGATTAGGTTCACTTTGTATTATAATTTGTAATTTTGGTTATTTTGATTCTATTGAGCATTATATCTTGGAAAAGGCTTTGTAATCATACTGAATTATAAAGTGTCAACCTTATAATATTTGGGGGGTGATCTTTGATACTACTGAAAAGGGTGGGAGTCTCTTGGTGCATTTTTTGATTTGTTTGCTTGTGTTCTCTCATTTTTATGGATCATTCTAAGGTTCATTTTCTCACATCATATAATTATTCAACATGGTATCAAAATGCATGGAGTATTCTAATGACTAAAGGTCACTCTCTATATGTTGGAAATAAGGTACTTGAATCTATAGGTGCAGATAAAAAGATAAAATGGATGATTGAACATACCAAAGCTCTTGGATGTCTTCACAGACTTGTTTCTCACAATTTGTTGTTTCAAATTGAATCATGTAATAATTCTCATGAAGCTTGGGATAAATTAAAAATATTTATGGTACTACAGATGAAATAAGAGGCTATCAAATTGATAATGAATTGATGAGCCTTGATCCTAAGAACTTTGAAAACATCCAGGACTACATCACTAAGGTTAATGATCTAAGAGAGCAATGTAAAGCATGTGGAATTGATAAGAAGAACATTCATTTGGTCTACAATACAATGAAAAAAATTGGTCCTGATTATGCTTCTTTTGTTTCTAGCTTTCATTCTCATAGGTTGACTATGGGATATGCATATACTGCACCTTTATTTGCATCATTTTCTGAGATGTTAATACATGAGCAACAAAAGCTTATATCAATGGGTCTCATTAAGACTTCTAAACCTTAGGCATTGTTGGTTAGTCAAGTGAAAGAATCATAATCATATAAGAAACAAAAGAAAGAAAAGAATAATCCACATTCATATCAAGCAAAGAATAAATCCTCTTCCAAAGAGAATTCATCCAAGAAGGAGTAGCCAACTTGTTCATATTGCAAGAATCTTAGAGATGATGAACATTCTTTTTATAAGAAGGATATTGATGAATTGAAACATATTCTTAAGAAGAATCAGATTGATCTACCTTCCAGAATTTTTGAGTCAACTTCTTCTTCAAAACAGTCTAAAAAGGAAAAATGTCATGTTGATTTAGATTCTACATCAGGAAATCAAGGGCATGCTTTTTGTGCTTTTTCAGGTCATGGATCAGGGAGATGGCTTCTAGATTTAGGAGCATCTCATCATATGGCATCTTCACAGTCTATATTCTCTTCTTTTGAGCCTTGTACTATGTCTCATATTTTGATGGGAAACAATACATACATGAGTGTAATTGGGAAGGGGTCTATTAGTTTTGGGAATAACACTTTCCTAGATGTTTTGTGTGTTCCTCATTTGACGAGCAATCTTCTTTCCATATATTAGATTACACTTGGTGGAGATGGGAGGACTGTGGAGTTCACTCTTGATTCAATCATCATTCAAGACTTTGAGAGTAGAGATATTATTGCTACTAGGATGGTTAATCATTTATCTTAGTTGTATGCCTTTGCAGATTTTGCTTTTGATGGTAGCATTGTTCCTTCAACTATTGATCACACTTCTAGTGTGAGCCATGATTCAGAGGAGACATTTGGCTTCTTGAACTTGGGAGTTCTCACATCAGATCCAGTTCTTGAGCCATGTATTCTATTTCCATCTACTATTGCAGTTGTTGATGATTATGTTGCTACATATATGGCTTCATGTGATTCAGTGCAACAGGATATTCATTTTCTTTTAGATATGGTTACTTGTGATGACTTCTTAATAGGTATTTCAGACTTGTCTATGCAATCTCATGCTATAGATTTGGGAGACATCATTCATGACCTTCTTCTATTTGATGAAGATGCTCCTTCTTCAATTGTTGCAAGGGAACACTCTAACCCTCTTATTCATTCTCTACATGATCATCCCTTTTAGTTTTACATGAGTGTGGATACTTTTGGAAAATATTTGGAGGAGGCTTCTTTGTCTTTAGAGGAGATATCTTTGTATTTGTCTTATGTTCTATATTCATCTCTACTAGAGTCTGGATTGTCCTATTCAACAGTGTGGCCTAGAATGCCTATTTGGAGTGTGTCAGCTTTCAGCATCAACATGGAGACACTTGAGCATGTTTCAAAGACATCACACATCATCTATCTTCCTGCATCTTCCTTTCAGGAATGGGAAGAACTCTTGCATACATTCATGGTTTTGTTTCTTCCTAAGGGGAGGAATGTTGTTCAACGAGATTGGATCATCTTCAGCATTCAATGTCGAGCTTCTACCATTGCAAGAGACTCACCATTGAGGGGGGTTTGCCTTGTCTCTCTCATGGGGGGGTCTTTTTCCTCACATGGGATTTTGGCCTTCTCATTTATCATTGAGATTTTTTTTTGTATTTCATCTCCCTTTTGGGGAGGATTTGTGTCCCATTGGGTTTTCTCATTTTCTCTATTTATGAGAGATTTATTTGCATAAATGTACATGGGTACCTAATGTGGCCTCATTTTTCGAGACCTATCATCTTTTCCATCCTCCTAAGTTGTGCTTAAGGGGGTGTTGGTGTAGGTTTTTATTTTCCTAGTGGATTAATTTATTTTCCCTTAGTCCTAGGTTTTTCCTACACTTAATTAAGCTTGCTTAGGATAATAAATTGAGTTTATTACTAGGAGATAAGTGTGTGGTGTCCCTTTCCTTAAAGGGTGGAACCACTTTCCACTTTTTGTGGCATCCTCCACTTTTGGTGGTCCATCTCCACTTCTTGTGGTTGATTCCTATTGGTTGGATTTTCTGCCTACCTCCTCTCCTAATTTCTATATAAACTCACTACCTAGCTTGTATTTGTATACGCTTGCATCTTCTTGCAATATTTTGCATTGTATCTTTTCAGCTTGGAAGCTCTTAATGCAATATTGTCACATTGACATTGCATAATCTCTCGAAGTGCTAGTTTGCATTTTTATGTTTTTCCAATTTATGTAAATTTGATTTTCTCTTAAAAATTTCCTTGGGTTATTCAATCTATTTCATATTTCTAACATACACAGTATTGCATCTAAAATAGGTAGTGGTTTTTCAAAGAAAGTAGAAGAAATTAAAGAATGAATGTCAGAGGATGCACCAAGTGGAATGAGGATTAGATAGACACCCCTCAAGAAGGCATGTGATGATGGGAGAGATGGATGAACACTTGAAATGAAATGAAAGAATTTGGGAAAAAAAAGACATGGGTTAAAATCAAAGGATGAATGTTATTTATGAATAGTTAGTTAAGAGGAAATGAAGATGAGTGTGGATGATGTAATGATGAAATTTATGAAGCTTCAACCAAATTTTAAATGTTTGAGTAACTTTATTTATTATAGCACATAACAAGATACAACATGATATGGAAGATCTTTACGAAACATTTGTTATGTGTTGTAAAAGAAAAATATCTAAGCATGAAAGTAACAAATGCACTATGATATGGAGGACCATGATGAAATTGCTTGTGGTGTGCCCCCAAGATCAACTCAAAAATGAAAAAAACCAATATAACACACACAAGAAAGAATGTATAGAAGATAAAAAGATAAGACACTTAAGACTGCCTCTAATCAAGTTGAAATCCAATAATTGATTGATTTGACAATTATGATAATATCAAGTTGATGTGGCAATGATATATCCCAATAATAATATGAGGATTGAGAATTTTAATGAAGGTGATTGATTGTTTTAAAAGAGTTTGGGTTTCAAAAAGACCAAGGGTGGAGCTCTTATAGATACTTTTTGGATATGCATTGGGCTACTTGGATAGATTTAGCAAGATTTTTCTATGATGTTGATGTGGTGCATGGATAATTAGGAGCTTTGGATTGATGGATTGGATGTGTGGATGGAATTTGGAGGAATTGGCCATGTGGATTTGATAACATGTAGGGGATTCTCATATTTAAGGTTTGATTTGAAATGTAGGATTTGGGATCTTGTGTCAAAATTTAGATTTATAATTTGGGATTGCTCAATGCTCGAATTGTTTAAGGATAGAAATTGTTGTGACACCAAGGGTGAGGATTTTCGAAAGAATTAAAGGATGCAATTTTGGAGATCTATGAGGGATTGGATGCAATATGGAAATGGGGAAGAGATATAGGATGTGTCTTCTAAGGACTACATCATATAGGAATTATATGACACATTTAGTTGTGGGTTGCATATGATGCTCATACTTGAACTTAGTAATGGACTAGTGTTAGGATAAGGTGGAATTAACCTTATAATCTTATGTTATTCATGTTAGTGTAAATAGTGACTTTATCAACCTAGTTATCTTTAGCTTATCTAGGAGAGTCCTATTCACATTACTTAAGTCTCCACTTAGAGACTTTGAGACTTTGAGCCTTTTTTCTCACTCCATAACATTGAGATATGTGTCCTCGTCACTTGAGACATCTATTCTATGCATACTCGCCACTTGTTCACACATTTATCAAGTGATCTCACAAGTGTTGTTTCACATTTGGAGGGTTAGTAAGTTTTTCAATCTTACCTTCCTAGCTCATCTACCTTGCCTACAATTTATATGCAAGGTTTCTCATTGTATTAAACACTCTTCATTTTATATTGATATACATACTATTATTCTCATATTTTTACTCATGGAAGGTTATCAATTCAAGGTTTTGATTTTGGCATTCTCCAACAATTCACATGTCTCCAAATTCCTTGGAATGTGTTCTAGGGGACATGAGAGGAATTCATTAAATTTTGGCATGTTGTAATTATATTTTAAAGAGAGGATTTAATTTCAGTGGAGGTTACACTTCAAAAGTTGATAAGGCATATTTCCTATGTGTAGATTTTGGGAGTTGAAAGTTCTTGGATGGGGAACCCAATATTGGAGAAGAAAAGGTGTTCGTTAGTGTTCCATTGGGGAGTATAAAGGTCATTTAAGCATCCAAAAAGTCAGGCGTTGGATAGGTTGTGGGCTAGGTGCCCATGTTGGAGACTTGCAATTTCCATTTAATATTTTACTATGTATTTTTGTTGTCCAAGAAGGAAGTGTCATTTTTCAGGTAGTTTTGTCCTCTTGTTTTGGTTTATGATACATGGTTTTACCTCTAGCACAAGTTCTATAAATTGGAGCCATGAGATGGTAGTTTTATTTTGAGTTCTTGTAGGTAATAGGGTGTTGCCAGGTTGATCACAGATTAATAGTGGTCTATTATTGTGTACTCTCATTTGAATATTAATAATATACTTTCCCTCTTTTCTCATGTGGAGTATTTTCCCGAAAGGGATTCTCCACATAAATTTGATGTCACATTTGTTTGCTGATTTTTATATTGTGATGTATGTTGCAATCACATGTTTAAATATAATTTTAAAATTTGAATTCACTTGTATATGTTCATATTATAGATTTTATTCAACTTTTTTCAACAATTATATCTTGTTCACATACTTATCAAGGTTAAAGGTGGGAATGAGGATAGGTATGATGGTATGATGATGCAGATGTAACATAGATGGGAATGATATGGTGACATGATATAGATAGAAACATGATAGTAACGAATGAAAAATGAGATAGTGGGTGGAATAAGCTTGTCCCCAAGTTTAGGGTACACATGGGTGTCAAATTTATGCATGATTCCTACAAATTGATTTTCATCATAGTACTTTACCAAGGAATTATAAGAATGGTTTTCATCATTGAATTTTTTTTCTATTTACTTTTTTAATTTTTTTAAAAAAATTTGAATGTTTAGATTCATGCATTTTCTTTCATGGTAGGTTGATAATATTAAATGGTAGGTGGACCATGTTGCTAGTGTTACACTCAATAGATGTCAGATCTATGAGCTTTTGAATATAATTTAGATGCAGGATTGATGGTTATGAAGTATTTCTTTTAATTTTTGCATCCTCACTTGCCTACTTTGTCATTTTCATTTTACTTCCTGCTTCCTTTGCTCCTTGTGGAATTTTAATCTTTATGTAACTTTTTATCTGTTAAAAATTACATCCAAATTTCTAATTTTTTGATAGCTTTTCTTTATAGACTTTTCACCCCTTCCTCAAATTTCATCCCAAGTTCTCAACTCCACTTTTCTACCATTCTTTTATACATGTACCCAATAGATTTTTGACCCTTCCTTGCAAGTTGTAAATCGAATGCTATTATTTGATCCCTATTAGTTTTACATTGTGGATTTTTGAGCCTCTCATGTAATTTACAAACCATAAATGTAAGTTTACTTTGAGATTCTACTATTTGAATAGTGTTTAACATTTATCCCTTATATTTCCTAGCATTCCCTTAAAGAAATGTAGTGTAGGAAATTATATACCTTTACAATTTCACACTATATTTGGGTCACTTAATTAACTATACTTAATTAAGCTTCTAAATTTCCAAATTATGCATTCCAAGGCCTTATTTTTCCCATTTCCAGAAAGGGGAACCTACTTTTAATTAATACAATTAATAATTTAATCACCCTAGCATAAATGTGTCCTAGACTTATGGGTCCCCTTTAAGTCCTAGGTCCTAAATTTTAATATGCTTTTTGCAATCTTTTAATGATTCAAATTTCATATGCAATTGTCAACTTTTGGAATCTAATTTTTTGGGAAATTAGATAAAAACCTATAAATACATAGTTTTTATCAATTCAAATCTATCTAGCAAGAACACACTTTATGAGATCAATTCACGAGAAAAAATTATTGTCAAGAGCATTCAAAAGCAGGTTTATCAGTCATTTGTTACAACAAATCAAGATAATATCATCATGTTTAAGCTTATGTATGTTCATTTCATCTTATGAAGGCTAATATGCATTGTTGATCTGCAAAGCATTCAAGTATCCAATAAATCAAGCAAAGCAAGATCAAGCTCCTTGGAGTGATGTGTTTGACTTCAATCCTCCAAGGGAATCCATTAAAGGTTTTGGTGAGTTATAGCAAGCAAGTGTTCATTCTTCATTTCCTTTCATTTATCAATTTCCATTATCTTTCTATCAAGGTTTAATTACCAATAATGGGGTTTGACTAAGTCAAAACCCCATTCACATAGAACAAACAATTTTTCTTCTCTTTATGTATGTACAAATTACAAGTTGAAGAAGGATTGAAGAAATCTCAAAGGAGTAATTTTGCATTATTGCATAAGTTTTCATCATTATTGTGAATCCACACAAACTAAGTTCCTTCAATATAGCTCAAAATAAATTTTTGGTGCCAAGTACATATGTCCAAACCCTTCTCTGATTTACCTGCTAACTATCATTTTGATTTTTGTATCTTTGAGAATTAGCATTTTATCATCTAGGTCATAGTGTTTCATTAGTTTAAGTGCATCAAATTGTTTCCATTTAGTTTTAGATCCTCCTCCTATCCATAAGGAACTAGAGATATAGGGTTTATTGGCTCACCTTAGGGTTGAAATTCAATCTTTACACCTTGTGATCTCTTTCCTAATGAAATTTAGAGAAAGGGGACACCTTAAACCCTACGTTCTTTGCATATAGTATCTAGGACACCCCCACCACTTTTTTCTTTCATTTCATTTTGGTGAACTCAACATTGTACATCATACCTTTGCTGATTTGGAAATCATTAAAACCCTAGATCTAGGTTTTACATCATCTTGTATTGCATTTCATTTAGGGTTAAATATTGTATGTTTGCATCATTTAAAATCATACAAATCCAAAAACATTGCATACATTCTACATATAGATTGTTGTAAAAGTGTGATTCAATCATTTAGATCAAAATCACATTAAAAATTGTATTCAAAAAGTTATCATTTTGTTCATACATTGTCATTCAAATTGCATTTCCATTTCATCTAAATATCTAGAAATACTGTCATTGAAGAATATGTTTGCAGTTAGGAACATTGATCTTAAATATCAAATTAAAGATTCAAAATTTAATTTCTTAGACCCCTTTCCAGGGACTCATTCACCCTAGGGTGAACCTATCCTTGTACAAGCAATTTCCAAAGTTTTGCACATTTATCAGTGCCTATCTGCTTCACTTCCTTGTACCTACATATTTCTATTTCAGTTTCAAAATTTGTATTTTTTTTTGTAGATGTTTGCATGTAGCTCAATTAATGAGAAAAAGTGCATTATTTAAAATCAAAAATTGCATTCAAAAGTAATCATTTTTTAAGTTTTTGCATTTAAAATCAGCAAATGTTTTTAGATCTAAAAATTGCAAATATCTTATTCAATACTTGAATTATGCTTCATATTTCTAAGTGTTTACTATCTTTATTTAGTGTTTTTTGTCCATTTTGGGTGCAATTTTGGTTTGGTGAAACTTGTATGAATATTACAACCTGGTGTCCTATTACCAATACTTCAGTAAGGCATAGTTTGAGATTCATGGCATCCCATGCTGGTACATTCATTGTGGATCTTGTATTTTCTAACTCTTTCACTCATAGTGTTGACACTAGTCAACCCATGTTGTATTCCATCCCTAATATCACATGTCTTATGGCCACCACTTCTACTAATGTTGAAACCATTGTTGCTCATGTCCCTTGAGATAAACTCAAATGAATGGATAAAGCCTTAAAAAACTTCAAGATTTTGTGAGTACAAAATATATTGTTGGTACTGTGGTACTATGGTTCCTATCATAGATAACATGAGAAGAATGGTTGATAATGAACACAGAATAGATATTATGTGTAGTGTAGCTCACATTATTGATAACCACGTTCCTACCATGGCTAGTTGTGCTCAAACTTTGGGATACACCCAAACTCAAGGAGGAAATAAAATTTATCCCCTACAACCATAGCCTCTATTCCTACATACACTCATTCAACTGTCACTACAACAATGCAACCAACCAGTAATATCGCTCCTACTTTGGGTATTTCCACTAGGAATCTATTCAGCTTGGTGAATTTAAACATCATATCTCCAAACCCTCCGCCTCTCACAAACTTGTAATTCACTTGTCCTCCCAACACATATATAGCTCCACCTTATTCACGTCCATCTCAAAATACAACCAATGATTTTTAAATAAACAAAATTTTGTAAAATGTCACATCCCTCCAATAACAAACAATAACATTGAACCAAAATAAAAATAGAGAGCCTTCACACTATATCGAAACAAACCCATTATCCTTGGAGATATTGAGAAAACAAATGCCACAAGGCATATAGATTCCTAGATTTGATAAATATGGTGATAAAGGAGATCCTAGCAACCATGTTTTAGCATACACAACCTTATGTAGTGACTTCTTTTTTGAAGATAAAATCTTGGCTAAGCTTTTTCCTAGGTCCTTGAAAGATACAACCTTGGAATGGTTTTGTTCCTTACCGAATAAATCAATCCACTCATTCAATGAGCTTGTTGATTCCTTTCTAAACCATTTCCAAGTGCGCATTGGTCCTAAGATGGTCTTACCTAATTTAATGCAATGTAAACAAAAAGTAGATGAAAAGGTCATTAATTTTATAGCACATTACCAACTGCTTTACTCACAAATCAACATTAAGATTCCCGATGTTGATCTTCAAAGGATGTTCATTGAAAACTTACAAAAAAATATTCAAGAAAATATTGGTATGTTGGAATTTCACTCCCTTATACACTTATGCATATCTCTCTGTGATTTTCAGAACTCACTTACTCAACGTATAGAAAAAATTGCTTCAACCTATCCTAAAAAAATCAAAATTGTGCATCATAACTATTTTCAACCATTCAAGAAACAAAACAAAGGATTTATATAGATAAATCAACCTCAACCAACCCATCATATTGAACCTCAAGTGGCTACCATAAAAACAACTCCATATCAATTTAAAGAAAAGAATAGGAAATTCAGCCCGCTACCTGATACCCTCCATTCAATCATGTTGCAACTCTTGAGAAAGAGCTTGATCCCTCTACCTCCCATTAAACCTATTGATACCACTAATCCTTTACCTATAAACCATAATCCAAATTCATTTTTTCAATATCATCGACAACATGATATGGAACAATGTAGACATCTTGAACATATAGTGCAAGATCTCATTGATTCTAATCATATCTAGTTGGGAAATGTTAATGATCAAGGAAATAAATCCATTGCCCTACCAAATCAAAATTTTCAAATATTTATCAATCTAGTGTCAAACCATAACATCTCATTTGTATTTAATCTAGTGATCCCAAGAATGGTGTGATGAGTGTTGACATGACACAAGACATTATTGATGATGACAAGAGTGATAATGAGGATGATCTATATACCATGATTGGATACATTGGTGTTCAATCTCGTAAGGGCCAAACCAACTTGTCTATGGACATTGTTTTCTCACATAGTGATATACTTAAACATGCACCTAATAGTCCTCTTTACATAGCTATAAGATCAATGACAAGCCTACTAATGGGACATTAATTGATCATGTATGTGTAGAGAATGGGATCACTAAGGAATTCTTATTTGTGCATGAACTTTACCAAGATTCTTATGAGAAATCAAAATCATGGATCAAAACACATGACAGTTTTTCTCACCCTACAATAGGTTTGATCACTCTTCCATTAAAATTTGGACCAAAATAATTAGATGTCTCATTCTCCATCATCCCATCATCAGATAAATTTTGTGTGAAGTTAGGCTATCTATCCATGGCTATGCTCCATGGATGTCATCCTATCGGTCATTCATAAGTGCTTGATAATTCCATTTGAAAACCAAGTTTTTATAGTGCATCGTAGTGGTTTTAATCCTTTGTCTTCCTATGGGAAATTTTCATTGAATTGGTTTTGGCCTGAACCTATGGAACCCATAAAGCCTCCTAAAGAATTCTTTTTCAAATCCTATAAAAATTTCAAGGCAAAGAAAATAGCAAAAATATCTCTTAGCAATATTCCTGAGTCTTGTTATGGCTTGCATAACCACCCCATTTTATTTTGGAACAAAATGGGTCCCCCTTTTTGTTATGTTTGTCTTTGGTTGTTTGGTTGGGTCTTAGGAGTTGTTTGTTTTGCTCCTAAGTCTTTCTTTCTTTTGCTCTGTCAAAAGCAGAGCCGGAACCAAATATAGACTTTGAACTTTTCCAAAGTTTCTAATTCGGATTCAGTTCTGACTCTAGGTCTGCCTTCTCTTTCGGGTTTGCTTTTGTTGTTGGTTGGTTCGTTTGGCACTCTTGGGATGGTTGGACCTTGGAGTTGTTTAACATCTTCTTTGTCTTTTTTTTTGTTGCTTCGGTGTTTGGGCCGGGTTTGGTTTTTTTTCGGTCTCGCTTCCCTTTGTGCTTGTTGTTCTCATTGTTTCTTGTTCTTTTGTCAAGACCAGAGCCAGAATTGGAATTTCACCCATAACTTTGTCAAAAGTTACCAGTTTAGTATTGGTCCTGTCTCTGCCTCCAATGTTTGTGCTTGCTTGTCCTTTCCGCGGGACCGGAATTGGAATGAAGTTTGGGTGAGAATGCTTTTCGAATTTTTCTTGTTCTAGTTCATTCTCAAATCCGCGCCCACCTTGCTTTGAGTGTTCTCAAAGAGTTGACTGTCTATTTACATTGTTCACTCCACCTCTGACCAACTACATTAATGGCATTAATTGTGGCATCTTCACACACATGAATTAATTATTAAATGTCTAATTATGTTTAACTGGCTCATTATCTCTATTATTCAAAAAAAATTAAGCGCATTAGAGCTAGGAAGACCTCGAGATGAGCGGTTTGATTGCGGAAGCGAGTCATGGAGAAAATATTGGTCAGATTTTCATCTTTCGTTGAGAGCATTTTGAGGTAGGGTTCTTTTCTTTTATGTTTTCTTGCTTTGCATTGTTTCTTTGTTATGTCATCATGTCCAGGCGCGTCCGTAGAAGGTTTTCTTCTAAGAATTCTTCACCCGTTGTTTGTTTGTTTCTTTATTTTGTTTCTTTTCTTTTCTTCCTTTTCTGTTTTATTTGGTTTGCTTTATGTCTTGTCATTTTTCATCATTTTTTATGTTTGCTGTCGCTTTCATGATAGGTGGGTTTTATAGTGCCCTAGTTTCTAATGAAGGCTTTTGTTTGCAGGGGTTTTCCGTAATCTAAATGTCTGAATTTGTTTGGAAACCCTTTTGATCTTGTTCCCGTGTCAACTCTATGTTTTCTATGTTGTGTTTTTGTGATGCCCTAATTTTCAGAGTTGGCATATCAAGCAAGCTAGGGTTTGCCCAAGAACTTTTTAAAAAAAATTAAATTGGATTTTGTACAGTTGACCTAATTGGGGGGTTAAGCCTTTCCATTTTAGATTTTTCCTCAAAAATCCCATGTGACCCAGGTGTTAAAATCCATATGACTGTGCCTTTGAAAAGTGCCCTTTGTTTTGCGTATTGTATTAGCGGGAGCAGACTCAAGAATGGACCCATCCTGAGGTTGGTTTCCATTTTGAACTAATTCTTAAACTAGTCCTGCTTTCGGTCATGGTGGCTTTGAGTCTTTATACTTATCCTTGAGTGGAATCGAAGCCGGGGTGGAAGTTGAATTTGGAACGAGCATTAATTTCTGGTTTAGTTCCCATTTCGGTCCCAGTTCTGATCCCCTCTTAGTTCTCGATTCTGATCTTCTTTTGGTTCCCATCTCATTCCAGTTCCAACCCCACCATATGTTAAAATGTTCTTTTTATCCCTAATCCTTCTATGGTTTTGCCTCCGATGAAGGCAAAATTTGACTAAGTAAATGATATCTGAGGATAGGGAATGGTATTATATGACTAACTAACTTTGATTTTTTTGATCATCTAATACATGAGATTACTGCAAGAATCAAGGAATGTTGAGGGCATTGGATGAGGCTTCCCAAAGGAGCCAACCAGGTGAAACTTCACGGCAAGGAACTAGGCCTAAAAAGATCAAAGTAGAGTAGCTCCCTTATACCTTGAGGTATAAGCATGGAGATCCCACTCTTACTGCTAGTAAGGTCGATTCAAAGTGGGCAGACATTACTAAAACCAACCTGGGTCCTTTTAATTTTGAGGAGTTAATGGATGATACTTTCCATGAAGATGTTACACCGAGGGCTGGGAGGATTGCTCAATCTGGTCTAGCGCATGTTGCTTTGTTCCCTTTATTTGTTCAATGTCCAGAACTGATTTTGGTAGCCGTTGGGGCCTATAATGTTACTACTAGGCAATGTGTGGATGTGAAAGGAAATGTCATCATTGACCTAACACTGCAGATGCTTGGATTCATGTTTTTTGTACTGCCTCCACAAAATCTTGTTAGGTTAAATGAAGTAGAAGCTTTGAAGCTTTATAGTGATAAAAAGGATTCCAACAAAAATCACATGAATAAAAGCTAGATGAGGGTGGAGAAGAAGTCTCTTACCAAGATTCCAGACTAGCCTAAGAGAGCATATTTTGGCAAGGAAATTGGGGATATCATCATGATTCTCTCTAGGGTATTTGGGAAGAGGGATGCCTCCCAATTTAAGGAATGGATGTTCCCATTCATCCAAGTTATTTTGGAGGGTCAACAATAGTTTGACTGGCCTATGGTGGTGTCTGAAAGCATTCACAATCAAATGATGAGAGTGAGAGAAACCAAGTGTTTCTTTATGACCTCCTATGTGGTTTATGCAGTTGCTCAGATGGGGATCTTTCCTGGAATCCAAACAGTTAGTGTATTAGGAGAATTTTAGGGACAAAAGAAGGTATGGGAGCACTATAATCAACTCACCTTACAAGCATCGAAGTCACATTATAGAAGGGTAAATGATGCCTTTCTTTATGTCATCATTAACAAGCATAATGGTGATGCAGGATATAGTCTTTGTAGGGAGGCAATGGATTTTGTCAATAAGTGGGGACATTGGTTTATCTAGTAGCCCACATTCACTTATTTTAGGTTAGCAGGCTTTGATGGTCACCCCCATTTACTTCCTAGATGTTGTGGTGATAGGGTCATTTTGATGGAATTTATATATCAAGCTTTGGCAGTTAACTATAAGTTTGGAACCAAACACAAAAGTAGTTGTCATAAGTTTCCAATGAAACTGGGAGTGTTTAGTTGTCCACACATTGTGGAAGCTAAGGCTATTTGTGATGAATTAGTCTATTTGAAATAGGACTTGTACACTGCAAGGAAGCACTATGATCCCAAACACAAGTTGCAGGCTTTGCTTCCCAATCTCTTTGACAAGCATTTCAATTTATTGGAGGATTTTTGGATGGACTTGAAAGATGAATATGATCTTAGAAAAATAAATTATGAAGGATAACTATCCCACTCATGGTTGAATTTGGGATAAAGGAAGATATTCTAGAAACATTGTCTGATGATGGGGTAGTTTTGGATCCCTAGTATGATGCAGACAGGATAGACACCAAAGATCTAGACCCAGTGGATTGGAATGCAGGGAGACAATTGACATAAAGTAGATTGCAAGACCGGTACTGGATAGGAGTATTCACTTGGTGAGTTTGAGAGTTAACCAGTTTGAGGCTCAATCATCTAAGAAGAGGAAAGTTGTAGGTACCACCCAAGTATATAAGAGGACAAAGAGAAAGATGGCACCTAAGGAACCCTTAGAATTTATGCCTTCTAATGCACAAGAGGAGGTGGTTCGTCAAGATCTCCCAAAGGTACAAGAAGGTGAAACAATTACGGAGGTGGGGGATTCTATATCTGTTGCAGGGGAGGTATCTATTCAACCCTTTGATACACAACAGTCAGGTCAAGAATCACCAAAGGGAGCCCTCTATAAGGAAGTAGAGGTTTTAAAAGAAATGGAGGTTGAAGTTGAGATACATGGTATTGCAACAGATTCAGAAGCTACCCCATCTGATAAAGAGGCTCATGTAGTTGCATCCCTTGATGTAACAGATGATGCAAGGATCAAACATATATTGACAGAAGAATACTAGTGGAAAATATTTGAAGATGCAAAAAGTGAAGTTGATGCCAAGGCACAAGCTGAGGTATTAGCTAAGCAACAAGAGGAGGAATCCAAGGCACAATCTAATTTGGAAATTAAGCTAAAGGGGTTGGAAGATAGGCTAATGAATTAGCTCAACAACAACAACAAAAGGAGCAAGAGCTCAAGATATATGAAGAGAGAGATAAGTTGATTTTGCAGCAAAAGATTCATGACCTTGAAGAGGAGAAAGCCCAACAGAGAAGAGAAAAAGCTCTTGAGGCCAAGCTCAAGGCACAAGGAGAGGATCATAAGAAGAGGGAAGAACAAGAACGTTTGGAAAGGGAGAAAGAGGTTGTTGAGATTGTTGAATATGAAAAGAAGTCCAAGGAGGCATGGGACTATGTTGAAGAGTTGAAGAAGCAATGGGATCAAATGTTAGAGGAAAGGAAATTAGAAGAGGAATGTTTAAATCAAGAGTTGGAGGCCAAGAAACTACAAGAGTAGAATGCTAAGGAAGAGGAAGAGAATTTTGCACAAGAGAAGACACAAAGTGATCACCAAAATGTGCAGGAGGTTGATTCTCAATCCAAACATACAATATTACAGCCTTTGTCTTCTACTACTATTGCCTCCTCTTCAACTCAAGTTGCTACTACTCCACCTGCTCCTACATGGTTGAAGTTGGACTTGGAAAGAAAGAAGGCAGTCCAACCTCATCCTTTAAACTGGGATGAAATGATGAAGGAGATTGAGAAGGAGAAACCTAAAAAGGAGGCCTGGGTTCTTCACTCTACCAAGCTCATTGATACTTGAGAGATTGTTGTTGAATGTTCCATACCCATTGTGGACAAGAGTTGTGATGATATAAAAATCACTAATTATCAGTTGGGGATGGTAAATTTGGGAAGGCCTACAAGAAACCAATAAATGAATTTGATTGATATTGTGGCCTCTTCAAGTAAATCCCAAATGATCAAGGATAAACAAAGAAAGGATGAGCTTAAGACTCAATTGGATCAACTACATATATTTTTGAAGGATGTTTCAACTCCCATTTCCAAACAAGCTACTCTTTCGAAATCTTTGGTTTTGTTAACAAAGAAGGAAGCAGATGATCTAATTCAAATGAAAAGCAAGGTAGGAATGATGGAAAATTAGTTTTATAAGCTCAACCAGGAAGTTGATAATGTTCTTGTTGAAGGTTTTAAAATTCATAAGGTTGCTCTTGAATTGACAGAGGATCTAGATCAGCATGCCAAGGATCTAGATAAGTGGAACGAGGAATACAAAGAATGTATTAAGAAGCTTGAAGATATTGGCAAGGTGCCTAAGTCAACCTTACTTGAATATTCAATTCTTGAGCATGATAATGCAGATTTTGTGGAGAAAATTGTGAGCATAATAAGGTATAAGTCTAAGACTATTCATGGGCATCAAGAAGAAGTTTGAGAAATGAGAAAATATTTGAATCAATAGATGGTTGAATTGAAGGCAATTGTGGCCATTTTAATTAATCTAGATTCCTTAGTAAAAGAAGGCTTATCTTTGGATAAGCTAAGGGAAAGATGGAGGGGTAGATTTGAAGACATAATGCAAAAAGGAGATGATGGGGAAGATCTATTATTAGATCAGTTTATGGATATCAGGGAAGAAGGAAAGGCTGCTAGCAGAGAATTGATTAAGTTGAAGGAGATACAAAAGTTGGTTTCAGCTGAATTAGGGAGGATTAGATTTTAAGATGATTGGTTGGATGGACCTGATTCGGGTACTCTTCAACAAGTGTTTGACAGCTATGATGAATACATTCTTGAGCATTCAGCATAGGAATGAACTAGCCCTCTTTACCAAACAACATCTTCTTTTCTCCTCTTTTTGTGGGGTTTTGACATGCAACTCAACTCTAAGTTTGATATGATAGTTCTACCTTCTTCTTGGGATGTCATATTTTTGTGCAACAAAGCAATCAGCCTCGAAACAAGGATTCATCAGTCTAGTTCTGTGTTTAGTTCCAGCTCCATAAATTGTGTATCTAGATTAATGATTGAGAAAAACTTGTGCATGTGGCACCTATATGTACTATTAGGTTCTATTTTGTAAAGGTCGGCTAATTGAAAAAAAGATCAGCCACCTGATGATAGAAAATAGTGATTAGATCTAGGATTTTTATTTTTTTTAGAGATACTCTAGAAATATCAGTTGAACTTGGTTATTTTATAGTTTACATGCATTTGCATGTTATTGTTTGAAGTTTGGACCTATTTTGGTATGGCGAATGATACATAATCAATCCATACGTCAGTGATTCTTGTTGTGCTTAAGTGTTTCTTATTTGATGAAAGTCAATAGAAGGAATTGGATTTAAGATTATATCATTGAGTTATCTGTGAGTGAAGTTGTTATTATGTTCATTTGATCTGTGTTTAATGATGAGTAAGTGATTTGTCTGAAGTAAGTTTGGTAAATATTGATGGTATTGAATTAGCACTATGGATGTATGCAGTAGCATAGTTATTCTATGGATTGCATCTTGATATGGTTGTGGTTAGGTGGAATAGACACTCATTATTGATATACATGTCTAGATAGGTAAGAATTTTTATTCATATTCTTCTGGTTTTAAAACTCTGATCCATATTTTTCTTTTATTTAAACCCCCAAACATAGAATAATCGATTCCATGTAGTTATGTTCCTTATTACCAGCAAAGGCCCCTTGCACATTACAGTTGTATTGAGGATTGAGCAACATCAGCATAATTGAGAACCAATTACCAACACCTTGGGAGTTAGATTATCATGTGTTATCTTTCTTTTTTAGGAGAAATAGAATAGTAATATTTTGTTTAATGTTGTTGTGTTGTTTTGACCCTCAACAAGTCCACGATTGTTCCTCCTCTCTAACCTATGATTGATGAACCTATGCTTGAGCTAAAATCCCTTCCAAGTAACCAAGACAAATCCACCAAAATCCATCCACCCATTTCCTACAAGATACCAAGAGATAACCATACAATTCCTGTTGTGCCTTCTAAAATCAAACAAGTTCATAAACATAAAGATATAGCAGTTTCCCAAACTTCGATGGTTCCTTTCCTTCCTCCCTTAAGTGAATAAAATAATCCAATGGTTGATAAATCCACTCCTACACCATCACAACTTGAAAATTGTGCATGAAGAAACCAAAATGCTAAAGAGTGTAGGCATAAACGCCATGCTATTGCTCGTCAGTTAGAAGAAAAGAACAAACCAACAATCCAAGATTAAAACTAACTCAAACAAAGCATGATGATTCTCCACCTTCGCCACAACAAAAACATGAGCATACAATGGAAATTGTCACTAGACCTCCTATTGTGATTAATCTAGATGATGATGATGAGATTACTAAGATTGATGAGGAAGTACATAATGAGATGAATTTATTATTTTCCTCTTCCATGAATCTAGATGGGGGAAACCATGATGATTCTCCTAAAAAGAGTGCATCATCAGGTGTTATACCTAGAAATTTTCCTAGTATGGCACTTGTCTTTGCTCCTTTGGATAGTTATTCACCTTCTGTATATTATGAATAGGATTGGGATGTAGATGAATTACTTTGGTTTAGCTTGCATGTGTCATACTAGCTCTTTCTTTTATTTTTATGTTCTTTGTGATTGCATGTGTATAATGTGATCCACTGTATTGTGCTACTTGGCATGTCTTTATGTTTGTGAGCCTTCTTTGGATGGCCCTTGTTACTTCATTAGTGTAAGGATATAAAGGAAGTGAATCCATCATGGCATTCTTCTATTTGTATCTCCATTCTCCTATTTGTTGTAAACATTATCTTTTCTTTTGTCTTGTGTTTTCCTTGTGGGGATGATGCAAGGCATTGAGACATTTAGGTCTCTCCCATGTTGACCTAAAATATTTTCTTTGTTTTCACTCTCTATATCATTCCTCCTTTTTGTTTTTTGTTCCACAAAGTATTTGGGGAATGATGACAGTTATGAGCTCTATTATATCACTCTAGCAAAGACATACGCTGACCCTAAATCTATGGATCCCTTATGTGTTATATTTTTGGATTTCATGTGGGGGAAACCTTCATTTTTCATGGTGCAAATTTATTTGGAAACATATGTCCCACATAAGGCTTTCTAAATAAGCTCCCATGGCCCTTTTATTAATTGGCATTTATCATTTGCTACTTTGAAGTAATTGCTCACAGCATAGTGTTTAGCAATTTATTTAAAGTGGGGGCATACATTGGCATTATTTCATTTTGATCATTTTTTTGGCACTAACTTATGGGTACATAATTTTTGTGATGACTTTACCCATGTGCCACCTTTTTTATGAGTGCACACCTTGTAGACCTAATGTGTGTTTCTCATCCTTTTTCCTCACCTAGTGGACAATGGAATTTCACTAGCCTGTGAGTATCTTATATTTTTTTCACATAATGGACAATGATTTTTCACTTGTGAACACATTTTATGGAAAACAATGTAATCATGGCTAGTCCATCCTTTTCCTTTTCCTTTTTGCATTAGTTTTAACATTCTATGCTAGTGTATCTTGTCTTGTTCCACGTATCTTACATATCTTGTGTGTCCCTTTGTGCTTATGTTGGTTTTCCATGGGATCTTAGGCTTGATCACCCTCTTTGATCTTTGTCATCATATCTCTTCAACTTGTGTACACTTGGACTCCTCTTTACACATATTTGTCTACTTTAGTGTGAGTTTGAGCATGGGCCCATACTATCACTAAAGTGGGGGCTAAATGTAGTGTAGGAAATTTTATACCTTTATAGTTTCACCCTATGTTTGGGTCCCTTAATTAATTGGACTTAATTAAGCTTCTAATTTTCCAAATTGTGCATTCCAAAGCCTTATTTTTCCCATTTACCAAAAGGGGAACCTACATTTAATTAATGTGATTAATAATTTAATCACCCTGGAATAATTTTTTCCTAGACTTATGGGTTCCCTTTAAGTCCTAAGTCCCAAATTTTAATATGTTTTTGGCAGTCTTTTAATTATTCAAATTTCATATGCAATTGTCAGATTTTGGATTCTAATTTTTGGGAAATTAGATAAAAACCTATAAATACATAGTCTTTTTATCATTTCAAATCTATCTAGCAAGAACACACTTTATGGGATCAATTCAAGAGAAAAAATTATTGTCAAGAGCATTTGAGAGCAGGTTTATCAGTCATTTGTTGCAAAAAATCAAGATCCTATTATGTTCAAGATTATGTGTCTGCATGTCATCTTGTGAAGGCTAATATGCATTGTTGATCCTCAAAGCATCCAAGCATTCAAGTATCCAACAAATCAAATAAAGCAAGATCAAGTTCCTTGGAGTGAGTGTTTGACTTCAATCCTCTAAGGGAAGCCATTAAAGGTTTTGGTGAGTTGTAGTTGTGTAAGGGGAGAAATCATAGATGTTAGATGAGATAAAAGAAATTGAAATATAATTTAATCTAAATTGAACACAACTAATCTAGATATATTCCCACACTCATGAAATGACTTTCTAAGCTATTGAAAACACAATTGAAATCCTATGATTTTCCAAATGAATTTAAAACCCAAGATAAGTTACCATCCCATGTCAGAGTGTGTTCGCATGATGTCGAGTTGTTAATATCACTACGAAGCCTCCATTGTTGTGTGTGAGAAGCTTTTGATGTGATATCTTAGTTGATCGAAGATGTGTTGAAGCTCTATCAATGGTGATTAGGAATATTGGCAGTACTTCGTTGTGTGAAATGAGTTGATTCTTCGATCCTTTTTTGTGAGGAAAGAGGTTTGTTGTATAGAAAATGTGATTTGAAATGGACGATCAAGATCGCATAGTAGAATATCATGATCGATGGTCGAAATATGTTGAGAGGAAATAGACATGACTAATCTATGCAAAATAGATTACACAATTTGTGTGAATGAAGAAATGTTATTGAGCAATTTGTGAAAGTGATGAAATTGGTGGAGCACTTCATGAAATTGAAGAAATAAATTTGAGCTTTCAATAGGATTGAGGAAATTATGCAGAGTGATTTGTGAGGTTGAAGAAAGTTGGTGAGGAAATCATGTTGAGAGAAATTTGATCAAAGTTGGTGAGGATAATTCAATTAATTGATTTAATTAATTAGTCCTTTTTAGAGTTGAATGTGTAAATTAAGTTTGACTTTTGCAAACAAAGTTGCATTAGTTTGATTTGATTTTTTATGATAATTTAAATAGTTTATTCAATTTATTCGAATTTGGAGGAAAAGTGAGTTAATTAAATTATTATGTTTTAATAATTTAATTGACTTAGGGGAATAAAGTGAATTAGGGACATAATTAAATAACTGGTGTTATTTAACTAATCAGGAGGAATAAAGTGAAGATTAAGACTTTACTAAATAAATGTAATTTATTTAATTGTTCAAAATTGATGAAAAAGTGAATTAATTAAATAATATCATATTATTCAATTAATAGCAAAAATAGGGTCTTAGGACTTTATTAAATAAATGGAATTTATTTAATTGGTCAAAAAATGATGAGAAAGTGAATTAATTAAATAATGTTGTATTATTCAATTAATAGGGGAAATTAGGGTTTTTGATGTCATTGATGTGAAATGCAATGATGTTTGATGATAATGATGTGGATGATGTAAAAATGTTGTTTAGGGTGTGTGATAAGTTTTAAGTCAATTTTACATGTCTACATTTTCCCCCTCTTTGATACAAAGTACAAGTTGCTTTGTTTCAAAGATTCGATGTTAAGATCAAGATTTTGAAAAAAAAATATGCCCCACTATGCCCCGACAGTCAGCAAAATGATGGTAGGAATCTGTGCTGCCCCTTCGAGAGGTTGATTGAAAATTTTGATTTTGAGGTCAAGCTCACGACACTATTCTATTTGAATTTAGATGCAGAGAGGACAAAAAAATTGGTCTATAGGTCCCTCGTTGCTTGTTCCAATGTTCCTAGGAAGTCCTAATTTGAACATAGGAAGGTTCCCTAAGTAAAAATTAGGGTTTCCTAGGTGAAAATGAGGGTTTTTTAGGGTTAATATAGGTAATTAGGGTTCTAATTACCTCATTTTCACTTTGATCCTATAGCAAATTCTAGCCTTTGGATTTCTCATTTTGTCAGTTGTTGAGGAGCAATGCCTAGGATTCAAGGAGCCCCGCATCATTTAGACTTGATTCAAGAGTTTGGATGGCCCACAACTATCGATGCCCCCATATGTACCCTCTCACTTCGCGTTTTCATCTTCTCATGTTCTCATAATTTGTGCACAAAGCTAAACTAGTCAAAAGCAAGGTTTTTAGAGTTTTAGTGCACTTGCATCGATTTTAGCAAATTTGTTAGTTTAGACAGCTTTCTTTTGCAAAATTTATGTGCACTTGTTCTACTTTTTCACTTTTGACTTGTGTGTTCACCTTTGAAATGTGCTTTTTCTCTACTTTTTTTCTTTTGCTTGCTCCACATCGTTTTCTACGCACTTGCTTTAGTTTTGCGCTTTTGCAAAACTTTTTCGCTTTTGATTCTCTCGCTCTTGCAATTGCTCCTTTCTTTTGAATTTTCTCGCCACTTTTGATAAATTTTTCTCACTTTTGTCTATTTGGAACCCTAAGTCTCATTCTTCATCATTTTTGGTTTTTTTGAGTTCCTAGAGTGCACCCTTGACATCGTGGGTTGAATGGTTGTAGGTGGTCCTTAAACCACTACAGTCAAGAGAGAGACGACCTCGGGATCTATTTAATCTAATTGTCAATTTTGATGTTCTAGAGTAGTATTTTCTAGATGTAGTCAAGCTACATCATATTTGTTACATGCCTCCCATTCAATCTCACACGGCGATGATGACCACGCTCGTGGAGCAGTGGCATTCAGAGACTTTTTCGTTACATTTACCTACAAGAGAGGCCACCATTACTCTCAAGGATGTGTGGAGGATCCTCTGCATTCCTATCCATGGTGAGCTTGTTACATACAATGTTCGACGGCGTACCCATGCCATGTGGTGTGTGCTTGGTGTTAGGCACTTGGAGGTTCAGTAGTCTGAGATTGATTTATCAGAGTTTGTTGGTAGTGTGGACACTGTTTCCCTTGTTCTTTGCGATTTGATATCAAGGCTAGTTGTTCCCAATAGGATAGGTCTTTAGTTCCCTATTGAATGGGGTATTTGTATTGAGGGTATGTTCGAGCATGGGACTAGATATGCATGGGGTCCATGTCTCCTAGCCCACCTCTACAAAGATATGCATGAGGTTGCATATCGAGGTGGGAAATCCATTTTTTAGGTGTTTCTCTTACATGTATGGGCCTGGGAGCACATTACAGTGATGTGGCCTAATGGTATATAGGATCATACTGATGGTGATCCATAATCCTATCGTTACAAAGACTTTGTTCATTATACCTTTCCTGGGGATCTTCCATACTGGCGCCATGTGTTCGATGACATGCCAGGTTTTTTTTGGAGGCCTTATATGGATTGTGATGCATGGATGGAGGATTAGGAGCATCTAGTGTACTGCCAGAAGACAAGATGGTTGATTGGTCACTCTCATTCTCTTTTAGAGCAATACTTACTCGATAGAGTATGTCGGTAGTATGGGAGAGACAGGGTTGGTTTCCCGATACATGTGAGGCTCGGTTTAGTTGTACCACCAAAGAGGTTCGGGTATGGGTTCATTTGGTAGACAGAGATGTTGTGATTGTTGCTTTTAGAGCTCCTACCCCAATAGGATGGGGATGGCAAGTGGTTCTAGCAGATTTGGGTACCACTCCTGATTTTGATTAATGGTGGGCACGTCGTGTGCCTTTGAGATTCACAGGTCCTCGAGGTGATCCCGCATTCAGCAGAGCAAGTATCACAGTTCTTCGTAGGGAGCGAAAATGTATTGAGGTCCTTGCATAGTAACTAGGTAGGGCTCAATAGGATGGAGCTCAGGGTGATCATGCATAAGGTGATCAGATTCCTCAAGCTCATGGGCAAGTTCTAGGTCCCCCTCCTCCATCAAGAGATGGAGCAATATTGTTAGCACAAATGATAGCCATGAGGGATGCAGAGGCAGTGCGGTGATAGGACGGAAAGGCTCAAGTTGCTACTATGAGTGCTAAGAGGGATAGTCTAAGGGTGGAGCAAGACAGTGAGAGCAGGTGACAACATGCTATAGAGGCTCAGTTATAGGTGATTATAGCAGAGAGATACTCTTAGGGAAAAGTGTGATACCCTTCGTGCAAAGCGGGATCAATTATTGTAGAGGTCTACATATTATCAAGCTCTCTATGATGCCCTTGTTCCTAGAGCATAGTGATGACCATGATTCAGAGAGCCTAGTGTTGCGAGAGGTGGTATCAAGTCAGCTGGTCATTCTATTAGATAGCTAGATATAGATGATGATCTACAGCCTAGTCTATAAAGTCCCCCCTTTCTTGTTGAGCAGTGTTCTATATGTACTTGATCTTTATGATGTTGTTTGTTCAAAGACATTGCAAACATGATTTTTGTAAATATATTCATCGACCCAATCAAGGCCTCGTATATATGTATTATTTTGTATTATCCTATCACACTTGTTTCACATGATGATAGTGCACCATGACATTCTCCCTTTTTTTATCATGATATATATGAGATATTCCTTCTTCAATTTGGCTCATTCATATGTTTATGTGATGATCATGGATGACGATGTATGATGATGTATGTTTATATATGTTTTTGTACTTTTCTTATGTATGCATGATGTGGATGGATGGATCATACTTTATATCATGTGATGTTTTATTATGGATGATCAATATATCATTTTGATATATGATTTTTATGTGTTGTTGATATATGATGGATGTATGATGATGTATGTATGTCGTTTATACACCATACATGTGGTGTTTTCATTATTTTATTATCATCATGATATGTATTGAAATTATTGTGGATACAGGATGGATATGGTAGTAATGATATTGTGATGCAGGATGGATGTTAGTTAGCAAAAATATTTGATGATGGATAGAAATTTGATGTTTGTTATTTCTTGAGTATTTCTTTCCCATTGCTTGGAGGCTTCGCAGTTTGAACAATCCTATTTGATGTAGAAAATAGATACGATGCACTAGGGTATTAATGACCAAGATGACTTTGTATCCATTGTGTGGACTTTGACTCTACATACAAATAATATTCTTGCTCATACCAGACATACAAAAACTTTCTTTAAAGTATATAGTCGAGTTGTGTTAAAAACTTTTCGGACCAGTCACACATAGAGTTATAGAACACCTAACATGCAACTGCTTCATGGATTGTTTGAACACAACTTTCATACACTCAATAAAGCAATTATTCACCATGGTAGTGTTACAAAAATATCTTACAAACAAAAAATAAAAATGACACTCAATTTCCCCCGTTCCTTCTCTAAATCCTCATGGACATCCTCGAGAGATCCTGCAAATGAGTCAATAAAAATAAATCATAAAAATAAGACTACAAAAAGATAAAAACAAAGTTAAAGTATCACTTGCCATATTTTTTTGAGGTTTCAGAACTATTATCCATTATTTATCATGTCTATCGTAGGAACGGATCCATTAAGGCATATCCCAGGATGTTGTTGGTGAATTTTCAAAAGATATGTAGGTAGTACATTGTCTTTGTTTTGGTCTTTTTTGCGATCAAATCTTTGTGATTGTTTGTTTGAAAGTTCTAGCTTTTGACGTTTGCTTTGTTTGTTTGTTTGTTTGTCTATTTTTTCAAAGGGTGAATGCAACGGTTTGTTTATTATGGGTGAAAATTTTATTGTGGATTGTGGTGATGGGGTAAGTCTTTCTGATTTTCTAAGTTTTGTGATGTTTTTGTTCTTTTTGAGGGAACTAACCTAGGGCCTCGGGGGCTCATCAAAGATAATCCTTGCCTACATTATACACACAAAGGCTCGTAGTTCACTTGATTTTTGAATGTTTTTGACCTTTTCTATTTTGTGAATGTTTTTGGATTTTTTATTTTTCACTATTTTTGGATTTTAAATTTTTTGACTAAGTTGAAATAAAACATGATAGAAACCTAATGGGACTAACCTAGGGTCTCGGGGTTTGTTAATCCTTGCCTACATTGTACACACAAAGACCAATAGTTTGACCGATTGACTCAAAGCATAAACTTGTTTTTGAGGTTCGAACAACATTGTTAACTTGGATTGATATTCCACTTCTATGTCTAGAGGATATGTTGCAGGAGATCTACTTGAACTAGATGTGAGGTTCAAGCAAATGTTGATATCTTAGACTGTTTGAGTGAAGGAATAACCCAATGATGTTATTTTGTTTTTGATATTTTCCAAATGTTTTATTTTTGTTGTTTTTCAAATGTTTTTTTTTGTTCTTTTTCAAATGTTTTTGGTTTTTCTATTTTTGACCATGATAGGATGTTCCAAGATATAATCCATGACTAGCTTCAGGAAGTTGCCCCCAGTTGGAGACAAGAATATTTTCCTTAATCAATAACAAGCCATGGTTGAATACATGTTTTATTATGGAATGAATGGGTGGATGTTGTGGATAGTACCGATAGACAATGATGTGAATCTTGTTCAAACATAGCGCCTGTTTTCCAAGTTTTCACTATGGTACCTATTCTAGGAGTGTCATAAAGTGGTTTTCACTCAAGGGACATTTTATTTCTTTTTATTATTTTTCTTGCTTTTTGATTTTTTTGTGTTTTTTATCCTTTTCTATTTTTTTGGATTTTTACCCTTTTCCTAGGGTATTCTAACGTGCTTCATGTGTAGAACTTCTTGAGGTGGTTGTTGTTCAACAGTTCAGCTAAAGGTTCTCCTTTAGGAGTAGCTAACTGATAGGCCCCAGATCCGTAGCTTGTTGTGATGTCGAATGGGCCTAACCAATTGGGTTCAAATTTTCCTTTGTCGTCCTAATTCAATGGTACGTTTTGATTCTCCTTGAGGACCAAGTCACCAATTTGAAAGTTTCTATCTTTAATTTTCTTATCATAGCTTTGTTTGAGCTAATTCCAATAAACTTTAAGATGGTTTAACTCACTCAAATGCCTTTCATCTAGGAGCTCTAATTCATTTAGCCTAGATACCCTATTTTCTTTGTTGTTGACCATGCCTTTTAATGAGATTCGATATGAGGGGATTTTGACCTCAATAGGTAAGACAGCCTCAGATTCGTAGACCAAGGAAAATGGTGTAGCACTTGTAGGTGTTTAAATGCTTGTTCAATAAGCCTATAGGGTTGGGTTTAGCTACAAATGTCAATCACAGTTGGCTTCATTAACAAATTGTTTGAGTATTTTCAATATGGTTTTATTAGACGCCTCAACGTGACCATTTCCTTGGGGGTAATATGGCATGGAAAATCTATGTTGGATAGAAAATTGGGAGCAGAGTTCTTGGACGTCTTGATTTTTGAATGGGTTTCCATTATCTATTATTATCATTTGGGAAATTCCATACCTACAAATCAAATAATTCAAAATGAATTTTGATATCTATTTTCTAATGATGTAGGTCAATAGAATTGCCTCTATCCATTTAGTGAAATACTCTATTGTTGTGATAATAAACTTGTGCCCATTAGATGAAGCAGGTGAAATCTTACCTACCAAGTCTAATCCCCATTGCAAGAAAGGCCATGGTGTTGTGATGGGTCTCAACTACTGTGTTGGTGCATGAACCAGATCACTATGTTGTTGGCATTGATGACACTTTCTAGAATACTGCATCCATTCTTGTTCCATGGAGAGCCAATAATACCCTGTTTTGATCATTTTTTGGACTAGGTTAGGTCCGCTAGAGTGGGACCCACAAAAACCTTCATGTACCTCATGTAAGGTTGTTTGTGCTTCTTTTTTGTTAAGACACCAAAGTAACACACCATCTAGACTACAATGGTATAGGGTATCTCCTAGGACTATAAAGCAAGAAGTTCTACGAGTGAAGGTTTTCTTTTCAATGGTCGTTAGGTCAAGTGGCATGATACCATGTTGGATGTAGTCAAAATTATCTTGGTACCATGGGGAGTTAGGACCAAAAATAGCACATACTAGTTCTAATTCTAGGATGTTGAATGTAGGTACGAGAAGTTGTTCCATGAGAACTCATACTTAGGAACATTCTGTGGAATATCAAGAAGTGAGCCTAATATTTTTATTGCATCAAAAACTTTGTTGTTGATCTGAGGAACTTGCTCAAAGGTTATTGTGACAAAGTATTCCTTGAAGTTGTCCACCATCCTTTCATACGACATCAACTTGTCATCTTTTTTCTGGTACTCATCATTCACCTGTCTAATCACTAGCTAAGAGTCTTCGAAGACATGTAGCTCTTTTATTCTCCATGCAATAGCCATTTTGAGCCCTGTGATTAAAGCTTCATATTCTGAGATATTGTTTGTGCATGGAAAAGTGATCTTATATGCCTTGGGTATACTATTTTCCTGTGATGTGAGAAATAGAACACCTGCTCCAGAGCCATGTTGAGTGTGAGACTCATCAAAGTATAGAGTCTACTGGCCTATCTATTTTTTCATCAAGATACTCTCATCTGGAAATTACATTGTAAGAGGTTTGTGATCATCTATGGGTGCTTCGGCTAGCTGGTCTGCTATGATTTTTCCCTTGATGGATCTTCTATCCACATACTCTATATCAAATCGCTCATAATCATCACCCATTTGGAAATGTAGCCTATTAGGGCTGCTTTTGCTAGTAAGTACTTGAGTGGATCTACTTTTGAAATCCTCTTTACCTTCTTGTTTAAGATACAGTGCCTCAACTTTTTTTTCACAAATACAACTGAGAGGCATTCTCTTTATATGGGTGATTAGTTCAACTCATAGCCCACCAATGTTTGGCTGATGTAGTAGATCACTCTTTTTTTTGTTATCATCTAGTTGGACTAGGAGAGCTCCCAACTCTACTTGTGTGGTAGACATGTAGAGCACCATTTCCTTGTCTAGGATGGGTGGCATGAGTATAAGAGGAGTAAGTAGATACTCCTTGACTTGTTGGAACACTTGGTCACATCTCCCATCCCACTTGAAGGTGATATCCTTGTGTAGAAGATGAGTGAAAGGGTGACATTTGTCTACCAATTGTGCAATAAATCATCTAATGGATTGTAGCTTTCACTATAAACTCCTCAATTGTTTTAGTGTTTTTGGTGGAGGCATCTCCATTATAGCTTTTTCTTTTGAAAGATCCACTTCAATCCCCCTTCTTGACACTATATACCCTAACATCTTTCTGGATGTTACTCTGAACACACACTTATTAGGGTTGAGTCTTAGATTATATTATTCAAGCCCATCAAACACCCTTGCAAGATTTGACAAGTGATCTTCCCTTTTCACAAAATTTGCTAGAATATCATCCACATAATATTCCATGATGGTGTGTAGTATATCATGGAATATGGTTGTCATGGGTCTTTGATATGTTGCTCCTACGTTATTTAGGCCGAAGGGAATTACATTCTAGCAAAAGGTCCCCCAAGAACAAGTAAATGTTGTTTTGTGTTGATCATCTAGAGATATTTTTATCTTATTATATCCAAAGAAACAATTCATTAAGGATAGCATCTCATGCCCTATTGCTAGATCCACGATCATGTCGATACTTGGGAATGGAAATTTTCCTTATGCCCCCAGTAGACTTTGACACTTGAACTAGATTTGATATCCATTGTGGATAATTGATGGGTCTGATAAAACCCACATCTAGTAGTTTCTTTAGCTCTACCTTTACCAATAATTCTATCTGAGGATGCATTTTTCTAAGTTTTTTCTTCATAGGCTTTTCTCCAGGGACTACATCTAAATGATGTACCACTAATTCTGAATCTATTCCAAGCATATCAGCATAGGTCCAAGCAAAATTTACCTTTTTGTCGTTGATGAATGCTGTGAAATTTTCTTTCTCTTCAGGATCAAGTGATGTTGTGTGGTATGTGATTTTTGGATTCTTTGCGGTGCCAACATTTATGGACTCTTCTTCTTCTATTAGGAGCATTTATCTTTCTTGGTACTACAATATGGGGAGATTGAACCCTCCATCCTCGAGTGCCTCTAGGAGGTTTCCACCTTTTGATGCATCCTTTATTTTCTTCTTTTCTAGATCCAATAAAGCTGCATTGTGGTTTTCTTTAGGGGACCTCACTTTGATCTTTATATTTTCCTTTTCATTTTTGTGACTAGAAGGTTCAGTCTCTCCACCAAAGTATGCATCATGTTCGAATTCCATGATGAACCCTGCTTTGTGATCTCCTACTTGTATGTCTATTTGAAGTCCCATGAACTTTGTGATTGCCTCATCATTCTGGAATTGATCCAAAATAGGTGTCTGTTGTTGTTGGTCCCAATCTATCAGTGGTGGGTAGCAAAGTGGTAGGCTATCATCATTATCTGCAAAGCTTAGGAAGGTTATAGAAATGATCAGTATGGCTTTGCTATCTTTTTCCCATTGGGTGTCTAGGTCGTCATTACTAGAAGTGGGGGAGTCATATCCAGTGATAATAGAAGGGGAATCCCATTTGTATTCATTAGAGTCCATTCTAGAATAATAATAGATATTGGGAATGGTTTTGATAAATTGGAGAGGGAACCTATCAATGCTAAAGTTGTCAAATAAGTCTTCGACAAGTAAATCATTGTCCATGATATGGTATATATCCAATTCCTTAATGCTAGCAAAATTTTCTTGTTTCTTAAAAGAGGTTTGTCTGGTTTTTGGAGTAACCACATCTTTTGGCTTATAACCTAGTCCCATATTTTTCTTTCTCTATTCCACTATGATAGGCTCCCACCTACCTTGTTTGTGTAGCCCAAGGCTACCCGTTCCACTGTATCCCATTTGTTTAACTAGATGGTAGCCTTTACAACTAGGGTCTATTAGAAGGATCTGTGGTTGTTCTAGCTTGTTTTGGTCCTCTTTGTAAATCATGGATGAGAAGTCCTCCTTGAATATCTCTTCATCTTTCATGTCTCCCCACTTGGTGAAAATTGTGGGTTTGGCTATCATTTGCACTGTCTGAGCAGGCTTGATTTCTTTCAAACATCCATAGATTTTAGGTGTTGGTGGAAGCATACCAATACAAAATGTTTGGTTAAAGTCTTAATTCCCATTACCCCTATAAAGTACTTGTACCTTGGTTTTCATTTTTGGTTGCTCACTTGATGTGACCTTGATTAAGGTTGATGGTAGTGTGGAAGGGTCAACATACGAGAATGAATGGAAGGCTATGTCATTGCTAGGTATGTTTTGAATCTTATTATACTTTTCTTCCAACTTTTCAAAAAAATGGAATGGCTCAGGATCAACATATAAGGTCACCTCTTTTCCTTGTTGGGAAACTTTAGGCATTGGTGGAAGGTGGAAGGTGGAAGGGACTACTTGTACTATGTGAATCCAAGGGTGTCCCAGGAGTAGGTTATATGGAAATTCAAGGTCAAGTACTTGACATGTGGTTTCCATGGTGGTTTGTCCTATCCGCACTAGTAGTCTGGTTGTTCCTTTAGAATTCCTTTCAAGGTCATTGTAGGCCCTTATAGTAATGCTCCTTGCTTTATCTATTACATCATCAGAATACCCCAACCATTTGATGAATTTCAAGGTATATATGTTTAGACCTACACCATTATCTATCAATACCCACTCTGCCATGTTCTTATGGACACCAACCTCTATGTAGAGGGCTTGGTTGTGAAAGGACTTTAGTGGAAGGTATTTCTCAGAAAAGACTAAATGATTTTTGATCATGATCTTGCCAACCATGGCTTGCAACTTATTTGGATTGAGTTCATTAGAGACGAATGCTTCCAATGCTTTTTCAAGTATTTCCCTATGTGTGGGTGATAGTTTTAGCAACTCTAGGATTGAGATTAGGGCAGGATTTTTCTTTAGTTGTTCCACAATGTTGTAGTAATTTGATGACTTAATTATGGGTTTGGGTGGGGCTCCTTGTATTGCAACTCTCCCTCGATGGGTAGTTACATCGCAGTTGTCTCCACCTCGTATAGTTAATATGTTTTCCCTATTATCATCAGCTTGTGAAAGGATTCCTAAAATTGTGTTACCATATGCATGGTTAGTATTGTGGTACTCTTGTTCTTTTCCTTTTCCTTTCGTTTTAGCATGGTTTGGGATTGGGTTTGTGTATATTTGAATGTCCTTGTTTCCAGGATGATGTTCAACATCTACTTCTCCTTTGTCTATCAAAGTCTTGGATGAGGTATTCGAATCTCATGCAATTGTTTGTCGTATGTACTTTTATTTTATGGAATTCACACAAGTCTTTCTCATTATACCATGGTGTCTTGAAGCTAGGTTCCTCATAGTTTGGGTGATCATTGACCTTGATGAGGTTTTTTTGTACTAGTTTATGCATGATTGTTTCAAGTGACTCTCCTAGTACTATGAACTACCTCCTAGGTTGATCATATTGTCTTTGTTGCCCTCCTTGATTCATTTGTTGGTTGACTACCTGATTGTTCTTGGAATAGGTGAGTTGGTTTTTTGTGTACCATTTGGAACGTAGGTCATTTGTGCCACTTGTGGTTTGCTTTGAGATGTTTTTTTCACATGACATAGTTCCCTAGTGTCAACTACTCCATAATTTGTAATGTTCTTGTTTTTGGCCTAGATCTTAGGTTTATCTTTTGAACTAGAGGGAATTTTTTTGAGCTATTCAATTTAAGGAATCCCCTTGCAATGATGGATCTATCAATATGTAATCCCTTTTTGACTGTTTCTTCAAAGTCTGTGAGACATAACATAGTGATTTGGTAGTTAATCTCAGGTAGGACATTTGAGATGAAGATATCTACCAATTCCTTGTCTGGAATGGGCCATTTGCATTGACTATCTTTGTGCCTCCATCGCTATAGGTAGGAGGTAAAAGATTCTCCTTGACTCTTTTTGATCGTGGATAGATTCATGGTGGTGATGTCTTTCTCTATGTTGAATGAGAAGTGGCTCATGAACTTGCTATATAGTTCATTGAAGGTTTTAATTCCTAGTGATAGATGGGAAAACCACTCCATAGCATGACCTGTAAGGATGCATGGACAGAGCCTCATGAGGTAAGCATTGTTGTTTTGTACCTCCATACATGATATTGAGAAGTCTCATACATGCTCCAATGGATCTCCTCTTCCTTTGTATTTTTTGAACTTGGGTATCTCAAAGTATTTTGGAAAAGGTATTGCAATGATGGAGTAATCGAATGGGAATGGACATATTTCCTGAAGAGTGTAGGTCTTCTTCATTTTCCCTACCTGCATGTCTGCTATCTTTTGTTCCACTGCTTCTAGTTGTAGTACTATCTCTGTTTTCAATACCTTTATTTGCAATCCTTACATGTAATAGCCTTGTTGTCCTATCATTCTTTGGTCATAAGTTGGATAGAATGGGGGTATTGAACCTTGGTAGCTATTTTCAACATAGGGTGGGTTAGGTCCTTGTTGTGTGTAAGAAGGGATCACTCCTTGTTGGGATGAAGTATATTGAAGGTTACCGTGTTGATGCATTAGTGGGACACCTTGTTGGTAGGATGAATTGGGAGGAGTGCCCTATGGAACACCTGGTTGTTGATATGAACTATGTTGAAGGTTTCCCTAATGGTGTGTTGATAGGTTACCTCGTTGATGGTATAACTGAAGAAGGGTGCCCTATGGCATATCTTATTGTTGGGATGGACTATACTGAAGGTTTTCCTAATGGTGCATTGGCGGGTTACCTTGTTGATGGGACAACTAAAAAAGGGTACCCTATGGCACACCTTGTTGTTGGGATGAACTGTACTAAAGGTTTCCCTAATTATGTGTTGGTGGGTTACCTTTTTGATGGGATGACTGAAGAAGGATGCCCTATAGCACTCCTTGTTGTTGGGATGAACTATACTGAAGGTTTCCCCGATGATGCATTGGTAGGTTACCTTGTTGATGGGACAACTGGAGAAGGGTGCCTTATGGCACTCCTTGTTGTTTGGATAGACTATACTGAAGGTTTCCCTAATGATGTGTTGGTAGGTTACCTTGCTGATGGGACGACTGAAGAAGGGTACCCTGTGGCACTCCTTATTGTTGGGACTGATATGGAAGGGGACCCTATGGTCCACCTAGTTGGTGGTATTATTGCTTCAAAAGGGGACCCTGTGGTTCACCTTGTTGGTGGTACTGATTTGGAGGGGGACCCTATGGTCCACCTTGTTGATAGTACTGATTTGGAAGGGGACCCTGTAGTCCACCTTGTTGCTGGTACTACTAATTCAGAAGGGGACCTTGTGGTCCACCTTGTTAGTGGTATTGATTTGGAGGGGGGCCCTATGGTCCACCTTTTCAATGGTACTATGTGTTTTGGGAAGGGTTGACATTCAAAGTGTTTTGATGTACATATTGTCTAGGAGATGGATTGTTGCTTTGCGATACGTATTGGGATGGACCTCCTTAATATTTTTATGCCACTACTGCTTGTCCAATTTGCATTGGTTTTTTATACAAGGGGTTTTCCTTGGTTTGACCACTATTTTGAGAGAATACAGGTGGCATGTTTGGAATCTCTATGTGTTTAGTAATTTGTCTCACAACTGAGTTATCCCCTAAGGGAATAATATTAGGATCCTTGAGGGGCTCCACATTAAAATCTACAAGTAGTTTAGCACAACTTTGTGCTAACATAAAGAAGTACGAATTTGGGTCCTTTCTCAACAATTTTTTTATTAGTTTGAGCACTTTTGGGTTGTTGGAATGCTAAAATAGTTCTTCATAATCTATCTCCTCCTTAGTATCTACCTCCTTTATGGTTACTCTTTCTGGATCCTGGTTGTTTTGTTCTATCACTTGTCGTTTGCGGTTTAGCTCTTCCTCACTAAATGTGTCTTTATACATAGGTCTCTTTTGGGGTGTTTCAAGATCGCTTAGCCTATAGCTCCATGGGCCACCTTCATTGTTCGTGGTGTTTGCTAGTGGGATGCTGGTGTTTTTCTTACTTGCTTCCATGTTCTTCTTTTGTTGTGATCTTGTAGTTATCATAAACAACTACCAAGCTTTTGCGAACACTTTCGTGACTCCTAGTTATGGAATCATAAATTCTTTCATTTTTAGTTCAGTGCATTAGATCTATGGGTGGTTGGCCCATTGAAAATTGAAAATAAAAATGGTATGGTCAATTTTGACAGGTGTAGTATCTTCTCAAAATGTACCATGTGGCGAACTTTAGGGTAGGTCAGTTCTTTGAAAGTTACAATATGGATTTCCACTTAAGGATTTTCTCTTTCTAGAGATCATGAAGGGTGTATGTCTATTGCCACACAAGAGGTGGTAACACGGGTCTTCCGGCTACTAGGTTTTCTTTCTCTTCCTCTTTATCTAAGATGTTTGTTGCATTTCTCCATAGGTTGGGTGTTTTGTTCTTCTCAAATATGAAGGTTCTTAAACTACTAATGATATCAGTTTTTTCACCTTTAATATATGTGAGACTTGGTTGGAGGATTGTTGCTACAAGGTTCAGTTGTTGAATGGGAGCAGTAAGACAACAAATGGTCATATGGTGAAAGTGTCGATGTTTTGATATAGTTTGTTATGAAGCTCAAGACAATAAGGTTTGAGTGTTTTTTTGAGGTGGAACTATTCTTGGAAACCAAAATACTGAAAGACCTAGGTTGATATCTCACTACTCCTTCTAGAGGATATGTTGTGAAAAATCTTACTTGAACTATCTGCAAATCCTAAGTAACTATTGATATCTTAGAAGTGCTAGTGAGGGAATAATCTAGGTTTTTTGTTTTGATTTTTATTTCCAAAAGTAGGATGGAATGGTGAGAGTGGATGAAGGACTATATGATTTATTTGGGTTTCTGATTGTTTTTCTCTAACAAGGATCCTATAAGCATATTCAGTTCATCTTTTTGTTTGTTAGTAGTGTGATAGGTAGAATATGAGCATTAGAAAATGAGCAGCAAGTAAAAGAGTGCAAATAAACACCAAAACAACCTACACCTCAAGATTAGCCTAAGTTGGAAACAACACAAGATGAAAGCAACAAAATGGAACTCTATACCTTGCATCGAATCAATCATTTGGTTGTCCCTTCGATCTTTGATGTGTATGCTCCTTGGATGGCACAAGATGCAAGCTAAATGATGTTGTGAGGATGAGTGCAAGTGGATAAAAACATGAAAATGGCTAAGTATAAGTTGAGAAACAAAATTGCAAGAGTTTGGCTAGCAAAAATGATCTCCCTCAAAATGAGAGAAAAGAGGGGGTATTTATAGGAATTTTGAGAATTCGTAGAAGAGATGGATGGTTGAGATTGATCCCAACATGGCCAAGATGTAGGGCTAAGGTGAGTTGAGAACTCACAAGCCCTCACATCTTGACATGTGGCAAGGGGAGAGGCTTAAGAAAGATGATGTGGACATGAGGTGTAAGAGAAGTACATGACATGGATGTACTTCAAAGGACCATAGGGATTTGGTCAAGATATCCTCATAAAGGATGTCCTTGTCCCCATGTGGGAGAGAGGACATGTGAGGAATTAAAAATTCCTCAAATAGTCTCATGGGGAGATGGGAAAGAATAAAGAATAAGTAGAGGACATGTGGGAAGAAGTGAAGGAATTAAAAATTACTCTTGGGTGCATTGGGAGATTAAAAGGTGAATTAAAAATTCACATGGGGAAGGGTAATGAAGGATTAGAGGATGGTTAGGTGGCTAAGAGAGATTAGAGGCCAACTTGCAAAAGTTGGAGGATGTGACACATCCTAATGATGGGATTAGAAGAAGGATTAAGATTAGATAAAAAAAGATGGAGGATGTGACATGAGGAGGAATTAAATAAATGTGATATTTATTTAATTCATTTGATGAAAGAGGAAGGTATTTAATTATTTAACTAGATACCTTAGGGATTAGAAGAACTTAAGGATGTTAATTAAAGGGGATAAATTTGGATAAATTAAGTGTCCAAATTTAGACGTCTACATTTTTCCCCTCTTTGAGATGATGTTACGAAGTAGCATCATTTCAAAGAATATTAAAACATAGAACCTAGAAGAGGATGGTTAGATTGGGAAAGATGCCCCAGTCGTTCAAAGGAGTGACTAGGAAGGGAAAAAGAAAATGATGAAAATTAGGGATGAAGGATAAAAGATGCCCCAATCATTCAAAGAAGTGACTAGGAAGGAAGATGATGGGGGTAAATATGAAAGTTAGGGATGAAGGATGCCCCCTCGAGAGGACACACAGGTTCAAGAGAACATGGGTGGGCTCTCGAAATGGATGAGATGATGCAAGGGGAGTTGAAGAAGATGATGCAATGTGATGGAAGATTGGGAGGGAAGTGTGATGAAGGATGAATGGATGGGGGGTTTTGATAGACGAGAGGATGAAGAGGAAATGAAATCCAAATACAATTTGCCATCGTCGGAGCACTAATTTTTGCTATAGCATAAGACACAAGATGCCAAGGTATGAAGAACCAAGGAGGATTAGTGTCTAATGCATAAAACAAACATAACAAACAAGAAGGCTATCCCAACACCCCAAAGTCAAGGTGACCTTGGTCGGGCCAGGTATTGGGATAACCACAAGCACACAAGGATGCCCCAGCATAACACAAGACCTCAGGGATCTTGGTGGGTACTACATGGGACAACCGAGAAGACAAACAAAAGATCAAGATACACCCCTATGTTGACAAGTCAAAGCACACCATGATATGATGGATCAAGGCGACAATGACAAGTGATGATAGGGAGCTCAAATGATAAACAAAAGCCAAAAGCATCAAAAGATCGCAATCAATTTCAAACGTCCTTTTCCATAGGATCAATCAAGGGGTTGGATGGGATTGATGAGGTCTGTTAGGATCTTGTTGAGACCGATGATGGATACTAAACTGAAAGACCGATATGACACAAGATATTCAGAACCGATTGGATATAATGATACAAGTGGATCTCGTTTGTTAAGAACCAACAAGATAAGGGCATAGCTTGATGACACGACAAAAGAGACATGACACAACACTGACACATCCTACCGACCTTGGGGCTCAGGGGCCGATCAAATATTAGCCTTGCCTACGTGGAAGCGCAGATCCCTCATAGTTCGACAAAAGGCTGACGACAGACCATGATGGAGATTTTGATGGATGACCAAGATAGGATGGAGAACAAGAGAAAAGTGGACAATATAGATCGATGATGGATGGAACCCCAGGGGTGGATCAAATGATCGACCTTGCCTACGTGAAAGCGCAGGGGAAATGTAGTTCGATAGAAGGCCAAAGACAAGTGATGGATGAAAGATGATGAGATAACCCTAGATAAGGGGATAAAATGATTGGACCGACACGATGGGACAAGATAGACCTATTGGATTGGAGTGGAGGATAGTGACTATACAAAGCTCAGGGATGGGATAGTTATCCAAATCATCAAAGATGAAGTGGACGGATGACATGCCATATAGATGAATGATGAAGTAGATGATGTTGGATTGTATGGGGAGTAGCCAATGACAAGGGATTAAGAGATGTGATGTGGATAGAGATAAATGGACAGGAAGATAATGATGGGGAGAGGGATGTTATGATGGATGGGTAGGGGGATAAGGATAGGGAGGTTAAAAGGGTTGTGGGGAGCGATTAGAAGATAAGGATGGGGAGATGGAAGGGATTGTTCTGATGGAATGAATGATGTCTCCAAGGACTGTATCACAAAGGAAGATAGATGCCCCCACTCTAGATATGTCATGTGCGAGGAGGCATGAAGGATGCAATAGAGAAGGATAGGAAAATAAAGGAGTGAGATGGATGAAGATAGGATGCATGGATAAGGAAGGGAAATTGAGGGTGAATGATAGTTGGGATAGTGTGCGGGTGAGGGGAATGTATGCTAAGAGGTGTCCAAAGAATGCTTATATGTTTGCCCCATTGTTATCAAGATCACAAGGAGGATGGAAGGATGGGGATAAGTGAGATATGCCAAGCAAAATGTGTAAGATAGGGAGGATGGAGGGGATGAATGAAAAGGATGTATAGCAAGAAGATGGATGCATAGCTGAAAGCGTAGCAGGAAGCAAAGCAGATGGAGGGAACGCATATCAGGAAGCTGCCCCCAAGTGCAGATGGGGATTTACACATGATGCCTGTTTGCCAGGTTTTCATCATGGTACTTATCCAAGGCACTTGTTTGCCAAATTTTCACCATTGGACGGATTATTTCTCTTTACTATTTTATTTTATTTTTTGATTTTTGATTTTTTTTTTTAATTTTTTTTTTACTTTTTGATTTTTTTGACTTTTTCTGATTTTTGGACTTTTTGCAAAGCATGCAGAAGGAGATGGATAAGGATAGGGAGGCGAATAAGTGGATGTAGAAGACATGCGATAAGGATATGGATGAAGGACTCAAGCATCAAGTTCTATATCAGGTATTAAGAGCTCATGTTTGAACCGACTATTGGATGTTCGTACAACCTTATGAGGATAAATGGATTATGCTAGAGGATAATGAGAGGGATTTGATGGGGAAGATACGAGGGATAATGGGTGGGATGTTGGAAATGGTATGGATAGAATGATGGGGTGGATATGTGATGGGGTGGTGAGTTCAGGACCAACATTGGCACATGTGGTGGTGGATGTGAAAAGATAAAAGGATTAATGGATGGAGAATGCGGGGATAATGGAGGAGATGAAATAGTGTATTTTGGGATATAGGGACCCAAAATAGATGTAGGAGAGGTTGGATGAAAAGGATTAGCTTTTGGATTAGCAACTTTGGATGTTCTTACAGATTTTTCATTTGATAGCATTACATATTTTTTCTTTGGGATCCACATGGTTTTGATTCTTGCTTTGGTGGCTCTTTGCGAGCTATATATTTGATTTTGATTTTGGATTTTGTTTTTATTTTCTTTACCATGTCTTTTAGAGGGGACATGGGAAGCTTTAGATTCATGTGGGTGTTTAGATTGATGCATTTTTCCTCTGGCATCCAAAGTGCTCATACTAGCAATGGGATGGGTGTGAGGGGATGGACGATGTGGAGCAATGGAGGTAGGAGTATGGGGATTACATGTAGATGGGGTATGTTTAGGTATGTGCCTTTGTTGATCCTGATTATGGGATATGCGAGAGGGATGTTTATGATGGATGACATGGATAGGTGTTGGATGAATGAGCGAATGAGATGGAGGAGGTGACCTTGGGATATACGGACCCAAGATGGATAGAGTGGGTGGAGGGACATAAGAACCCAAGATGGATGCAGTAGATGAAGGATGGGAGATTGTGGATGGAGGGATGTAAGGATCCAAAATGGATGGAGCGGATGAAGGAGGAATATGGACGGTTGTTTTGAGGTGATACGATAGAGGAGGAGGGATGGCAATATATGATTTGGTGGAGTGATGGGAAGAGCCGACATTTCTTTTGGAAAAGGCTCGTTGAGGACATCTAGAGGTTGTACCATCATGTTTAGATTGTGAGTCTTGGGGAATAGATCCAAGACCTTGCATGCAAATTTGTTCTTTGACTTGGATGGGCTCTAAAATACCTTGCTCGTGAAGGCCTAGACCTTTTCCTTTATAGTTCATGTTCTTGAGCATTCGATCCATGATAGGATTTTTGTTATTCTGAAAACATGATGCGAGTCCATTATTAGGTGGGGGATGATGGGTGGTATATACACTGTGTTTTTCTTCTGCAAGGAGGCCACCATTGAAGAATGTGAGAGTACCAAGGGGATATGCAAGCGGTGTGGGGATAGCATTTGTAGGCGATGATGGGGGATCATGAGAGGGGGATGATGGGATAGCACCATTTGGATGGGTTGTATCAGGAGAGGGATCAGGGCTATGATAGGATCTGGATTTCAGGTAGCGGGCTCATGCGATGAAGATGGAGATAGAGTAGTGGAATCTTGAATGACAAGGGATCATGGGATGGAATGGATGGGGACCGTGGATCTTGCGGTAGACTAGATGGGATGGTAGGATCTTGATCTGGATGAGGGGATATGTTGGCATGCTTTGGATCAAGCCTTGGCATGACTCATCGTGTGCAGGAGGCATGATAATGGAGTCATGGGGGGACTCTTCAAGTAGGGAAGATGGAAGGATGGAGGATTCAAAATATTCCTGGGAATGGATACTAGGAGTGGAAGAAGTGGATTGGATTTGGGTGTCATCGATAGGTTCGATGGCTCTCGAGTAGGGGGTGGGTGTTCAATGGATTTGGTAGATGTGATGGTAGGAGATGGGGACTCGTGGATTCAGAGGATGGATGGTAGGAGATGGGGACTCAGTGGATTTAGAGGATGTGATGGTATCATCAATTATAGGTGTTGGATGGAGAAGGGTCTCATCACTCACGACCATGGATGATGGGTTGGGATGGCATGGTTCCACGACTGCAATGTGTGGAGTGGGGGATGTTTCCTTTGTTATAAGTCCTTGGAGAAACTTGAATACGCTGGGTTGAGATGGCGAGGAGGGAGTGGATGAAGGTTTATGGATTAGTGGACTAGGATTAGATGGAAGATTAAGACTGGATGGAGGATTAAGGTAAGGATATGGGCATGGGGAGTTAGGATAGGATGACATGGACGGTGGATCATTGGTAGAAGATATGGGTGGCATGTTGTAATAAAGGTATTGGGATGGTGGATTAGGATGGGAAGATGCAGGTGTTGGATTAATATAGGGAGATGCGGATGTTGGATTAGGGTAAGTTGGTGGGTGTGTTTGACTAGGATAGGAAGGTGTGAATGTAGGATTAGGCTGAGCGGATTGGTATGGGAGATTAGGGTAGTGGGTACATGTGGATGGAGGATTGAAATAAGAGGATGTGGATGGGGGATCAAGATAGGGGTATTGTGACGGCAAACTAGGATAAGGGGATGATGTAGATGAAGGATATGATGGATATGATGGACATCCCTTGTCAAAGGTAGCATAAGGGGTGTGATTAGGCATAGATGAAGACATGATGGGATAACTCGATGGGGTGATTGGATTTTGGAATGTGGGTGGAGAAAGCTTACTAGCAATGATGGTGTCAAGGGGATCTATGTCGTATACCTCTTGATCAACAAGACTTTCATTATCATCATTCACGTAATTAGGGTTTCCCTTGACCACTATTGATGGAGGATAAGGATTCATGATGATGAAAGGAAAAAGAGGGTGGATCAAAGATAATGGATGGAAATGGACTAGAGGTCAAATCGGGATTTAGGGAAAGCTCGGATCGGGATTGGATTAAAGCTCAGATTAGGATGATTGGATGATTGGATGGGATTGATTTTGATGATCAGATTTGATTACTAAAGGATGACCTTGACACCGAATCTGCTCTGAGATGGAAGTAGATTGATTGGTTCAAAGGTGATTGGATAAGGATGCAATTGGATTGGATAAGATCGATCGATGATTGATTGATAAGATTGACTGATGGATGATGAAAGAGACTACAAATCCCATTCAGAGATTATCTTAGATGACTTAGGATATTGATTGATCAGATTAAAGGATACATGGATGATTGCGGCACCGAATCCACTTTGAGATTGAAAATGGATTGATTGGGCTGACGATGCTGATTAATTTAGGATGGATGACAATCCTAAGAGGATGTTAATGATGACGATTAGATCAGACACTTCGGTCAATTTGGATAATAACCCAAGATGAAGTTTGGATTGTGGTGGGGAAAACGATGATTTGATTGGAGAAAGGGATGATAGAAATGGATGAACAAATACTTAAAATGAGCAAATGATTAATCAGGACAGATGAACGATTACTCAGAATGAGTAAACGAATGATCAGAATGATAGAACGAGGGTTCAGAATGATGAAAGGAGGTGTGAACTGTATGAATGTTTACTCGGAACGAGTAAACGGATGATCAGAATGATAGAACGAGAGTTCAAAATGATGAAAGGATGTCTTGAATGGATGAACGTTTACTCAGAATGAGTAAACGAATGATCGAAATGATAGAACGAGAGTTTGGAATGATGAAAGGATGTCTTGAATGGATGAATGTTTACTCGGAACGAGTAAAAAAATGACCTGAATGATAGAACCATAGTTCCAAATGATGAAAGGATGTCTTGAATGGATGAACATTTACTCAGAATGAGTAAACGGAGAGAATGGTAGGGTATACCACCCTCGAGGAGGCAGATGGTGAAGAAAAGGGTGCCCCGACCAACTTCTCAAAAGTATGAAGTGGTACATATCATCGGAAAGAGCACGAAAAAATGAGAAGAACTGCCTTTGAACAGAGTCAATCTAATAAACAATGTGGAAATGGCGGCCTCGGGAAGAAAGAGCAGAAGGATAGGTCTGCCACTCTGTATAAGGACAGGTCTGCCACTCTGTAAGGACAGGTCCGCCAAAGTAGGATAGGTCCACCAATGGAGGGACAGGTCCGCCACCGGAGGGACAGGTCCGCCAAAGGATAAGTTTAAGCTTGATTTCTTGATGGATGGGTAAGGCAAAGGACCCAAAATATAGCAAACACTGATAAATAGATTTGGCTAGACTGAAAATGATTGGTTTTGCATGAGAAAGATAATTCAGACAACACAACCCTAAGATTTAGTAGAAACGGGTATGGCCAACAAAGTCTTCTACTCTAGGATGAACATGGTTGCTAAGGAGTCCTTGATATACGCACGGTACATGAGGCCCAAACTGTGAACACCAACCCGTTACAAGCGTGAGTCGGGAACTTTAGCGAGATACTAAAGGCTCGGACCAACTCTTCACGTCATCCCGACGCTTCGCCAATTACAACGTGGTTGGATTAAGGTACAGCTTTCGCTCTCCCCCCTTTATATACCTCGCCAGTACGCGTGGTTGGAATCATCCCTTGGGGTGATGAAATCCCCAAGCGGGTCCCACTAAGAAAATGAAAAAGGGGTGACTCAAAGGACTTAGAAAGCTACGATTTCTCATCACCTAGGATCGCCAAATGGCGCAAGGGGATTGGATACATCAAATAGCCTTCCACAAGCACACCAAACAAGGTTTATTGACCCCTTTAATTAAACTATGTGCCTAATTTACCAAAAGACAATTAGCAAAAACTTGAAATTTTACCTTCGGGAGGATAGGTCCACCACTCTGCAGGGATAGGTCTGCCACTCTGTCAGGACAGGTCCACCACTCTGTCAGGATAGGTCTGCCACTCTGTCAGGATAGGTCCACCACTGCATTAGGATAGGTCCGCCACTACATTAGGATAGGTCCGCCACTCCAGGACAAGTCTGCCATTGCAGGAAAGGTCCGCCACTCTAGGACAAGTCCACCACTCCAGGACAGGTCCGCCACTCTATCATGATAGGTCCGCCACTTCAGGACAGGTCTACCACTGCATTAGGATAGGTCCACCACTGCATTAGGATAGTTCTGCCACTCTAGGATAGGTCTGCCACTCCAGGACAGGTCTGCCACCAGAGAAGAAAAAGGTGCCCCAGCCAACTTCTCAAAAGTATCAAGTGTTATATGTCGTTGGAAAGAGCACGAAAAAATAAGAATTTTTATCCTACTTTAACGACACCTCAAGATTAGTCAAAAGAGTGATAAAACAAGAAGGAAAATGAACAAACAAGATACAAATGATTTCACCTTCCTTGCTATTGATGTCTCCTTGATTGGCCCTTGCTTGGGATGATTTTGTGTGCTCCTTAGATGATTTCTTGAGTGACTAAATGCAAGATTAAATGTGCAAAATGATTAAAAGAGATGGCTAGATGATGGCAAAGGATTGAAAATAAAAATTGGCAGCATGTAGTTATCAAATGGCTAAGTGTTCTCTAAATGCCCTTGAGGAGGGGGTATTTATAGAAGAATTTGAATTCTCTAGAGAATTCAACGGTTGAGATGCATCCAACAAGGCCAAGATGAAGGGCTATGGTGGGTTGAGAACCCACAAGCCCTCACATCTTGACATGTGGAGGGTGAAGTGGCCAAGGGGATATGAGATGGAGGTGAGGTGTCAAGAAGGTACATGAGGTGGAGGAAGGACAAGCCCCTTGGGGAGTGAGAATATTTCTTCAAAAAGGGATTCCTTGTCCCCAAGTGGGAGTGAAAGGACATTTGAGGAATTTTGGAATTCTCAAAATCTACATGGGAAAAGGAAAGGTGGTTAAGGAATATGATAAAGCATGGATGAAGGGAATGTATACCAATAGGGTGTCCAAAGCATGCATAGATAGGTGCCCCTATTTTGATCAAGATCACAAGAAGAATGGAGGGAATGGGAGATAAATGGGATATGATGGTAGTGGATGGAAGATAGGTGGGATGGGGGATTTATGAAGAGGATGATAATGGAAGACTGCATAGCAAGATAGCGGATGCATATCAAGAATTGCCCCAAGCATGGGGATTACACATGACTGGCTTTCTGTTTTCATCATGGTATTTATCCGCTTTGTTTGCCAAGTTTTCACCATTGGACAAATTATTTCTTTACTATTTTTATTTTTTATTTTTGGATGTCATGGTATGAGATGGGTAAGGATAAGGAAGTGGATAAGCGATTTAGAAGACATGATAAGGATCAAGGTGTTAAGAGCCCATGTTTGAAGTGACTGTTGGATGTTAGTACAACCTTATTAGGATAAATGGATTATGCATGAGGATGAATTAAAGGGATTTGATGGGGTTGATACATGGGATAATGGATGGGATGTTGGAAAGGGTATGGATGGAATGATGGGGTGGATATGTGATGGGGAGATGTGTTCAGGACCAACATTGGCACATGTGGTGGTGGATGTGAAAAGATAATAGGATTAAGGGATGGAGAATGTGGGGATAATGGAGGAGATGGAATGGTGAATTTTGGGACATAAGGACCCAAAACAGACTTAGGAGATGAAAGGGATGTATGATTAACTTTTGGATTAGCGACTTTGGATGTTCTTACAGATTTTTCATGTGATGGTATTGCATATTTTTTCTTTGGGATCCACATGGTTTTGATCTTTGCTTTGGTGGGCCTTTGTGGCCTATGGATTTGATGTAGACTTTTCTTTTCTTCACCATGTCTTTTGGAGGGGACATGGGGAGCCTTAGATTCATGTGGATGTTTGGATTTATGCATTTTTTCTTTAACAACCAAAGTGCTTTCAGTAGCAATGGGATGGGTGTGAGGAGATGGATGATGTGGAGTGATCGGGGTCGGAGTATGGGGATTATGTGTAGATGGAGGATGTTTAGGTATGTGCCTTTGTCGATCCTGATTAGGATGTTTATGATGGATGAGATGGATAGGTGTTGGATGGATGAAAGGATGAATAGGATGAGATGGAGGAGGTTATTTTGGGATACAGGGGCCCAAAATAGATGTAGGACCTAGGGGAAACAAGGGCATGGTAGATGGAGGATTGGAGATGGTAGATGGAGGGATGTAAAGACCCAAAATGGATGGAGCAGATGAAGGAGGAAGATGGATAGTTGTTTTGAGGTGATACGATAGAGGAGGAGGGATGGCCACATATGATCTGGTGGAGCGATGGGAAGAGCCGATATTTCTTTTGGAAAAGGCTCGTTGAGGACGTCTAGAGGTTGTACCAACATTTTTGAATTGCGAGTCGTGAGTAGTACATCCAAGACCTTGCAGATACAAATGTTCTTTAGCTTGGATGGCCTCTATAATACCTTGCTCATTAAGGCCTAAACCTTTTCCTTGATAGTTCATTCTCTTGAGTATTCGATCTAGGACAAGATTTTTGTTATTCTGGAAGAACGATGCGAGTTCATTATTAGGTGTATACCTTAGAATTTTATCCTACTCTAACATGAAAAATAACTCAAAAATGCAAGTGATAAAAGACTAAAGACACCTCAAGATTAGCCTAAGTTGGAAACAACGCAAGATGAAAGCAACAAAATGGAACTCTATACCTTGTGTCGAATCGATCCTTTGGCTGGCCCTTCGATCTTTGATGTGTATGCTCCTTGGATGGCACAAGATGCAAGCTAAATGATGTTGTGAGGATGAGTGCAAGTGGATAAAAACATGAAAATGGCTAAGTATAAGTTGAGAAACAAAATTGCAAGAGTTTGGCTAGCAAAAATGATCTCCCTCAAAATGAGAGAAAAGAGGGGGTATTTATAGGAATTTTGAGAATTCGTAGAAGAGATGGATGGTTGAGATTGATCCCAACATGGCCAAGATGTAGGGCTAAGGTGAGTTGAGAACTCACAAGCCCTCACATCTTGACATGTGGCAAGGGGAGAGGCTTAAGAAAGATGATGTGGACATGAGGTGTAAGAGAAGTACATGACATGGATGTACTTCAAAGGACCATAGGGATTTGGTCAAGATATCCTCATAAAGGATGTCCTTGTCCCCATGTGGGAGAGAGGACATGTGAGGAATTAAAAATTCCTCAAATAGTCTCATGGGGAGATGGGAAAGAATAAAGAATAAGTAGAGGACATGTGGGAAGAAGTGAAGGAATTAAAAATTACTCTTGGGTGCATTGGGAGATTAAAAGGTGAATTAAAAATTCACATGGGGAAGGGTAATGAAGGATTAGAGGATGGTTAGGTGGCTAAGAGAGATTAGAGGCCAACTTGCAAAAGTTGGAGGATGTGACACATCCTAATGATGGGATTAGAAGAAGGATTAAGATTAGATAAAAAAAGATGGAGGATGTGACATGAGGAGGAATTAAATAAATGTGATATTTATTTAATTCATTTGATGAAAGAGGAAGGTATTTAATTATTTAACTAGATACCTTAGGGATTAGAAGAACTTAAGGATGTTAATTAAAGGGGATAAATTTGGATAAATTAAGTGTCCAAATTTAGACGTCTACAAGTAGGATAGAGCAATAACAATGGTTTTTGAAAAAAAGTGGTAGATTGTAAGCAAAAGTGGCCAAATTTATCAACTGTGACCTAAAATTTGGCAAGTGCACGGGTTTCTAAGAAGCAAGCAGTTCAGATATCAAGTGTGGCCTTTATATGTTATTATCAAAAGTGGTGAGTTACTCGGTCAAAAGCAAGCTTTCTTAGCAATTGCGAGCAGTTTTTAGGCGAGTGTGCCAGATTCTGAGAAGCAAGTTCGTGGGTTTTGCATCAAGTGCACAGATTCTATCAAATGCAACTAATTTTCATCAGTGAAGTTTCTAGGACGAAGAGAAAAAGAAATTTTTTTTTGGTAAGTGCGCTAAAATCAGTAGCAAGTGCAATCTCTATGTAAATTGGTTTTCTAGCTTCAGTGTTTTGGAAGTAGTGTTGATATTTTTCTTGTAGTTTTAAACGTTTTGATTTGTTTCCAGATGTGGCAAGTGATACAACAACTTTGACTAACTTAACAAGCATGGACTTGTGTGACTTGTATGTCTATGGCTTTAAGTTGTGAAATCACGATACCCAAGCCATAGTTTCCAATGTTTACTTTGAACTAATGTAGCCTAAAATTAAAGCCTAAATATTTGGAAACCTTTAAGGAAATCCTTAAGGAGTACAAATATAGGGCTTCTCTTAAAATCATACACTAAGTCAAAGGGTTTGTGATTCAACCATCATGTTTAGTGTTTGTTTGGATGTATTCTTTCTAGATCAAGCACAGTGTTTGATATCAAAAATTTGTTTTTGAATGTTATTGGAAAGTTTAATATAAACAAACATTTACAACCCTAGAGATAGAAATCATTCTTTTAGGTAGGCATGCCTCATGCCGCGAAGGGATGATTTTACATGCAACTTATGGCATAGGCCTGAAGTTGTACTTGGCAAGTAACTTCTCAAAAGTAAATTATGATGCACCACTTTCAAAGAATGTTTTTGGATAAAGGGGTAGCTTCTAAAAAATTTGGCTCTTAGTAATGTTTTGGGATTATGAGTTATGGTTATCTATACATGTGTCGTTTTTCTCAATTAAGAGGCCTCCCAGCCTTTGCATATTTTTACGTATGACATAGATACTAAGGGAGACTGACGTCAGTATAAACAACATCAACCAGCAGGTGAGAACTTTTCTCACACCCACAATTATTTATATAGTGGTCCAAAATGAGAGTATCGCTTGGTTCACCTATGAGTTCTCCAGCATGGGATGTGTCTCAATAGGCAAGCCCTCTAAAGGGATGCTTTTGAAAATAAAGGTGTGAAGCTCAAGATGTTTTCACCCACCCAAGATCACAAAAAGGTGCGAGGGGAGAAGACAACCAACTAGCTTTCCAAACACTGAATGCACGAAATATAATTCATAGCAATTTGATTCTTTTTAAGCACCTCGAGTGGTACTATCCCCAAGATAATGTGTGAAAATCATAACAATGGTTCTTTTTAATTACACCAACATAAAGTATTTTGGATATCAATCACTTAAGATAGAAAAGGTGCAATACAAAAAATTGATTTGTTCATTTTTAATCCCAAAATTTGAGTGTTTCTAAATTGATCCTAGTCTTATTTGGTCAACAAAAATAAATGTGAGCGTACATCAACAAAAGGAAATCGTTATGGTCATTTAAAAAAAAATTGAACACTCCATGTGTTACTTTGAAAGTTAAAAAAATTTTAGAGCACCAATTTAAACGTTTGCTTGTGTTGTTCCTTTTAAGCACCAAGCAAAAATTCTCTATGAAAACTTGGAAAGAGTTCATTTTTAGAGCACCCAAATTGAAATGTGTGGTTTGTAGGGTTCTTTTTAATCACTGAAATGAATATTCCTAACTTAGAAAGCTTTGAAATGGTTCGTTTTAGAGCACCAAAAATGAAGTGTTCATTTGTGTTGTTCTTTTTAAACACCAAATAAAGATCCCTAATTTAAGAAAGCTTTAGAATGGTTCATGTTAGAGCACCATAAATGAAGTGTTCATTTGTGTTCTTTTTAAGCACAAAATAAATATCCCTAATTTAATAAAGCTTTAAAATTGTTCATTTTAGAGAACTTAAAAGCAAATGTGTTGCTCTTTTTATGCACCAAAATAAACAAATTCTTAACTTAAAAAAGCTTTGAAATTCTGAAGGTTTTTGACTATTTATCTTCCCTACAGAAAAAGGTGTTAGTGTCTACTTGATCCTACATACATAACTATTAATACCTATCACACATTCCAAACAAGCATCTGTTAGCATTAGAAATCGACTTAAAACTTGCAAATCTCAGACACAAGTTTGATATAGAAAAAGCATAGGAAAATCAGCCAGTGCGTCCTCTGTCGGAGAGCAAAAGCGTTGGAAAAAAGCAAGTGCACCCTTTGTTAGTAGACGAAGGCGCTAGAAAATGTCAAGTGCACTAGTTTTAGGGTCAAGTGTGTAGATTTCAAGGTCAAGTGTGCAAATTCCATAAAGTTTAGTGCAACTACTTCTAGAAACCTATGTGTGAAGATTTTGCCAGAGTGCCTCTAGGACCTATAACTTCAAAAATTTCTCACGAAATCATTAGTGTAGGGGACTCGGGTTCCCACCGGGCGTGCTAGAATGTGTGAGGGAGAAAATCATAGATGCTAGACAAGATAAAAGCAATTGAAATATAATTTAATATAAATCAAACACAACTAATCTAGATCTATTCCTACATTCAAGCGATGACTTTCTAAGCTATTGAAAACACAATTGAAATCCTACAATTATCCAAAATGAATTCAAAACACAAGAGAAATTACCATCCCATGTTGGACTATGTTCGCATGATGTCGGGTTGTTCATATCACTGCGAAGCCTCCATTGTTGCGTGGAAGAAGCTTTTGATGTGATGTCTTGGTTGATTGAAGATGTGTTGAATCTCTATCAATGGTGATTAGGAATATTGGTAGTACTTCATTTTGCAAAGTGAGTTGATTCCTCGATCCTTTTTGTGAGGAAAGAGGTTTGTTATATAGAAAATGTGATTTGAAATGGATGATCAGGATCACGTAGTAGAATATCATGATCGATGATCGAAATATGTTGAGAGGAAATAGAAATAAATAATCTATGCAAAATAGATTACACAATCTGTGTGATTGAAGAAATGTTGTTGAGCAATTTGTGAAATTGATGAAATCGGTGGAGCAATTCATGAAATTAAAGAAATCAATTTTAGCCTTCAATGGGATTGAGGAAATTATGCAGAGCAATTTGTGAGATTGAAGAAAGTTGGTGAGGAAATCATGTTGAGAGAAATTTGCTTAAAGTTGGTGAGGATAATTAAATTAATTGATTTAATTAATTAGTCTTTTTTTGGAGTTGAACATGTAAATCAAGTTTGAATTTTGCAAACAAAGTTGTATCAGTTTGATTTGATTTTTGATGATAATTTGAATAGTTTATTCAATTGATTCAAATTTGGAGGAAAAGTGAGTTAATTAAATTCTTCAACTTACGAGAATAAAGTGAATTAGTGACATAATTAAATAATTGATGTTATTTAATCAAGAGGAATAAAGTGATGATTAAGACTATACTAAATAAATGTAATTTCTTTAATTTGTTGAAATTGATGAAAAAGTGAATTAATTAAATAATGTCATATTATTCAATTAATAGCAGAAATAGGGTTTTAGGACTATTAAATAAATGGAATTTATCTAATTGGTCAAAAAATGATGAGAAAGTGAATTGATTAAATAATGGTGTATTATTCAATTAATAGGGAAATTAGGGTTTTTGATGTCATTGATGTGAAATGCAATGATGTTTGATGATAATGATGTCAATGATGTGAAAATGTTGTTTAGGGTGTGTGATAGGTTTTAAGTCAATTTTACATGTCTACAGTAGCAAGTGAGTGTTTATTCATCATTTTCTTCCATTTATCAATTGTCATTATCTTTCTATCAAGGTTTAATTACCAATAATGATGTTTGACTAAGACAAACCCCCATTCACACAAAACAAACAATTTTTCTTCTCTTCATGTATGTGTAGATTACAGGTTGAAGAAGGATTGAAGAGATCTCAAAGGAGAATTTTTGCATTGTTGCATAAGCTGTCATCATTGTTGTCAAGCCACAAAAACTAAGTTGTAGACTTTATTTTCATTTTTTTGATAGTGGAACCTGTGTCAAACATAACCTAAGATCCAACTTCAGAAGACTGTGAAAAGTTGTTTGACACACTAACTAGGACCCATTCACCTTAGGGAAAACCTGTCCTTCAATAGAGCTCAAAATCAATTTCTAGTGCCAAGTTCATGTGTTTGGACCCTTCTCAGATCTACCTGCTAACTGTCATTTTGATATTTGTATCTTTAGGAATTAGCATTTTATCATCTAGGTCACATTATTTTATTAGTTTAAGCGCATCAAATCATTTCCATTTAGTTTCAAATCCTCCTATCCATAAGGAACCAGAGATTCAAATCTGATTGGCTCACCTTAGGGTTGAAAGTCAATATTTACACCTTGTGATCTCTTTCCTAATGAAATTTAGAGAAAGGGGGGCACCTTCCTAAACCCTAAGTTCTTTGTTTATAGTATCTAAGACACCCCCCCCTTTTTTCCTACATTTCAAGAAATAAAATGAATGCAACAAATACTTACCAATCTCAATCCATCCCAAATATTTTTGGACTCCTTATAGGTATGAATTCAAATGTAAGTCCATGTACTACTAATGAAATGATCACATGGATTATTTGAGTGTGATTAATGAACACCTACATTTATTGGCCTACAATTTGGTACTTGGTGACCTATATATGCATACAGATAATGTTTTATCTACCCTAGGGTAGCTATCAACATATCTAAGGGAGATTTATTGTGAAGATGATCGTATTGTTAGATGTCAAGCATTGATTGAAAATTATCATCGTGATTGTGTCCAAGGAAGTAAATGCATTATAACAATTTTCTCTATATAATTGATCGGGGTTGGTATTTTAAGTGAAATTTATAATTGTGTGTATGTTAGGTTATTTTAGGGAACCAACTCTTGAAATTCAAATTTGTAAGGAGAAATAACATGCTTTATAATCATATAAAAGTTAGTTGAAATCTATGTCTATAATTGAATGTCCCTTTAGTAGATTGTAACAACTTAGGGGAATCTTTGAACCTATATGTGGGTTCCCTCCTCCCACGTTTTCTTGCATGATAGTAATGGAGTTAGATGAATGTGTGACATCATTCTAATGCATTATACACCTTTTTCAATGGTATTCTCTTATTTGACATGGGTTAAATTGCAACATTCAGATGGATTACTAAGCATGTTTAGTTGTAAAAATATCTTATCTATGATTTGTGTCTGTATGCAAATTTGGTTCCATTTCTAATTTATAGATGTGCTCTCTTCTTAATTACAAGTTATGACTTTGTTTCTTAATGGAGAAAGCTCAAGTCTAGTATTTTAAATACCAAGCATATTCCCATCATACTATCTTTGGTTTTGATTAGACTATGATTAGAGATTTGTCCCACCATGCTTACATAATCTGGTAATGTAGTTCATACTATATCCTATGTTGTGACAAAACTAGTATTATTTTGGGGATCATATGTGTTTTATCTTTCTTGCATGTGTATGTGAAGCTAAGCGGATTCCTTACTAGGAAATAGTATTGCTTTTATCTTATGGTGTACATTTGTAATAAATTCCTCATCTACTTATTTGACTAATTTTCTTGAGTGCATTTATACAAATACATAATATTTTTCTTCAGTAGCATCGTAAATTGTCACCCTTGACAATTTCACACTATGTTTTGCCCCCCCTTCATTTATTGGACTTAATTGAACACCTAATTTCCTAAATTATGCATTTCATGGCGCATTTTTAATAATTATTGACAAATTGAAAGTGGAAAACAAATGCATTTATTAATACTTTTCCCCTGGCACCTTAATTTCTAGAAAACAAGGTTGGGACAATACACCCTGTGGCAAATAATTCCCATTATTGCAAAAGTTTCACCCTATTTGGCTCCAAATTCAAATATATCAATGTTGGCACTTTATTATTTGCAATTCAAATGTCCATAATCGGCTATCAAGATTTAATTTGTGGGACATTGAATAATTGCATATAAATACCTAGTTATTGCATCATTTCAAATCTAACAAGCAAGAGGTGAAGATTAAGAGTAAGAATTATTGTAAAGAGAATTATCAAGCAATTCAAGAGCATACTTTTAGGGATTTATTACAGCAATTCAAGATCTAAGCATTATGTCAAATCATATGTGATTTTATACATGTTTATGTTATCATTGTTTGTGAAGGATAACCCTTTGTAGGTCTCCAAGCAATCCAAGCAATTCAAGCAAAAATAAAGAAAGCAATTCAATCAAGCAAGATCCAAACCTTAAGGAGATGTGCATGACTTTAGTCCTTCAAGGAAACATGAACATTCCTTCTTATTGTAATACCCCTCCGTGTCAGTTGTTTTGGTCTTGTGTGTGAGTTTCTGTGTGTGCTTCATTAATTCCTATGTTATTTGATTGTGTGGAAAATATAATATGCCAGTAATTATGTTTAAATAATAAATTTAAATCATAAGTGATTTGCAAAGTTATTTAAAATATGATTAGAAATTAAAGTAATAATCAATTAAATTAAATAAATTAGTTTTATTAAATAATAAGTAAAGAGTTATTAATAAATAAATAAACTATTTGTTTTGTAAAAGTATTCTTTAAGGAAATTCGATAATAATTAATAATTTATTAGATAATCATTATAATAAGGAATTTGAATGGTTAAGGAGATAGGAAGCTGAAATGTTTTGAAGGTCGAATAGAATTGTAGAATATGAAAGATAAATAATAGCTATATTTAGCATATGGAGGGGGTTGGTTCAAAAAGGGGGGGTAACTAACCAAGAAAGAAAGAAGAAGGAAGAACGAAGGAGGAGGACACTCTGCTTGAGGAGCATTCTCGCCTCATTTGAACCCGCGAGTTGACAAAAGGCATGAAGGTACGTACTTTTTGTACATTCATTTAGACGAATCTAAGTATGTTTATTTGTTAAAATGATAGAGGAATGTATTTCTTTATTATTTCTTATATGTTTTATTTTTCACGTTTTAACCTTTATAGTAAAATCTCGCCATATTTTAATATCTTGTAGACTCTTTATGTAGTTGGTTACTTAGGATAAATATTGCTACAATTACTTGTGAATTATAGTGCAAAGGAATAAATTAGGTTTATTAGGTTGTTAAGTTGAGAGTATAATGTGATGCGTTAATGAGTAAGTTAGTAAAGTGATTAGAGAGAGAGTTTTCTCATGTTAATTTTTTGGATAATCTAGATTAGTTTATTCTTAATTTGGTTAGTTTCAAGGGGAATAGTTAAATTAGAAATAATGAAAAGTAGAGTTTGTATGTTATGGATGCCTTGTTCTTTTAAGTAAAATTAGATGATCTTTTAAATGTTGATCTCTCTTGTACTCCTTTAATTGTTGATGGTAAGTCTTTTATAGGGATAGTTAGATAGAACATCGGAGTTGGATTGATTTCTTTATTTGAGAGGAAGTATTAGGTTTGTGCCTTTGGTTGATTGTTCTTTTGTATTAGTTATTGATTAGGTTTGAGTTGAATTGTATGATTGTTGAGTATAGTATGGTTGGGTAATCTAGGAGGAGAAATAGAGGTCTCCCTTGGATACCGGTCGAAAGTGTATTAAATTTAATTGTGATGATTTTGTGGGATGTTTCCACTCACTACCTTATGTCTGTTGACTCGTTCCTTGGGGTCTTGTTATTGTTGTCAGTCCTTTGAATGGGAAATCTTCCAGAGGCAAGGGAGTACTTGTTCTTATTGTTTCTTTATTGATCTATTTTGTCGAGATTTTGATCTTAATGGCTGATTTTAATGGTTCCTCATTATTTTTCCTTTCGTTGAGGAGTTTTTCAAGTGTTAAGTCTCTTGTTGGAACTATATTGTTTTTCTTTACTCTCGTTTGTGGAGAGTCGTTCTTTTGAACTTCCAAGTGGCAAGTGTATTGGTTTCTTTATTTTGAAAGGGTTGTACGAGAATTGTTGAGACTCTGATGTTGTACTTATTAGCGAGATGGGTAATGCCTCGCACGCTTTTATGTTGTAATTCTTTGTTCAAGTTATGATGGTACAACCCTTGATTGTTCTTGGTTTCTTGGTTTTATGTGGTTGGGTCTCTAGGGAGAGTGGCTCCTCGTGGGGGCCGGCGCCCCGTTTAAGGGGAAGAGCTCAGGATAACCCACGAGTGAGTTAGTAAATAAGTGAAAACCTAATAATTAACTTAGGAGGGTTGGGTAGTAATATCATTATAAGATTAATAAAATGGATGCCTCATCTTCATTAGTGCTTCCGTAGACTAATGGAAGGCTGAGAAGGCCGTGGTTGGCAAGGTCGTGACCTCGTCTCCACGAGAGGTCTACGGCTCCGCATGAGTCACCCTATGGACCGGCGCCTCCAATTGGGAGGAAGAGCACAGGACAGCCATAGATGGGACCGGCGCCTCCAGTTGGGAGGAAGAGCACAAGACAGCCCATGTAGGACTATGCGATGACACTCTCCCCTAGTTGCCCATGTGTTTTACTTTATTGTGTACCTCTGGAAGTAGGTTGTGGGAGTTGTTTTAGATTGTTGTTTGAATTGATTTAAATTGATTTATGATTATTGTTTTAATACATCTTTAGTATGTTTTGTGGTCTTGTATGATCTCATTTATATTTGATTTACGATCTTGTATCTTATGATACTGTGATATGATGTTATTGTGTTGTTAATTGCAATTTGGAATTGTATTATGTTTAGTTGATTTGGAAGTGTTTCATGATCATCCTTTGGTTACTTGTTACTGGTCATTGCTTTGATTTATGTGATGAGATGTATGATTTTAAGTTATTTTAATGACTCTTGGTTGTTGTTGATTATGTCATTGTAATCCTTGAGTTTTATGATACTTTTGTATGTTGTTGAGTCTTGTGGTTCCGTGTTTGGATGTTCTTGGTTGAGGACTCTTATTGTCAGCTCCTAGCACGGGGGGTGGGTCTTCGGACTCACATGGTCAGGTGGAACGTGCTAAGCACCCCATTGGGTCCCCAGTCGAGGATCGAGAGGTGCGGATTGGTGCGGTTGCAGTGACTTTAGTATTGTATCCGTCTTGGAGCCAGTTTTCATCTATTTATTTGTATCATGATTCTTGTGTATGGTTTCCATTTATGTTTGGAAACACTCTTGTATCATTGTACCTTTAGAACATTGTACTGTAATGTATTGTTAACTCGGTGTGGTTATTGGCCATGGCAGTTGTTATTCATTGGGTTGAGTTAATTATTTATATGTTGTATTTATGTACTCAAATGGTTTCTTATCAATGATTATCATGTATATGTTATATTTGTTAATGTTTATTTTGTTATGGATTATATCTTTGGATTTTATTCTTTATTGTTGTTGTGTGGATCTCAGTCTCATAATGACTCTTCGTGTACCCCAAGGGATGTATGTGTTAGTGAATCTGCTTAAATGAAATTCATGTTATGTCGTAATGTGTTTTACATATATGTTATGTTTAATTTTAAAAAAAAATTGTGTAGTAATTATTGTTTAGTTGTCCTTTGGGGTTCGCACGACGGGGCGTTACACTTATCATTTATCTTTTCTAACATTGGCATTGCCATTGTGGAAGTGGAAACACGAACATGGGGTTTGACTAAGCCAAGCCCCTAAATAGCACAACCCTTCCTCTCTCTTTGAATGTGTAGGTTTCAGGTTTCAAGGAGATTGGAGGAAGTTTGAAGATTAGTTTTCCATTGTTGCAATCAAAACCCTACCCCTTAACAACACACGAAACTCACCTACAAAAATATATGGTAATGTTCGGACAAAGTTGTAGGTGGAAATGGAAAGCTTTGATCTAGCACCAGAGGACTGCGAAAATAGATCTAAATCCCTCTACAAGGACACTTATGCCCTATGGAAAATTAGTCCTCCAAAATCATACTCAAATTTACTCCACAGGTGCATAGTATCATGCTTTGTCCATTTTTGTTGTCCAAATTTTTTTGTGACTTTTCGTGTTTACTATATTTGCATCAAAACTCAAATGTACATCATTAGCCTAGTTAGGTCATTAAATTTCATCCCTAAATTCATCCTAGATTTTTTCAAGGGTTGGTTGATTCACGTTTCAAGTTGTATGTCAATCACATATCTTGTCCAAGTCCATCAAACCCCCACAATCATACCATTTACATCCCCATTCTTAATGACAAATAGAAAAAGGTGCAAAACCCTAAAGAGTGCAAATCTCAAAAGGATGGTCCCCTTTTTTCACCATTTCATATTCAATATGAACTTCTTTCTCTTGAAGTTCAAAAATAAAATTACCCTCTTATGACCACTATTTGTGTTAAATTTATTGGGATTAAGAAAACCCTTATTGACAATGGTTATGATCTAAATGTTTGTAGTTTAGATCTCGTTGATATTATCAATGTTGATAGCTCTTTTATTTCTCTTTTAAATATTTCTATTACATGTTTTTATTATATTAGTCACTAGACTCTAGCCACTATCACATTGCCTATTGAGTTAGGTTCTATTATGTTACCTACCATGGTTCATGTCATGTTGTGGAGTCTTTCTTATAACCTTTTTTTGGGTATGTCATGGATTCATGACATGGGTGTAGTTTCATCTACCCTACACCAGTCTATCAAATTTATGCATAATGGTAAAACTTTGATAATAAAGATGATCCTGCTCCCTTACAACACTATCAATAGGTTGAATTGGGTCATGATTTTTTTAAAATCTTACACTCATCATGATATCATACCTTCTTCTTCACCTAAAATGCACACACCATTGTCACCCTCTATTGATGATGTTGTGCCTCTTCATGATTCATCTCTTTCTAACACATGTCTTTGCGATGATTGAGACTCCTAAGATTTCACATTTTATTAAATTGTGGAATATAAGATTGACCTTTACTTATTTTGGCATTCCTCTATAGAACCTGGATCCACATTCCTTTGGTGGAACCCTTACTTCATGTTATGTCATTTACACTCAAATGACTCCAACATGTAGTTACACATCTCATTTTGACAATGCTAGTGATGTAGATCCTCCTCTTTTTAAAATGGAAATGTGTTATGGGCCTAGATTAAAAATTATTTCTAAACATGAATGTAATGGAAATGGCCTTGAGCACATGGAACAAGGAGTTAAGGTCCCCATATAAACTACACTACAATTTTGTATTACAAGTTTAGGTTACTAGTGTTATCCTGTAATTTGTATCCCCTCCTCCATTGGCCAATGCCTCCACGGATTCTTCTTTTATGGATTGCATCTTTCTCCTCGTAGGGAAGGGTCACTTCCTCCTCCATCTAATTCTTATGAAATTCACAAAGCATTCCACTTGGTATTACTCTCTTTGTGAGTAAATATTCTTAATGAGTGAGAGTGTTTTTAAGTTGAAATGTGGTGGTAGTGTTGTGTGTAGTCATTTTTCTCATAAAGTGTGGAGTTCTCATAAAATATTCTTAAGGGTGGTGTTTGTACAAATGGTTCTAGCTCAAAGAGTGTTGCAAGATACTCTATTTCAATGGCTAACAAGCAATTATTCTCTTGTTAGATTATTTATAATGCTTCTTCTTATTCAATAACCTTAACAACTATAATAGGTGGTAACAACTCCCATAGCTCACTAAAGTAACTTCTACCCAAACTATCCTTACCCTTGGATACATATAGGAGTGAAATGTAAAAATGTGACTGAGTGGGGAAATGTAATCAAAGGTTTCTCCAATTCCTTGGTATATGTGTGTAGTTATCATAAATGAATTTCTTGTGTTGTTCTTAATTCTTGTGTAATTTTGGGCAGGGCGCCTAGCTCGATTGGCTAAAGCATCCCATTACACGCAAGAGGTCATGAGGTCTAGTCTCCCCCCGTCCCCGTGGTACTAGAGGGTGTGTCATGCTAGTGTCATTGGTCACATGAAAAAAGCTTACTAGGCGCACTGCAGTTTATAGGGGGGCTACCTAATTCCTACAGTCTAAAATTTATTAAAAAAAAAAACAAAAATCTTGTGTAATTTTTCAAGTTTGTTTAAATGTTTAATTTTTTATTTTGAGTCATTGTGTTTGGATTTTCTAGTTTGAGTACTTGTTAATTTGGAACTAAGTTTGGAGCTCTCAACTCAAAAAGCAAAAGTCCTATTTATTTATTTTATTATTCTTTTTTTAGTTTTTTTTGTGCTTTTGAAAGTTTAATTTTTTTTGGATATATGATGCTAAAATAAAGTTTTATTTAAATTCACATGTATGGAAAAAAGCTAAGAAACTACTATTTTGTGCATTTTGTGTTTACATATGCATGCATGCAAATATATTGTGAAAAATCAATACAAATATCACCAAGGAATAATTCCTTTCCTTTTAACAATTTAAGTATAATAATTTAAAAAGCAAAGACAAAAGCACATGCATGCAAGCTATATATGAATAAACTAATTTTCCCTTTTTGCTTCTAAATTAAAACATTGTTGTTTGTTGAAAATGTAAAATATTATTTGTTGATTTCAATGTGTGTGAGCATTAGATTTATCTTTGATGTTGTACAATTTGTTGAGAGAATAACACTATTATTTTAATGACACTTTTAATAGAAATAAACTAATTTTAACAAATAAAATCAATCCAACACTATCCCCTACCTAAAATAGAAGTAGAGTGCTTTAAGTTTAGATTAAAGAAAAAATATATATATCACTAATCTAATCTAACTATCTAGTCTATCAAAAAATTAATTTAAGCAAATTGTAAATGAAATATAAACTACCCACACTTGGACATAGAAGATCCAAGGCATGCAAGATTGATGTTGTAGTAATGTTGTCCTTAGAGACCTGATCATTATATCCTTGTTATCTTTGTATCGTGGGTTCTCCTTTCACGATGGAAAAAAAACAAGGCAAAAATTGACTCTAAACAAATGTAGATAGTTAGTTACCAAACTATTGAAAATCGCTTAGAAGTTGTAGGAAACTATATGAAAGGGAGTCTAAATGTTGCAACCACTTTTTTTAAACATTTAGAAGTTGTATGAGCTCATTGGTGTGATCCTCTTCTTCTAAGACCTATTTGTATATTAAAAATTGATAATAATAATAATAATAATAATAATAATAATAATAATAATAATAATAATAATAATAATAAATTAAAAAATAAAAAATCGAAGAAGATGGTTGTAGGATGAAAAAGTAGTCAAAATTGAAAAGAATGGGATCCCTACAATAAGCTCTTATCAACCTATATACAATCCACCAAATAACTAAAGATAGAAAAAAACAATAAAGTAAAACACATAAATAAGAGACGCAAAAAAAAATAGCGTTTTCCCTTTTCCTAGCAATCAGTTCGTTCTAGCAAAAATGTATTCACCAAGGCATTCTTATGATTAATAAAGGGATGGATTTACTAATAAAGGGGGGAACACATCATTTAAAGGCCAAAATTTAAAAATTTAAAAGATGATAAGGGACAAATGCTAGCTAGTGATCAAAGAAGCACAAAATGAAAAAAAGTGGGTTGGGGGGGAGGTTTTGGAGATTGGCTAAATACGTGCACCACTTCATGATTGGTTAGGAAAGATATTTTTTATTATTTCATGTCACATAGAGTTGTGTATTAAGCCACTAGATCATCTTTAGATTTTGTTATATATCATTTTCCAATTTTGGGCACCTACAATCTCCTATCAACTAAACTTGTACATAATCATATTTAGTTTGACTTGTCAAGCCAAATGAATATAAGTCTTTTGAAAGATTGAAAATAGCAATTGAGCTCATATTAGCTATGCATCTCTTAGATTTGTCCTAAGGCGATTGTTTCCTTCTCTTTCCTTGACATAATAAGTTAAGAAATCTTTATCAAATTCATTGGTTGCAACACAACTATCTGATTTAGGGTAACAACTCAACCTTAGGCTCACAATTATTCACTTAGCATCAATATGAAATTGTGCATCCAACTAACTTAGTCTATTTATTTCATGTAAAACAAAATTGTGTTTATTACAATGAAAAGCCCATGCTTTAAAATACCTTACTTTGATTTACATTAAGATTAGATAGACAAAACCTTCTCTTGGTTCAAAGACTATTTATGTAAATTTATTTTTAATTATATATTTTTTTAATAAAATTTAAAAGTAACCCTTAAAAAATAATTTATTAATCAATAATTATCTAGTTTGATGGTTAAATTGTTGTTGTGTTATTCTTCAATAGTGACATGGCTTGATGATTAAATTGTTGTCATGTTATTTTTGCCATTAAGGTTCAAACTCCATTGAAGTGTTATTGTTGAATGTTTATATTGGAAATGAGGTCCCTTATTTGTGACCTCACCAATTTATAACTCCCAATCAAAAACGTTTACCCCTTATTTTGTTTCAAAAAAAAAATGATTTATTAAATTAAATTATTATAAACAAATAGTTAACCTTTTATAACTTGTAATACAAACAATAGATTATACTAACTATTGCACTTTAGGTGTGCAATTAGGTACGCCGAATAATTATGTATCATTTTTATAAAAAAAAAAAAAAAAAATTATATATATAATAAGTAAAACTATTCAATGTATGAACTTTATAAAATATAAATTTAAAAAATAATTTAAATTTTTCACTTTTTATCTCTTTCTATTTTTATAAATATTTTTTTAAAAGTTAAAATATATATCTACTACAAAATATAGATATGAAAAATAATCTATTTTTTCACCTTAAATTAACATCTATTTAATTAAGATAAATTATGGATTTTTATAAATATATTATTTAAAAACTTTATATATTAAACTAAACTATATCAATTAGTAATAGAAAAGATAAGTCACTTTTATAATATCATACATTCTACATTAACCAAGTCACTCAGAGTATTTGGAAATAAGGACGAAGTTTAAAATTAAATTTATATAAACTATATATTTGTTTGTGTGAATTTAAAATTGTGTGATAAAAATGTACAATAGAGATATATATATAATGATGAAAATGAAGTGTTTTTATGAAATGTTTAATTCGCATCACAAGAATGTATGCAATTGAATACAATGGTATAGCGAAATTATAACACGATCACATTGAACTCCATTATATCTGTAATAAACAAAAGATCTATTTAGTATTTGAAAAACATCTAACACAAAACATAATGTTGAAGATGAAATTCACTAAAAATTAATAGTTACCTTTGGTAGAGTAGTTTGTAGGTCTTAGACAATGAGAGCATAGTGTAAATGAGCAATGAGAGGAGACTGCACTAAAGGAAAAAGAGATATAATTTACAACAAACAAGCTGTATAAATATTGGTAGTGAAGTAAATAGAAAGTGAGAAACCTATAGTAGTTCAAATGCACTTTAAGTGTCTGAGGAGTTTGAATTTGACATTGCATTCAATTGATTCTCTTCATTTTTTCGGCGAGCAACATATGGGCTTTGTTGCATGCATGCATATCGTTGGAATGTGAAGGATGGGTGTATGCGAAGAATTTGTAGATCAGGAACTCTTGAAATAGCTGTGAATGTCAGGCCTTGCCGATCTATGTTGCCAATGTTGATTATGGCCCTCTAAAGTGTTAGTCCTTATGACTTGTGTATTGTCAATGCCCATGCCATTTTTAATGGAATTTGACAGCGAAGCCCCTAGCTAAGCGAGGTTATTGGGACATTATTTGGATTGTTATGGTCCCAATGCGGTCTAATGTAATGCTTGAAATGAACAACAAACAAGGGTAGTTGAGGTGGTTTTTCACCTTCATTGTATACAATTGCTTTTACTTGACCAAGTGCACCATTCATGAGCCCTGTTTCGACCCATATATTTTAACATAACATGACCTCTTGGCCAATAGATAAAAAAATATGAGCTTGAAGTTGTTCTTCATTTGGATTTGTGTAAGTTGACCCTATAAGTTGCTCTGCAATGGAAAGGGCAACAGGCGTAGCCAAAAACAACATATGTTTGTTGTGTAATAACACTTGTTGCAAAAAGATGTATGGAAGATGATAAAACAAAGTTTTCTATAGAATTGAACAAGGAACTTGAGTGTGACATTAGAACTTGTCAGTCTTCTTGTGTAGGCTCTACATTTTGTAGATTGGAGAGAATTGCACAGAAAGCAATTTGGGAAGGATCATCACCAATTTGTCGAAATATTTTGGTCAAAGTTACCATTGTTGTGAAACTGCGTCATAGAGTCCCACCATAGGAGGTAGAAGCATACATGGGGATATCTTTAATTGGTGCTAGTTGGCCCAAGTCACCAAAGAGAATAATTGAAATCCCTCCAAAGGACAGGTGGTTGTGGACGGGGAATGCTTCCCATAGTCTCATGTTGATACGTTCTAGCAACTTTGGACCAACGAAGCTCATCTCGTCTATTAAAATGTACCTAATAAAGTACATGTTTTCTTAGAAGGTTGCAAGAGTTTTCCCTTGTAGGGGGGCCATTTCTTTTATTGGAATGAGAAGGGAAAAATGAATTGTTGATGCCTAAATGTTGAATGCAGCAACCCCTGTAGTTGCAAGAAGTAGTAATGGTGACTGGTGAATCGGAGTTGAGCTACCGAGGGCAGACCGTATTTCTTTTATGAGGTGTGACTTTACAATTCTTGCAATTCCTTGAACAATAAGCTTTAGTGGTGGTTGCAATGGAACAGTTCTTAGATGAAACCAAATTATATCAAATGCTTGTTGCTGCTAAGTGGAGAAAGTAGTACAGGTTTGTTCATTGAGAACATGGTGCACTTGAAAGGTTGGCCTATTGGAGTCTATGAAAGTAGTAGCAAAATGCATTTACAGAAGGGTGAGGCAGATATATTGCCATTCATGGTGCATGCCAATGTCATGTCAACCAAGCATGTCTAGTGCATCAAGTTGTATAGGAAGATTTGGGTGCAAACTTGAGAGAGTCTGTAATTCTTCAAGGTTGTGTCCTTGCAACACATGGTCAACGCTTGAGTTGTTGCTAGCATCTGATGCTTCAGCTAGACTTTGATGTGTGCAATGTACATGCCATGGCCTGTATGTAGAAGAGAACTTTCCCATTGTGATATAATTTGATGTTTGGATGAGCCAAATTCAATGTCAATGTTCTGACAAGTTGGCAATCTACATTAGCCCCCCAGATAGAGAGGATAGATAGGTTGTAAAGGTTCAAACAATCATCATTGTGAGTTGGTGTGTGCTTTGGTCAGCTAGTCTCATCATTAGAGAGAACTAACTTATCTTGCATGGACCATGGGGCTTTATAGCGATAGACTGTAGATGCCCCTTTTCTCCTAAGGCATGTTAGCAATGTACATTTTGTGTGGCATTGAACACGATTTAGCAGTTCACAATAGTCAAATGAAGGGTTGGCAAACATGATCCTTATTGTATCTAGCAAACAAGTATCATCAACAATAGAGCAGGAAAATGTTTGGTTTCTCAATTGGAGGCTACGTGGGTTCCAAGCAGAGACATCTATCTATGTAATCAAGTGCACTTTGTATGGATAGATCATTATTCCATTGTAAATTGATAATGTCTGGCACTTGTTTGAGCCATAAAAAACCAATGGATGTGTGCAAATCCTCTATGTTGCCATTCATACCTACGAAGTTATAACTTTTTAGCAAATAATCAAAGTAAGAGTGTAATCTAAAAAGGAAATGACAATTCATAGCAAACGATCAAAGTAAGAGTGTAATTTAAAAAGGAAATGACAATTCATAGCAAACAATCAAAGTAAGACTGTATTGTAAGAAATGGAGAGAAGAAAGGTTTTACCTATACCAATATTCTGATGCACCAAGGAGTTTTTCCAACACCTCTCCCTGAAATGCAGTAAACCTATGTTGCATGTATAATGCAGTAAGGTGTGGATTTTGAACTATATTTTGGATCCTCCATCTAGCAAACATTGAAAGATTTGTAGGTGACTTGGTAGGCATGATGGTATGCAAGTCTAGCCATTTTGTATCTGTTGCACTAAGGGTGAATAAGAGTGATGGGCAACCAATTTCCATGTCAGAAAGTTCACCTCGCTTTTGGGTCCAAAATAGATGAGTTCCACGAATTGACGAGCTAAATCACATGAGTTGATCTGCGAGTTTGTCGTCTGGCATGTCCTTCAATATGTGGCAAAGGTCGGAGATGGTCGATGGTAGGTTGTTATCTAGATGTTTGTTGACAAATACAAAGGAGGTTGCTTGGCTATGGTGGCACATAAGAATATTTAGTATGAAGTACCTAAATCGGGGGTGTTGGCCAAACCTATTATCGTGGTACCTTAGAAGATGGAGAGCATGTTCATGCAGTTTAATATCTTTGATGCGCCATTGTTTGAATGTTGTTTTTCCTTTTGAAAACAAAGTGGGGAATGCCATAGCAAATAGTCCTTCAGTGGTGTATTCATTTATAGGAGATGGAGAAATGGGTGGCCATGCAATGACTGGTGTTGGTTGTCTCACCCCTAGTTGTAGCAAAGAGCGCACTTCTTCGACCTTAGTATGTGCATACGGGAGATGTGACAAAGGAAGTTGTTGTCAACAAGTTTTCTTATAAGGGGTTGTATTCTATGTCGCTTGTTTCCATGTAGCTTGGACATATGGTATCAGGATTTGAAGTTTTTGCATAAATAAGGTTTGAGATGTCAATGGAGAACTCTGGCAAAGTGGACAATGCAAGCTCATATATTTCAACATCTTTGTAGAATGGGTCGTTGGACATCTTATATTCAAGTGCTTCGTAGATGCGTCCTCTCCTAACATGCAAACTATATGATTGTTGGCCTATTTTTTCCCCATTAATTAACTATTAGTATATCAAGATCAATAATATGCCTGGGCAAGTAGGATGCAATTGCAGATATATCTTGAGCAAAGCAAATAGTCTGACAACTATATTTTAACTGCCCCCCCTCCTTGCATAGGTAACTTGAAGGATTGGGCTAACCCTTGCTATTAACATCTCCTCAACTTGGGATTTAGTTTGTAAACACAGAGGTTGTTCACCAGGGTCCATGTTCCACTTTGAGACACGATGGTCATTCTTTCAAATGTACATCTATAAAAAGTAGTGATTCCATTTGACTCTAATTTTGATTCCTAGATATCTTTCCATGCAAACCATACATTTAGACAATTTTTATAAGATATCAAACCATACATTTAGACCATTTTTATAAGATATCTAACTTGGAACATAACCCATTTCTAGCAATGAAAAATTCTTGTGAAGAAGGTGGGAAAGGGTGTGTTTGGATAGATGGGCTGCGCTGAGCTATATTTACCATTTGAGGTGCAATTGTTTGTTGGTGGGGCATGTTATTAGGAGAATAGAGTGTAGATATAGAGGCTCCATCAACAAGAATTTGATAGGTTTCACATCTACGTTTGTTAATTTGGTCTTTCCTTGCATGGTATCTTGTACGTTGCATTTGATTTACTCGTGAACATTTTTCTTGCATTTTCTGCCTCCATAATATGGAATGCTGAGGATAAATGTAATTTTTTTTTGTGAGAGAAAATTACACGAATATAAAGATTATATGCATATAAAAACCCAAACATATAAAGAAAAGGACAGTTAATGTACATAATGCTGTAAAAAAAATAGGGATGGTTTTCATTTGTGCAAGTGATTTCAATTGTATATGTGAAATACCACGTTCATTTTGACATAAAAGGAGAACATGGGATGGGCTTATTTTGGCATTTTTCATGAAATCATCAAGTAATTGAAACAATCTTGTCCAATCTATAAGAGCTTAAAAAATCCACACTAACTAAATTATTCGGCAGTTTAGAAATGGATATCTATACTAATTATGATATTAAAATCTGTACTGATTATAAGACTAATAGTTTTTCTTGCCTATAAAGACAACTTTCTAGTGATAAGTAAATGCCAATAACTTTTTGTGATATCAATTTTATTGAAATAGAATTCTACCAGATAGACTGTGGAGATAATAAAAATCTGCAGATGCAAATATGAAATGAAAGAGGGGCTGCACATAATTTGTATAACAGAAAAAGGATCTACAGAGAGGGCCGATCCAAAGTGAAGCCCACGCTAAGGTGAAAGTATCGAAGGGAGAAAGGAGAGAGCCTAATCCACGGGGAAATTGGAATTGTGCAGAGTTGAGTATGAGAAACATGTAAGGCTTCGAATATTTCCAAAGAAGGCTGCGCACAAATTTCTAATCATAACCTAGTCTTTGCTTGTTGAATTTACCCCTCATTATGGCTGAGCATCGCCCAACCATCATCCTATGTTATCTTGTACAAAGATGGGACAGTGTTTGGCTTACACAATCTCCAAATATATTCTGTTCAAATGGCATTTTACTGCTATGTTCAGTAACAACCAGAAAGAGATCAGATTATTAAAGTATTGACTTGGCAGCTTAGCATTTCTAACAACTAAAGTACCTTATCTTTTTTTAAATTTGCACCATCTGTTATTAATTTTAGCCCTCTCGTAACAGAGGTATATATAACACAAATGACTTCAAAGTGAAAATTTCTCTAAAATTTATGCATCAAATGTCCAAAACAAGACCATGCAATAAAGCAGTTAGCTGTGAGCAAATCATTACCGTATAATTCATGATGCATCCAAAAAACCAAACTCGTTGATAGAATGAACATCTAACAACCTACTTGAAATCAACATGATTGCAAAATGTTACCTCAATTATCATTATGTCGGAGGATGGGGTAATAAAGCATAAATGCACTAATTCCAAATTATTATCTTAGAGTGACACTCAAGGAAAAAGAAAACCTGTGCTTCTATCTTGGAAGCATAAGTTCCAACTCCGAAGGATATAGGTTGCACACCTTTGCATTCTTGAACAGAGCCAGGTGTACAGTTCATGCTCAAAAATCAACAGTCTGACCTACCATATACTCTCAGGTAGATATTTATGCAAACTCATTCTATTACCTATCAATGGCATTTCCTTGTTATATATAACGCACAAACTCAGTTCTATTCATAAGATACTTTTTGCTCTAGATGATAGGTGACAAGATTGTAAACCCTTAATTGACAGAAACGTAAAAAAAAAAAATGTTTTCTTAAAAAAAAATTGGTGCAAAAGAGTAATATAAGCGACACATACAAATAGAAGAAAAATAAGCATCTGTAATTTTTTTATAGAATTGCCATCGCATACCATATGAAGAATGATTATAAAAGACTTTAAAATCAGTAAGGAAAAAAATAATTTGCATTTTCTGGAGCATATGTAGATGAACAGTGTGGATAGTAAGGTACCTGTTGGATGACAAAGCACAAAAAAACTTCAAAACAAGAAGCTGGAAAACGATGATCAGAAACTCCAAACAAAAGGCAGATGAAACAGAACAGATAGAAAACAACGATCGGAAGCTCCAGACAAAAGGCAGAAGAATCACGAGGAAAAAAGGGAAGGGATAATTAAATATTTATAAGTCTGCTAGGTTGTGACTATACATGAAATATCAGTGTAGAGGCGGCAAAGACAACACTGATATTTACAAATACACGTACAAAGGTGGCAGGGAGCATTTATCTCTAGTAAATGCAAATGAAGCCATCTTACCTTCCGACGCCAAATCTATTCAAACAAGATAAGTAGTGAAGAGTGTTTTCGGCATAGCTGTACGCTGGTATGGCAATCCATGGAGAAATAATTAAAGAGTGGATTGGAGGCACATCTGTTCATCGGGAGTAACCGTGTTCATTGTTTTAGATTTGATCTTCTCTATATTTTATGATAATAATAGTTATAATATTTAACAACTAATGTATTTGCACAAATAAAAGCACTATCATGTGCGGCAGTCAGATCTAATAAAGGAAAATGAGAAGATCTTTCGCCCACCTAAGCGAGCAGTTATTCCATATAGCTCATGCCACTCGTAGATGAGTATTCATGATCCGACTACTTAATTTTATTGATTGATTTGACATAGAGAAGCTTCACGATGCGTCCAAACTTCAAACCACCACTTTTATTTTCAGCAAATTACCACCTATCGCGCAGTGGAAATCCAAACATATTTCTTATGTGATTGAAAAGCTCGGTCCATTTTTAGGTCTGGTACGAACCTAACAAGCGCGTCTGCGTCTGCATCTATTACATACCTCAAAGTCAACCTTTCTGATACAGTTCTCATTTTCTTAAGGAGACAAACATCTCCACGTAGCTTCTGCTCTAAGTATAGGCAATTACTAATATTAATATAATTCCTAACTTCACATGCCGATTATGTTTAAAAGGCTGGAAAAATCATGTCTCCAGCGCAAATATCTACTATCTCTAAAACCTGTCGATCTTCAATGCGGCACCATTATGACCAGACAGTCAGAAGTTAGAACAGAAAGATTCATTATGGCAACTGGCCTGAGTACATCCCCTGACCACAACGAACTGCATTCAAGATTTAATCTCACCAAACAAACCAACAGGAAGGATCAGTTTGTTAATGAACGAAGGCTTCTTAGAAAATCTGTACCATTGAATGCAAAATTCAGGTTGGGGCCTTTCAAATTGGATATGCCTTCGGCATAAAAAATTTGATGTTTAATTTTTTTTTAAATATTGTTAACCTCATATATTAAGTATGCATCTTCTTCCAATTATGCTTATATTTACGCCGAAGGCGTTTCTCTATTTGAGCTTCACGAGCTTATTTTGCCTGTTGACGGTGAAAAAGCAAGGAGAGCCCTTGCAAGACGGTTGAATGGATAGCAACCATTGATGCTTCATCTCACGCCTGACAATAAGAAAAACTCCCGTGCATTCCTCGCCTCATGCCTGAAAAACTCCTGTACATTTAATATTTCCATTTAGAAGGCTGAAAAAGTCTTTCCGACCTCCAACCCTGATATTTTCAGTTTTACTTTCCTTTACTGTGAATAGATTAAAGCAGCAACTTGAGAGCCATTAGTTGGGGTCACTGAAATGCTTCAACTGTGCCCTCTGCTTACAGCCAGCAACTTGAGAGCCATTAGCCGGGGTCTCTGAAATGCTTCAACTGTGTCATCCACTTACAGCTTAAGAACCCAACTCATTTTTCAGAGCATCTTATACAAGCAAGGGCTTTGCTTTCGCTTTCAAATTTCAAAAGCTTCTTTAAGGTATTTCCATTCTTTGTTATCTTTTTTCTTTTGCCTCCGAAAACCCTAGGTTTATATAGTTTTCTTAGTACTTTTTTTAAAATTTGCAAACCCTAGGTTCATATAGTATTGCGCTTCAGGGTTTGAAGCTGTGTAGAAATGGAGGAAGCTGCAAATGCGGGCTCACAACCCTCAAAATCGTCTGGCAGCAGCTACGAACTAAACATAGAAAGCTTCACTAAAAGATTGCAAATTTTGTACGGCCACTGGGAAGAGCATAGGCAGAGCTTCTGGGACGCCTGCAAGGCGATAACACTTTTCACCAATCCATCGTCTGAAGATTTGCGTTATTTGAAGTCATCAACATTGAATATATGGCTTTTAGTGTGCGAGTTTCCTGAGACCGTAATGTTCTTCATGGTCAACCAGATAAATTTTCTATGGCTGTATGCAGCCAGAAAAAGGCTACTTTGCTTTAAGTGTTAAACAAAACCCACCAAAAGCTCTCTACGTATCGATATGGTGTTACATGTGAAGGCCCGGAACGATGCAGAAAGTTCCGAGAATTTAGTGTGTAGTTTCATATTCACTATATAGATGTTTCCTTTTTGAGCAAAATTAGAATCCAGTTAATAGGTTGTGCTTGCTGTGCAAATTTGTAAGATGAGTTTTTTGTATTCAACTCATCTTGCCCCATTGCCAAGCCTGGGGAATCAAAATGCCCCCTGCATTACCCATCTGT